>OY728133.1:1905013102-1905390674 GCA_963277665.1 Viscum album | reverse complement strand
CAGTGGCGTGTCCTTGTGTTTTGAAATCTTGGATGTGAGGCATTTGAGCCGAGGAGTCTTTCTGAATGGTTGTGTCCTGATTTTGATTTCTTATTTGTAAGTTGGTAGTCAAGCATGTTGCTAGTGAATTCTTTTGAAAGTTCTTCGGGAAGCCCTTTCAGTGGTCCCCCCGCACTTTTAGTGTGCGCTTCTGGTATGTATTGACAATTAAACCAGTTTGGTCGGGTCCATGGTTTTCATTCGTGACTAGTGCACGCCCCCCATAAAGAATTAATATGCGGTTGAAGAATGGCCATAGGTAATCCACTATTGGACAGCCCTCCAGTAGATTAAAGCGAGGACTCTCCCTTTTGAGTGATAGTGCTAAGTGTTTGCCTTTTTATTTTTGGTTAAGTGGATCCTCTCACAACGGGATGATAGGCGTGAGGGAAATTGATAGGTGCTTTGGTTTCTTTGATCTGTCTTAGTTTTCGGGTATGAAATTTGACATCATTGCGTATGATGGTTTCCCCTAGAAGCGGTGAAAAATTTCCAGTGGGGAAGGGTGAAGGTGATTGAGAGCTATCGGTTCTTATCAATGTCTTGAATGGTTTGTAGTGTTTAAATTAGCTGCAAGGGTCATGATTGGTGATGTTTTGCAGCGTGAGGTCCCTTTGATAGTCAGCGGTGGTCTGGAAGCAACCCTAAGTTGTTTGTGCGGTCTATCGTTCAAAATGACCTCTGCTCTTTGGTTTGTTTCGTTTAAGGAAAGGTTCGTGTTAGGATACTAGTTTGGATGTCCCAGTCATATGAGGCCGTTATGGTCCTTTGCAGGAATCACGTGTTGTCTAAGACTTAGTTTAAAGTCCCTTTCCATATAATGTTCCTCTCATCAAAAATGGTCATGTTCAGGTGATGACTTGTGGTGTCGTGTTCTCATCCAGTGTGAAAAAGGGTGATGTGCATGCACCATTTCAGTTCCTGTGTTGGTGAATGTTCTGTGTATGATTAGTTGGATGTCGCAATGTGTTGTGTTTTCTGGTGTTGTTTCAGTTGCAGTGTGGTTGCATGTGGCACCAAAAGGAGAAGCTCCGTTCGGAAGTCCTCCATGCCTGACTATGAGGCAGAATATGCTTCAAGCATCAGGGCTCCAGCCATAGGCCTCGGAGTGAAGTCGGCGCCTGGTCAGGAACCCCGGGAGTGTATGGGACCCCGACCTTCTTTCTGTCATCGGTGTCGAGAGTGAAAGCAACTTAGATTGTTTTCTATGGTTGTTCTATTCGAATGAGCCGTCTGGATGCTTAAGGTTTTCGTGTCCATGTGGAGGAGTGTTCGTCTCATGCATTAAAGTCTTGGGGGTCGCATCCCACTGGATGCAATCGCTTTAGTGGTCCTTATGAGAGCATGTTGGGTATGTCAGTCTCAAAGTTGGAATAATGCTCATCTAGGAATGTGGAAATGCTGGTTTTTATTGGGTTATGCTTTTGACGCCTCGGTAGTCAGACCCCTCCCTCCCCGCCCCTTGTGGTGGGGTGTCTGGTCAGCATTGGAGATTTTTCAAAGTTTTGTACCCTCTGTCAGTCCTAAAGGTGGGGAGACCCACATCGGGTCTCACACGAATGTCTCTAGAATGAATCGGTGTTGGAATTGTCATTGATGGCGGGGAGTCCGCTCGAACTTCTCCGTGTCGGTTTTCCAGTCTCATTTTGATCGTCGGTGACTTTCTAATGGTGAGGAGCCCCTTGGGCCTCCCCATGTTGATCTTTTTCTTATGTTTTTAAATATTACTTAGTGATAAGTGATAAGAGTATTCCATGGACGTGGTTTAACCTTGTTTGTTCATTCTTTCCAAATGGTGTGTGGTTTCGATTTAATAGTTCCTGAGGTGTTTCGGCTTGTGAAGTTGGATTCCATGGGTGAAAAAGTTCCCTTCCTTGATCAGTCAACTGGAGGCATTTTAGCTCTTTTTGGGAGGGCGACACATATCAGAAAGTGTTCTTACGTGTTTATTAAGTTTTTCATTTGAATCACTTTCATTTATCACGATGATTTTTCCATCCTTTTCTTGGTGTCTGTGGGGATCCCCTTTGAACCTTTAAGGGAGTGTGTTTTTCTACTTTGGGGTTTGGTTCAGGTTGTGGCATTCCGGGGACGGAAAGCTTTATGGTGGGGAGAATTTTCACACCCGTCCTTTTTATATATTTTATTTTATTATCTTTATTTGGCATCAGATAGTTTGGGTCGAGGCCCGACATAACAATTTATGTTTTCTTTTTAGAAACACACTTTTCGGCCTTTACGACATTCAGTGTGCCACTGTCGAGACCACATGACCTTGCTTGGGTCACCGCACGACCTTGCTCTGTTCTCCACACACCTGCTTGGCGTGCTGCTTTTAAAAAAAATTACTGATAATGAAATAAAATTAATTATTTGAATAAGGTAGTTAGCGCAAAATATAATGGGAAGAATAAAATGAATTACGAGTTCTAATAATAATAATAATAATAATAAATATTTATTATTATTATTATTACTCATTTTATTAATGTTATAATTAATTTATTTTATTTATTATTAATACTTTTATTTTAATTTATTGTTTATATTATTATTATCTTTATTATCTTATTATTATTATTATTTATTTTTTTATCTTGTTTGTTTTTATTTTTTTTTATTTTTATGTTGGGTTGCACCCCCCTTTTTACCTTGGTCTGTTTTTTTTCTTCCTCACCTGCAAATCACAACTCTATCCCGTCGCGCCGCCTCCCTTGTTATAAGGCCTCATCCTTAAACCTTACATAATCATGAGTTATTACAAGATTACACATTGAGGATCTTTTCAGGTTTAGAGTTTTATAGAATTAGATCATGAAACTTGCATTACATTCCACATTTAAACAAAGTGGTTACATAAAAGACAGTATTCATTCTTCCCATCAACGGAAAAATATTAAAAATAAAACATGTGTTCTTTCTTGACACATCCATGACACTATCATCACATCTTTTACCCTTCCCTTGTCCTGTGAAAAACATTTCAAAAACATGGGATGAGTATAAAAATCTTAGTAAGGGTTATAAAAATATGGAAAGGAAACATGAGTTCATATATACATAAGAATGAAATCATACTTTACCCATAAAACATAGGAACTTTAATATACCTCATCAAACCATGAATAAATCATAGAAATCATAAGACATAAAGGTAACTCGAGGCATTCATAACATTCTTACGTAGGGAGTAACCCTCTTGGTTACGTTTGGAATACCCATCACAGTATATTCCCTAAATCTCTTCGGAGAAACCTTAATGTTTCACTCCTTCACGTTACCCAATGCATTAGAGAGCTATATCGGGCTCACCCGCCCTTAGTTTTTCACAAAACCTCCCGTCTTCATAATAATGGCCAAGAACCTCAACATAATCGTATCATATAAAACATGCATAAAGGAAACAAAACATTTCCACATTTCAATCACAAGATATCAATACGACAAATTGATATAAAAACATTATGAAAACCATTTTCAATACCAAAATAAATGAAAAGTAAAACATGGTATTTATTTTTCTTTTAAAAAGAAGGTATGGCTTGTAGAGGAAGCCGAAACTCAAATAATGGTCACGGTGACTGAGAAGTCATTGTCGCCGCATACGTACGACAAAAACATTCCCTTTTGTCGTTTAGTAAAACGCTTCGTATAAAAAAGATTCCCTTTGGATAAAGGTAAAAGTCAAAGGGGCTTATACACCGTATAGAAGAAGGTTGTGTATAAAACAAAATATGCCTCAATGAAAGGAGATTGAGATGAAGTCCCTTACAAAGACGGTATCCTTGGTTTAAGGATAAATCAATTAAATAATTATGTGTGACAAACAAATACACCAAATATAAGTGGATATTAAGTGTAAAATAATCAAAGGTCATTCACACATATTCAAAAGATGGCATATTCAATTACTACATGTTGAACGCAAAGAAATCGAAATTGGGATAAGAAGTTCCCTTGACAGCCTAATGGACTCACATCAAAATGAGTTGATGAGAGATAAAAAAAGGGTATCTCATCACATGGACATAAAATTTACATCAATAAGGATAAATGAGAACATATCCCAACATAACAATATTTAAATTAAAAGACCCAACAAAATAAGTCTTTTAAAAAGAGGATGGTGAAATGTTCCCTAATCTTCATGGGTATCTTTCGAAACATACACCACTCAAAGGAAATTATGGCATATGTAGCATAAATCTCACGGGAATAAAAGTGAGATGAAAAATCCCTTATGAAAACTCGGCAGCCTAACGGCGCCACATTAAACATACAAAAATGGATTGATGAGATCAAATAGGGTATCTCATCATATAAACTTAAAGTTTATAGAAAGAGGAATATAAAAGAGCATCCCCCAACATAAGAAAGCGGAGCTTAAAAGATGTGACATAAAGGAGAGTACTTAAAAAGAAAGAGAGAGGTTAGATCTCTTACGAAAATTTGGCAGCCTAACGACGCCCCTCAAAACTTCCAAAATGGATTGATGAGAGAGAATAGGGTATATCATCACATGAACATAAAAATTACAGTAATATTAATATAAAATAACATCCCAATAACAAGAAATATGAGCTTTAAAAGGAATGACATAAAAGAGTGTACTTAAAAAGAAAGAGTGGAGTTGGGTCCCTTACCTCATGTCCAAATTGTCTTATTCATTTCATTATATTCCTGAATAATAAACTTTTGTCAATTAATAATTTCCTAAGTAACTCCTTTAGAGATTATTATTCAGTTCATATCACATATTATAATTTTATAATAATTGTTTAATAATGTTAGTTCATATCAGACGTTTTTGCCGATGTTTGGTACTTGAGTCAAAAATGAATTTGTTTGAAAAAAGATTTCCCATGTAGTTATAAGTAAATAATTTCCAGAATAGTATTAATGATTAAAATATCATATATATCCAATAAATATTCATTTCATACTATTCCATATAATTTGGTGACAGAAAACGAAAAGCATCGTTCATGGAGAAGGTAGGCCGTACGTACGCATGAATGCTACTTCCATTTCTATTTCATATTTAATGAAATTAAAAAATAATGATACATAATATAATTTAATTCCATTATGTTATCATGTATAATATCATTAAATATATCCTTTATACATACCACATATGGTATTAATGAATCAAATCACTTTGAAGGGGCGGTAGTCCGCACTTCCTTAAATGAAGATATCGTGTTTACCCATAATGAAAACCATAAAGGTATGCCCAAAATGAAAAATACAGAATCTTAAGGAAAACATAAACATATTATATATAATATATAAATATATTTTCATCTTAATGGCCACCTTTTAAGGTGTTAGAAGAATGTTGAACAATCATCTTTTTGGGAGGCAGAAATTTTCCATCCACAGAAACAGTATGTTCTTTAAAAATTAGATGTAGGTGTGTGAAAGTGTAGCTAGAATCCTTCATATAACAACATCCTAGTATATTTATTATACTGTATTTTTTACAAAATAAATGCATAAAAAGAGTTTAGGGGGTTGGAGAAGCAATATAAAACAAAAGGACTCAAGTGAAGACATTACCTTAAAATCGGGTAACTCCCATTGGTTTGAGCTCAAAGGCTTCCTTGAGAAGACTTCTGCCCAAAGTGAGGCTTCAAGGAGTAATAGAGATAAGTGGAGAGACATAATGGGTAGAGTTTGGCCGAGCCAAAGGCTTTGGGAGTGTGGGTAAGGAGGTAGAGGTGGGGGCCTTTTATAAGAGGAGAGGAGGGGCACTCTTGGAAGGTAAAGAAAAGTCACTTTATTTTAAAATGGTATTCGGATTTAAGAGGTCCCAAATTGATGTGTTTGTAGGATAAGGTGATAAGGGTTCGAAATCCACTCATCCAATAGGTTTTTTACATGTTTAGGTCTTAGATATTACATTATAATTCTATTTTATTTAAATCGTTAAATAATGAGGTCATCGCTTCATCATCATGATGTCATAAATAATTTAACTTATTTAATGTCTAAAAATTATAAAAAAAATACTATTATTCATTAAATAATTTTATATTTCAAATGAATATTTATAGTCAAAAATATGATTTTTATAACCCCTTGTAAAAATTGTTTTAGTAAAACATTTCATGATTGTCTCATTTTAACTTTAACGTTAAATAAAAAGATAGTAATGTCATTTTCCAACCAAAGTGGCTTCATGGGGTCCCCAAGTTGACCCATGGGTTTTATTGGTCGTCCATGACACATCCAATGAGGTTAGGGCATGTGTCATGTTCATTTCATATTATTAAAACATTATTTTTACCTTAAACCACACTAAATACCTCTAATTGCGATTAAAAACTTAATAAGTTATTATTCACCAAAAAATTATTTTTATCCAATTGAAACATATTTTACTTCTTAATGACAAACATTTATGTCTAATTTTTGAAATTAAAAACAAAAAGATGGAAAAATTTCATTTAAACGGAAAAATCAGTTTTTATAAGTGCCACTTAGTGGTTTCAGTATTCATCAAAAATTGAAGTTTTTCAGAAAAATCCCAAAAATTCACCCTAATCTATATTTGATATTCCGAATTCAAAAATGAAGCCTATTTTACAAAATTAAAAACATATAAGTCACATTAATTCATTTAATAATTAATTCCCGCTGTCAGGGCAAATAGCGTGTTTTTATGAAACAATAAGTATAAAAAGATTGACACTAGTTTAAGTTTGTTTTCAAATTGAAATTAATTCCAACGACCACTATTGGATTTAATGGTAAAAATATATTATAATTTCTCTTTAAAACCAATTCAAAATAAAATCTAATCATATAAATAAATTAGGTTAAAAAGAGGTTTTGAATTAAAATACAACATTTTACACTATTCATTAAAAAAATGAACTTTATCAGAAAGATACCAAAAATTTACACAAAGTAAATTTTGATGTCCCAATTCATAAGGAGAGTTTTATGTGGTCCAAAAGGATTTATAAGAGTGAACAAAACTATATTTAATGATGGTTCTCCATCAAAAGGCGATAAGTGAACCTTTAGTGAAAACTAGGGTATATACGCCTAAAATTAATTATTTCCGTATTTTATGCCTTTATCTTTTATTGGATAAATGTAAAAACATTTAAAAACATATATGATCATATTTTAGTTATTTCTATCCATTCCCGCCAATACAACGACTACATGTTAACTACCCTTTAAAATAATATTATTTTATTATTAGAGTGCAACATAAGATTCCCAAGAAACTCGTTGTTGCGTGTTGGGTACGCCATCGAGCATAGCGTCCCCTTTAAAGTTATATTAATATTTTATTCAAAAATATGGATAAATATGAAAATGTCGTATTCTTTATTTACCTGGGGTGTTACATCCTTCCCCTCTATTGGGAATTGCGTCCTCGCAATTTTTAAAATTGAGCTTGGAAATATCCTTGAAAGTCCCACATCAGAACAAGAGTCGGTAAAACAATCACTTTAAAAGAATGGGAGAGAAGTAAAAATATCACCCGAGTTAACCCATACTAAGATTCCAAGTATGAAAATATGGATATGGAGGAGAAAACAAAAAGTTATGTTCTGATGGAGAGTGATAGTAAACATGTCTAGGAGAAAGTTAAGCAGAAGAAAATCACAAACTTGTGATGGGTTAAACGTTATTCGATTCCCCAGTAGAAAAAGTTAATAGACAACATTTTTGTTTTAAGTTACATTTTATTGTGGAATTTATTCATAAGGAAACATAATCACTTATCATGTTGACTTTCAACTTTTACTAGATTCCTTAATCAAACTCATATTTTTTTCCAAAAGACGAGTATTTAGGGAGACTTGTTCGTATTAAGAGTACTATAATCAACTTCTAGAGAATCACATAATCCACGAAACAGAACTATATACTTCCCATGTCTTTAGACTTTAACCAAAACCAAAACAAAAAAAAGGTTAGTACAAGATTAGAAAATCCAGAAAAGGATAACCCTTTAAAAAAATAAAATCTATTCTTAATCTCCAAAATTTGTCCAACAAACCGAAAGTTCAACGAGGACCATTCGATAAACAATTTGTCCATAATATCCTTCAAAGTAAACCAAACTAATATTGAAACCCAAATATTTTAAGGTTTTAGTCACATAGTCTTCCAAGTTAATTCGAAACATTTATATCCAAACTACATCAGTTGCTCTTAAAGTCTCGTATTGAAAAGTAATTAACCTAATCACATATCCTCCATGATAGGTTAATAAATTTCCATAGATAACCCAAAATCAACTTACTGTTAATTCATAAAATAATATAACTAAAATGAATCATTCAACCTAACCAGGGACTTCACGTAGTCCATTGGTAGGTGATAAATACCAGTCTCACTTTGGTTGTGGGTTCGATTTCCGCAGCATTGTCCGACGTGACGGGTTGTCACACGGTCTGCGTGTTGTCCTTTTTCCAAAACTATATAATTTTCAAATCATTCCCCAAAAAGGGATAAAATCATAAAAAATAACTATAACATAATTTAACCTCAATTTTATCTCATTCCTTTCACTTCAATCATACATATAGTAACCCATATTTACCTCAAAAGTAAGGATCATATAAACCCAAAAGGTTCTTTATAACTATGTCCACAAAAGAAAAGATAACTATTCCTTGAATAAAATTTTCCTATATTAAACATCCGGGTTACACATAATATAAAAAGTCATCTAATGTAACCCCATCATCAAAAGAGACTTAATACTCTTATGAATTTCACCATAACACTTGAAGCCCTTATATGTTGACATCTTACTCATTAAACATTCTTCATGATCCATTAACCATTCCTTTCCAACTTATTCCGAAATACCTCTTTCCTACAATCAAAATCATGAATCAAATCCTATGATTCCAAAATAGGAAAACAATAGTCATGAAATAATACATACCTTTTATTGGTCATTTTCAGTTTCTTAATCCTCAATCGGAATGGCATTAGGAATTGGTAAACGAACATTTGTACGCTCTTGGTGAACCCATTCATGAAACATCTTCATAGGACATGTGTTTGCATAATGACCATGCACACCACATTTAAAAGATTCAATTGATCACTCAGAATGAACTTCTTTCCCTTTCCTCGAGTCAATTGGATGCTTCCTTTTTCCATGGAAGGTTCTTGCTTTATGACCTTCATTTCCACATCTATAGAATATTTCTTTCCCTTTGAAACATTTACCTTGGTGTTTCTTTCCACATCTTTGACACATAGGTTTTTGAACACACTTACCTTTATGATTATTACCTGTACTTCTGTAGGGATTTGTTTCTCGCATATATGATGCCTTAGAGAAATCAACAAGGTCTAGGTGGTCAATCATGACTCTAGATAGTTTGTTGAGGATAATCTCAAGAGTTTTCATTGCAGCTCCTATATCATTTAGTTTCTTTCTCAAAAAACTGCCACAGTTTCCTTCATATCCATTATTACTTTGGTTCCTGCTAGATCCAGCCATTTAATAAAAACAAAAAGGTCAGTGTGATTATATCAAAAAAAACCATCATGTACTAATGAGGAAGATAAACACTAAGATATACTTACTCATTCACTTTATCTAAAACTAGGACTCTTTCTGAAATCCTAACCATTATGGTAATTCCACTTTTTTTTAAAGAATACCCTAACCTCTAAAGTTATCTAAACTGACCTTTGATGCCAACTATAAGGCCCCAGCCTTAAACCTTACTTAATCTTGAGTTATTACAAGATTACACATTGAGGATCTTTTCAGGTTTAGAGTTTTAGAGAATTAGATCATGAAACTTGCATTACATTCCACATTTAAACAAAGTGGTTACATAAAAGACAATATTCATTCTTCCCATCACTGAAAACATATTAAAAATAAAACATGGATTCTTTCTTGACACATCCTTGACACTATCATCACATCTTGTACCTTTCCCTTGACCTGTGAAAAACATTTCAAAAACATGGGATGAGCATAAAAAGCTCAGTAAGGGTTATAAAAATATGGAAAGGAAACATGAGTTCATATATACATAAGAATGAAACCATACTTTACCCATAAAACATAGGCACTTTAATATACCTCATCAAACCATGAATAAATCATATAAATCATAAGACATAAAGGTAACGTGAGTCATTCATTACATTCTTACGTAGGGAGTAACCCTCTTGGTTACGTTTGGAATACCCATCATAGTATATTCCCTAAATCTCTTCGCAGAAACCTTAACGGTTCACTCCTTCGCATTACCCAATGGATTGGAGAGCTATATCGAGCTCACTCGCCCTTAGTTTTTCACGGAACCACCCATCTTCAGAATAATGCCCAAGAACCTCAACATAATCGTATCACATAAAACATGCATAAAGGAAACATAGCACTTACACCTTTCAATCACAAGATATCAATACAACAAATTGATATAACAACATTATGAATACCATTTTCAATACCAAAATAAAAGAAAAGTAAAACATGGTATTTATTTTTCTTTTAAAAAGAAGGTATGGCTTGTAGAGGAAGCCGAAACTCAAATAATGGTCATGACGGTGGAGAAGTCGTTGTCACCGCATACGTACGACAAAAACATTCCCTTTTGTCGTTTAGTAAAACGCTTCGTATAAAAAAGACCCCCTTTGGATAAATGTAAAAGTGAAAGGGGTTTATACACCGTATAAAAGAAGGTTGTGTATAAAACAAAATATGCCTTAATGAAAGGAGATTGAGACGAAGTCCCTTTCGAAGACGATATCCTTGGTTTAACGATAAATCAATTAAATAATTATGTGTGACAAATAAATACACCAAATATAAGTGGATATTAAGTGTAAAATAATCAAAGGTCAGTCACACATATTCAAAAGATGACATATTCAATTACTACATGTTGAACCAAAAGAAATCGAAATTGGGATTAGAAGTTCCCTTGACAGCCTAACGACGTCACATCGAAATAAGTTGATGAGAGATAAAAAAAGGGTATCTCATCACATGGACATAAAATTTACATCAATAAGGATATATGATAACGTATCCCAACATAACAATATGTAAATTAAAAGACCCAAAAAAAGAAGTCTTTTAAAAAGAGGAGGGTGAAAGGTTCCCTTACTGACATGGGTATCTTTCGAAACATACACCACTCATGAGAGAGTATAGGGTCTCTCATCATATTAACTTAAAGTTTATAGAAATAGGAATATAAAAGAGCACCCCCAACATAAAAAATAGGATCTTTAAAGAAGTGACATAAAGGAGAGTACTTAAAAAGAAACAGAGAGGTTAGATCTCTTACGAAAATTTGGCAGCCTAACGGCGCCACAAAAAACATCCAAAATGGATTTATGAGAGAGTATAGGGTCTCTCATCACATGAACATAAAAATTACAGTAATATTAATATAAAAGAACATCCCAATAACAATAAATATGATCTTTAAAAGTAATGACATAAAAGAGTGTACTTAAAAAGAAACAGTGGGGTAGGATCCCTTACCTCATGTCCAACTTGTCTTGTTCATTTCTTTATATTCCTGAATAATAAACATTGGTCAATTAATAATTTCCTAAGTACCTCCTTTATAGATTATTATTCAGTTCATATCACATATTATAATGTTATAATAATTTTTTAATAAGGTTAGTTCGTATCATACGTTTTTTCCGATGTTTGGTACTTGAGTCAAAAATGAACTTGTTTGAAAAAAGATTTCCCATGTAGTTATAAGTAAATAATTTCCAAAATAGTATTAATGTTTAAAATATAATATATATATCTAGTAAATATTCATTTCATACTATTCCATATAATTTGGTGATAAAAAATGAAAAGCACCGTTCATGGAGACGGTAGGCCGTACGTACGCATGAACGCTACTTCCATTTCTATTTCATATTTAATGGAATTAAAAAATAATGATACATAATAGTATTTAATTCCAGTATGGTATCATGTATAATATCATTAAATATATCCTTTATACGTACCGCATATGGTATTAACGAATCAAATCACTTTGAGGGGGCGGTAGTCCGCACTTCCTTAAATGAAGATCTCGCGTTTACCCATAATGGAATCCATAAAGGTTTGACCAAAATGAAAAATACAGAAGCTTAAGGAAAACATAAACATATTATATATCATATATATATATAGTGTCATCTTAATGGCCACCTTTGAAGGTGTTAGAAGAATGTTGAACAATCATCGTTTCGGGAGGCAGAAATTCGCCATCCACAGAAACAGTATGTTCTTTAACCATTAGATGTAGGTGTGTGAAAGTGTAGCTCGAATACTTATAATAAAAACATCCTAGTATATTTATTAAACTGGATTTGTTACAAAAGAAATTAATAAAAAGAGTATATGGGGTTGGAGAAGCAAAATAAAACAAAAGGACTCAAGTGAAGACATTACCTTAAAATCGGGTAACTCCCTTAGGTTTGAGCTCAAAGGCTCCTTGGGAAGACTTCTTCCCAAATTGATGCTTCAAAAAGTAAGAGAGGGAAGTGGAGAGACAAAATGGTCAGAGTTTGGCCATGCCAAAGGCTTTGGGAGTGTGGGTAAGGAGGTAGAGGTGGGGGCCTTTTATAAGAGGAGAGGAGGGGCACTCTTGGAAGGTAAAGAAAAGTAACTTTATTTTAAAATGGTATTCGGATTTAAGAGGTCCCACATTGATGTGTTTCGAGGATAAGGTGATAAGGGTTTGAAATCCACTCATACAATAGGTTTTGGACATGTTTAGGTCTTATATATTACATTATCATTCCATTTTATTTAAATCATTAAATAATGAGGTCATCGCTGCATCATCATGATGTCATAAATAATTTAATTTATTTAATGTCTAAAAATTATATAAAAAAATACTATAATGTAGGAAATAGTTTTTTCTTTCCAATGAATATTTATAGTAAAAAATCGGATTTGTATAACCCCTTGAAAAAATTGTTTTAGTAAAACATTTCATGTTTGTCTCATTTTTACTATAACTTTAAATATAAAGATATCAATGTAATTTTCCAACCAAAGTGGCTTCATGGGGTCCCCAAGTTGACCCATGGGTTTTCTTGACCGGCCATGACACATCCAATGAGGTTAGGACATGTGTAAAGTTAATTTCATATTATTAAAAAATTATTTTTACCTTAAACCACACTAAATACCTCTAATCGCGATTAAAAACATAATAAGTTACTATTCACCAAAAAATTATTTTTATCCCATTGAACAACATTTTACTTTTTAATGACAACCATGTATGTCGGATTTTTGAAATTCAAAACACAAAGATGGCAAAATTTCATTTAAACGGAAAAATCAGTTTTTATAAGTTCCACTTAGTGGTTTCACTATTCATAAAAAATTGAAGTTTTTCAGAAAAATCCCAAAAAGTAACCCAAAGCTATATTTGATATTCCGAATTAAAAAATGAAGCCTATTTTACAGAATTCAAAACATATAAGTAACATTAATTAATTTAATAATTAATTCCCGCTGTCATAGCAAATAGCGTGTTTTTATGAAATAATAAGTATCAAAAGATTGACACTAGATTAAGTCTGTTTTCAAAGTGAAATTAATTCCAATGACCACTATTGGATTTAATGGTAAAAATATATTATAATTTCACGTTAAACCCAATTCAAAAGAAAATCTAATCATAGAAATAAATTAGGTTAAAAAGAGGTTTTGAATTAAAATACAACATTTTACACTATTCATTAAAAAAATGAACTTTATCAGAAAGATACCAAAAATTTACACAAAGTAAATTTTGATGTCCCAATTCATAAGGAGAGTTTTATGTGGTCCAAAAGGATGTATAAGAGTGAACAAAACTATATTTAATGACGGTTCTCCATCAAAAGGCGATAAGTGAACCTTTAGTGAAAACTAGGGTATATACGCCTAAAATTGAATTATTTCCGTATTTTATGCCTTTATCTTTTATTGGATAAATGTAAAAATATTTAAAAACATATATGGTAATATTTTAGTTATTTCTATCCATTCCCGCCAATACAATGGCTACATGTTAACTACCCTTTAAAATAATATTATTTTATTATTAGAGTGCAACATAAGATTCCTAAGAAACTCGTTGTTCCGTGTTGGGTACGCCATTGAGCATAGCGTCCCCTTTAAAGTCATATTAATATTTTATTCAAAAATATGGATAAATATGAAAATTTCCTATTCTTTATTTACCTGGGGTGTTACACCTGTTCCCCTCATCCTCTCACCAGACTGGCCTCCCCTTTCCCCAATCAGTGGCGCCGGGCCCCCTCCCTTCCCGCTCGCGATGCTTCCATTCCCCCCGGCAACCCTCGACCCATCGCAGCCCCCTCCCGCTGGCTTCCAAGTCCAGCGCCACCCCATTCTCCCATCCTACATTTCCCCCTTGAGCCCTCCTCACCTGCACCTTTTGACGGAAAAACCACCGACCCCCCCCCTCTTTCTAGCTCGGAACCACGACGGAGCTCCCCTCCGATGCCCCTTCCGGTGACCGTCGCTGTCCACCGGCCCCCTGGATCCCGTAGCCCCATCTTCTGCATTTCTTTTTTTTCTTTTATTTTCTTTTTCAAACTTACCATGAACCCCCGCACCCCCCTGGTTCACCTCTCCCTCCCCAGATCCCCCTCGGCCCGTCGCAGCCCTCTCCCCTCCTTTACCCCGGTGCATCGCACCCCTCTCCCAGGAACCCCGCCGGACCCCCTCCCACTTGCGGGTTCCATCAGAAGGCCACCCCTCTAGATAATCCTCTCCTTAATTTGATTATTATTATTATTATTATTATTATTTCAATGATTACTATTTATTTATTTATTTATTTGAGTATTGTTATTCTGGTTTGTTTTTTTGACGGATATAAGGTCCGATTATATGCTTCTAACATGAAGTTTTTTTGAATTCGTGTTTTGGGTTTGCGCGAGGTCCTTTGAGAAGCGATGGTCGTGCGACGGGTGTTTCTCACCAAGCTCACAATGTTTTTGTTCACCTCGGTCCATCCTCCATTGTCTCGAGGTAGGTGGTTCCATGCCTTTACATCCTCTGTATAATTTAATTTGGTTGTTTGGTTAATTTAATATGTTATATGATTTAATTGTGTGATGTGATCAGTGTGTGTGTGTGTGTGTGTATGTTTATGTGTGTGTGAGTATGTGTGTGTGTGTTTGTGAGTGTGTGTGTGTGTGTGCCCATAATGATCTTGTCTCTTCCTATTTAAAAATCGTGTTTGTGAAATGAGTTCATTTAGTGTTTTCCTTTAGCATTTGGCTTGTAAATGTTTTATTTAAAATTATTTATAAAGTATAACTTGAATGAGAACATTAAATTGTCCTTTTGATGTTGTGGCATGGATCCTTTTTATTGGGTGACGTCCTACTAGGGCTTTGGCTCACACCCTGCAAACACCTTTGGGTTTATGTAGACCTTGTTCCTTGTGTATTCAAGGTTGTGACACCTTGCTCGGCGATAGTGATTATGGTCGGTGATGGTCTTATCGTGCAGGTTGGTGTTGTGGCATGCGGATGCTATACCACTCTTATTGGTTGGAGGTTTGAGTTATAGTTTTAGTCTTTTTGTTGTCGTTTATTTTTTTGACGTTAGTTCTAGGTGTAAACCTTTAAATTTTTATTTTAGTTTAATGGTCTCTTTGGTTGTAGATTACTAGTCTTTTTTTATTATCATGTTATTGTTTGCATATACCATTTCAGGTAAACCATTCCCACAAGTTACTTGTGATACCCGAGCGCTTGTGCCAGGCCGTGGGGATCGGGAACCCCCTTCGGGCCTTGCCGCGGACCGGGTCCGGCGCCGGGTCGGATGGCGACCCGACCTGGTTCGTGACATGGTATCTAATATAAAATTGATTATCAACTATTTTGGAATGAAAATAAAAGATCATGTTTTTGAAAATATTAATTTATTAATTTCTAAAACTTTATAGTGATGTAATTGGATTTATATAAATGGATTCATTAGATATGATTACATAAAAACACATACTTCCCTAAATATGTTTGATTATATTTTCCTAAAGGTATAAGGAATTATGTAATGCTATTGACAAAATTTTAACGAAATGTATTAATTTGTTAATGGTATATTGAGTATTGAAACCCCATTTGGAGAAGAAATACTTTTTAGAACAAGTGTCTTAAATTTAGTTTTCTTGATTTTCATATTCTTTTTCTATATTCCTACTATTTTGTGTTAGTTAGTAATAATTAAAAACTCATAATATAATGTCAAATTTCATGGAAGAATAATAGTTACTCATCATATTTGTGTTAGGACTTTTTTTTATTGGATTTAATGAATAACAAATTCGACCCATAGGAAAATATTTGAATTGGTATTTGTAGTTTCAAAACCTCTCAAATTATACTTTTGTTCCTTGAGGTAATCTATTTTTAGGATAATTCAAAAACTCTATTTAAAAAAACACAATGTAAATTACATGTAATGTACATATTATTTTACAAACATATGAGATGTAAATGGAAGTTATTATATGATAAATATTTTGAAATAAAATTTTATGCCTAATTTTTCAACTAATAATAGGATTGGTAAATATAATGATATTATTACTGAAACTGTTTATTTAATTCCATTATATTTAGTATTATAGATTTCTTGATTATTGATTTGAAGGTATTCTGTATGGATATGGATTAATTTAATAACTATAATTATTGGAATTTTACATGTATGTTTTTTCATATAAATGGTTATACATATACAAATTGTTCTGAAGAACTGTGATGGGATTGTTTTATCAATATTTTATATTAAAGAAAATTTTCCCTATTTTATAGGATGGTTAGAGTCCTAAAAATTATTTTTTCTATTTTCTAGGGATTTCATGTTTTTCATACACCAAGTCATATTTTTTTTTGGTTGTTAAATTATTTAGTCATCTAGAACCAGTAATATATATGTTATCTTAATGACGGATTCGATCAAACGATGTTATACACTATTCCCTAGTGATTGGTAAATTTAATTAATAAAATGTTCAGGCCTTCCAATCCTTTTTTATATTATTATAAATGAATTTTTTCATGTATATTTGGTATCCCATATAAATAACTACTAAAAATAACAAAAAATATAAAATAATATTAAAAATAGAATAAACATTAAAAAATTTCATATTTAAAATGATTGGGAATGAGATGAAAGATCACATGTCAGTTTTCTCTTTGATCCCAGATCTTCCATGAATCATGAAATTACCCCTCCTCATGGCTATCACCTTAGTCAACACATATTTCATACCAAGAAACATGACCCCACATGTTCCTTCACCGTTAAAACCACCATATTTCAAGAAAAATAGAAATATAAATTATTCATAACAAAAAACCATTCTTGAAATTATTCAAAACAAAACCAAGGATTCCACCTTCATTACACCGTCACATCATAGAAATATTCATAAAAAATAAAACAAAAAATTAGGAATTCCATGATACTATAAGAAACATAACGCAATTAAAATTCAATAACTTTTTAATATATTAAAAAAACAACAACATTGAGTCCACCATAGTGTAAATACCCATCAAAACCAACTAAAATAATAACATATGAATATGAATGAAAATTCCCCACATAAAACACAAAATAGACTATAAGAATTTTTATAGTCATTAGATTATATCAAAAAAAACATACCAATATGAAATTATATATATGTACAAGTGAAAACCCTTCCCAAATAAATGGATCTATACGAGGATGTCACATGATTTTATGTTTCTACCCCTTATACAAGAGGTTGTTAGCTGATGGTGTGGTCCAAAATAGAGATCATTGAGAGATTATGCCATTGGTACCTTGTAAACATAACACTACATAAATTAAATAATAAGAATATAATTAAAATAATTAATATATAAATATATCATTAGTGTATAATTATACACAATATTTACCAACCCTTGGTTTATATTTATATCATTTCGAACACATTTACTAAAACTATGTAATGGATCCCCAAATTAGGTTCATAAAAGTATGAATTACTGAATCAAAAATATAGATATATAGATATACATCTAGAGTCCTATCATAAAATTACCATATCCTCCAACTAAACATGATAAACCACCCAAAATAGGTCCCTTTACCATTGTTGGATCATGTGTTATGAAATTTACAAGAAAACTGAGATGTTTAAGAAGAGTGTGAGTAAAAAAACCAATACGATTCCAAAAATTGTCCCCAACCAATATTCATAATATATATTTATCCCTAGAATAAACAATAAATATATTGACGATAAAAAAAAGATATAATAAAAATTTATTACAAATGTTTCAAGAAATTAGTTACTGGAACATCCTTTTTCATAATTAAGTTAGAAAAAACATCAACTAGTGTTCTAAAAAAAAATTTACTTAAAAGGATATCCCAAAAAACTTGTTTAACACATCCCAAAATAAGGGGTATAATGTGTACATGATAAACAATATTTTAACCATCCATTGTGTGGAATATTCCCTATGAAAAAAACATCATGTTCAACATTATTAAATAGATGATCAATACATATAATACAAGATCTATAATGATATTTCTAACAAGACATCATCTTAAACATCTGTGACAATCATTACTAACCACATATAATAAATCGTAATCTTGGATAAAAAATGATACCAATTTCAACCATATGTGATCAAATATAATTTTAGAAGATATAAATTCATTCTCGAAAAAAACCAAGAAAATTACTGATACAAATACATTCTAATGAAAAGTACCGCCTACCATAGGTGGAACGACGTTTGATAAAAAAAGGTTCAATGATTGTGACCAATTTCACAACTGAATCATATAAACAGAAATGATATTATATAATTATATATATAGTATCAATATTATTTATGTTATACACAAAAAATATAGTAATATATAACACATTGTGTATAAGACGCACTGCTAGAAATGATGTGTGTCCCAACAAATCACAACCACCAAATCAATGAATTAAATTTAAATTTCTATCAAAAACCTAAAATACCACATAAAAATATTCCAAGAACCTTATTTATGATAAATAAATAATTTGTATAATTTTTTTATGATGAATATATTAAATCAATTTCTCAAGATTAATATATATCTCAGAAGATTAGAATTGTGGAATCAAACTAGCATCGAGCTCTCAAATTAAGAAGAAGAAAAGATAGGTGAGATCCCAATATAACTTGTAGAGTGATAATAGTGTGTTGGGGGTGAAGTGTGATTTCATGTAGTAAAAAATTATAGGTGTTGAAATTTCAAATTAAAATTAAAAAATTACAAGAGGTATTATTACCTTATGGACGCCACTGGCGTGTAGGTGTCCTCTACCCACCAACCGTGTGGAACTGGAGTAATTTATTCTTCCTACGAACCCCAAATATTGGACATTATCTTCAAACTATATTTTCATTAGATCCCACTAGCTAGAAATTGATACTCACTAACAACACTAGTGAGAAACTATATCTTTTTCGTGCTACAACACACCCACACATCTATTCAATTTCCATTTCTAGTCCCTAAAAAATATTACATAGAATAAGAGATCTTAAAACAAATTAAAAAATATATGTGCGATATGAAAAATAGTTGTCCTTAATTATTGCATATAATAATTAGCCCACCCCCTTTTACTTATCAACCTTGAGAAGTACCCCCTGAGGTTTTTTTTGTTGAAATCAGTCTATTTTGAAAAAATAAATATATTCTACACCCATTTATCTTCTTGAAATGATTGAGAATCAAGTGATCACAAACAAGAGTAATTTTATTCCCCCATGACACCATCTAACATAATTCCATATTCCAAATGGTCCACTTGAAAAAATGTGCATCTGGTAACAACTAAATATCATGGAAATAGAACCACATGTGCATGATAGGTCTCATCACTTTGAATATAGGACACATAGAACACATGATTCCTACAATGGTAACATGGAGTACTGTGCAACTAATAGTGTACAATCACAATTCATTTTAACGTTTTAAATATCAATACATAACATGTTGAAAAAATCTCTAATCTACCTAAAAACATATACCCTAACCAATGGGAAATTGTCAAGAACACTCTATCACCCACTACCAACATCAAGGGCCCTATCCTTTGATTGGAATACTAAATATATCTTTTCCATCAAAAAACGCTTAAAAATCAAATTATACCACTATAATGTACCCGATAATAAACAACTCCCAATAAATAATGATTTACTCAACACATTATAGCATAAAGGTGAATATCTTTAACATATATAGATATCATCAAACTAATTGATATAAAATGATTATTGGAATAAATTGGTGTAGGCTATCTCTACTAGAGAGAATTTTACATCCCATGATCCTATATAATATAGAAAACACTGTGAAAAATATAAAATAATATATAAATAATTTACATTTACTTCCTGATATTTTGAGGATGAAAATTTATACCATGATTATAATATGTTCTCATCACCTTCTATCATCATTGATGAAAACTCAATGAGAACCAAGTATATCTATATAATAACACATCCAAAGAGACCCCAAATATATTTACATTATCCAAAAAATATATCTTTTCTATATCATCTATTTAGTTAGTCTCTATAATTAGTATGAAATGAGACTCCTATGTCAATTAATGAACTATAATCCACCGATTATCTTAACCTTTTATTGTATTAGGATAAATTATCAAGATGGACATGGGAACCTCTTCCCACATCAACATCATCACTTATAGTGGCTAAATATTCCCTCTAGGTCTTTGATGGTCATCATTTATCCTATAATAAGTCATAGAAAGGAAAAAATGCCTGAAATGTCTCTTATCATATTGGGACATGATAAATGTCATTTCATATCATGGTTCAATTTGGATGATGCCTGGAGAACTTCCCACTATGAAGGATTAGAATCTTCTATTATCTATTCCCACATGGGAGCGGGGGCCATATCTCTTCCCTGAACTATAATTACACCAAAAAAATTTATTGTAAATCATATAATGGAATTGATTCCTACTAATCTCTCATGTTTTTTGATATATTCTCGATCAATAACATTATTGTCCTTCACTATATTAACCAATGTTGATGGTTCCACCATTTTTGAACAATCCAATATCCCTCAAACATTAGATATTCCCTCATACAAATCCTCATGAAAATATTTAGTTATTAAAACTACATATGATTTCCTATAAAGACCTAATTTGTTTTCTTAATATTGGATTATCTAGTAACATTTACATTCTAAAGAACAAACACTATCTAAAAATAAAAATATATATAACTATTCTACCTAATGCCTCTAAAGAATATTTTGGATACACTCTAAAGAAATATAACCGAGACAATGATGGTCTATATACGGTAAAAATATTTCAATGACGAAGTAGTTACTCAAACATTTCAATTCATGAACCACAATTATCATCTCTATGTTTTTGTGTATTGTGGTTATACTCAAGGGGTTCTAGATGAATAGACCCATAATTGACCACCTTATCCCACTACATTACAAAATCTCATTGAAAAATGTTATATTTGTTACAATACACAATAACACTAAGTGAATGTTCACGAAAAATCCAAACAATTTTCAATACTAGACTATTATTCATGTATAAGAAGACCGCATAACACTGCAATATCCATTAAAAAACAATTAAATTAAATTTATCAACATCCATAGGCACTTATTGGAGAAAAAATATATAAAATGAACCTCTTGTTATACCATACTAACCAAAGTAAACTCCAAATCTTGAATACATTCCTTATTCATAACCAATACATAATTGAATCATCCTTCTAAAAATAAACTCATATTATTCATTAATAACCTTGTCCCCATGAATATGCAGCTACTATATCCAAAAGTGACAATTTTAATAAAATGTGTACATATGATGTTCACAAATACTACTCAATATAATATCTATCTGTATATATTTTGATTCTTACATCAAAAAATATACCATGATGTAAAAAATGAACACAAAGACAATTTATTCCATATAAGGGTGAACTATATTGTTCACATGCTCTTTTAACCATTATATACTATTTTTCAGTCCCATGAGAATTATGAGATACTCATATGAACAATACGTTCTCAAAAACATTTTCTTCTATTTGTATTCCTCTGTAACATAAATATAATGGATTCTAAAATGGATAATAATCCTTGAAAACCACTATGATCTAATTAATTAATTAAAATATTATCAATTATTGGAAACATGTTACATTTTAAAAAATAACCTTATATAAATTCTACTTGTACATAAAAATCCAACAACAATAATCCACCTACATGGACAATAAACTAAGAGAAATCGATGGGGTAGTCCTCAGTTTGAAGAATCCTTTTTCCTGAAGATCATTATTTGGTATCTTGAGCTCATCCAACTCAAATAGTTTTATGGAATATGGTGGAATTGATATAGTTCATGCATAATTGATGAGACTAATATTAAACTAAAATATCCTATATAGTGGTATCCTCAAGAAATAACCTTTAAATTTATCATTATACAATAATACCATTGGAGGAAAATGGGAGGGAGTCATTGTCTTATCTCTATTAAGGATCATAATATCCACCTACACATAAAATAATTATCTATAATGCTATTCTAGGGCAACTATTTCTATGTTTACATCCCATTCACTCTAATATATGATCTTATCTCCATTAGCTGGCATATATTTCACACATCTCCTATAATAATCGATGTGTTCATGTTCACAAATCAACCATTCTATGTCATGTATCACGTAGAATCCTGATGTCTGTAGGATTATGAATATATATGTACTATCAATGATGCCAAAAAATATAATCCATACATGATATACATGAAAAACAACCACATTCTATTATAGTGGTATATAGATAGATAATAGCTCAGAAGATGAAGTAACAATTCTAACCCAGTGACTACATGAGAAAACTAGAATGAATAAGATTCATAAAAATCATCCAATGGAACAAATTGTGTATAAAAATTCATGAAAAAAACAATAACATAGAAAATTACCTCTCCAACATCATTCAATGTCTGATCAACTATATAATCCCTTCAAAAAACCACATTATATTTCCTTAATGGCTCATGATTCACATGATTCCCTAACACTTGTGGGTACACACCAAATATTGAGGTCATGTAACTATATAATATCATGAATTTTTTTGCATCTATTTATGAATCATTGTTTTAAATATTGTAGCACTTTATATGATCATTTTCCACCCATGACACCTAGTGCAGTCATATGCTGAAAAGTTAGTCAAAGAACATATGCTCTACACTGACTTATAAGCACTACCATGGTATACATCCTTTTGAATTTCATTTCTAATTTTTATAATAAGTAGTGTGGACTACCATAGAGAACGTAAATATTGAACCGCTAACTAAAAATGTATATCTATAACTCTATCGTTCACAATTCACTTCTCTATCATTAGATCCTTGTGAAGAAATGCAATATAGATTGAAAAATCAATCTTCATAACCCAGAATTTCATCTATAACAGAATAAAGATTATGAATATTTTTCACTATGATACTCAATAATATATACCTGATATGTAAATAAAATTAGCTATATGAAGTATAATTAATTGTAGGACAACATCATCGACCCCCACTAGAGTTCCATGAACTCCAAATCATAGTCCAACATCCATGCATTCTCGGAGGACTATTCAAATAAGAGGTTATTAAGGTCTCCAAAGATAACCCTTCATATATACCAACATAATTTATAACATCCCACCACCATCCAAATTTGAATTGAATAATATATTTTGTAAGATTAAACTTTAGATACTCTTTGATCTCCACTAGATCGAAGATACTCCAAACGACTCATATCATTTACTATACATCATGGAATCCTCCAGTGCCATTGAGTGTTAGAGGATGTTGGAGTAGGAAGCCTTGATAAAATTCAACCATCAGTAGCCTTCCCATGTGTACTCATCTAGACCAAAAAACGTACTATCTAGGAGAGACCAAAGTGTACTGGATTATAATATTCAGATTCTAGAAAGTCATTGTGAACATAATAATATGTATTATCTTAAAAAATACTTTTATTATATAGGAAGTACAAGATGTTAATGAAGTATAATTTCTATATATTCAGTATCAATCCATGATAATCAAATATCTAAACTAATAAAATATCATATAACCACACACATAATGATTTACATCAGGGTTAATCATAATAGGATACCCATAGAAGAGTTAATGACCCCATAAGTACTACCCAAGACAGAATCCACCATTATACATATATTATACGATGACATATAAAAATAAACTAAAGCATATAATACTCATGATCAAAAAACATAGTTCAATAAATATTTAACTAAAAGAACATATCATAATTCAAGAAGCATTAAATTACTTGGGATATATCAAATTCTAGTATCATGGGTATAGAATGTGATCCTATACTCCTAAAAATGATTCATGAATGAATATCTTATACCAAAAATTCTTATACCAAAATCTTGTGCGTCACCTAAGTGGTATCATGTAAATGTAAAATTAGAAATGGAAGACGTCAAAAAAATAAATTTTCATATCCATGGGAACTCGAATATCGTCTATAGAGTTCTAGCTTAAAACTAAAATAATTCCCCGACCTATTTACCAATCATAATATCATATTTCTACCTTGTCTCAAATAAAATAATATAAATAAAAATACCAGTGAACCATATTCTTCAATACAGTATTGTAAGACCCCAACATAAACCATCGAGTTCGGTTCGAGGTTTCACGCATCTACATACATGCCTCCCAATAAAAAATAGAATATAAAATATATATGAGGTTAGGGGGGAATCATAGGGAGTATATTCCTAAAATATAATTTAATCATAATAGTTTATAAATGAATAGATAAAAATATGATTGATAACTAAGGAATAAAAAAACAAATCATCAAAGTAGTAACATACACAGGAAGTACCAAACCATGAAATAACAGTATGGTATGTTAGTCAGATAATGGAAAACAATGAAAAAGATCCATATAGGTATTGGATCAATGTACGATGTAATTTTACTATAGAGAAATAAGTATACTTATATATCGAGTTTTATCAGTCTATGAATTAATCCTCCTACTAAACCAGCTAAATTTACCAACATATGACCCTTACAAGATCCAAATCCCTAGTCATGAAATCTATAACAACACTTAGATTCCAATGTTAACTTATGAGTAAAATACCCATTAGGACGCCACTAAACACCCTTAACATAATTTCATATGATATTCTAGTTCATGGAACAAAAAAATATCTATATAAAGATTGCATACATATATATCTATAAAGAATAAAAATAGTTTAGGTTCATTGGAGGTCAGATCATCTTTCACTAGAAGCAAGCTAGAACGAACATAAACTAGTAATCATACACATTTCTCCCTTAATTGGATAGCACAAAAAATGTTTGAAAATCTAGATGAAAAGTATATCACATGAACATTTCAACCAATAAATGCCACATCTTGTTGGGGGAATACTTTATGTTACTCATCATTCATGCTATACTATATAAAATATAAGAAAAAAATATTGTATACACGATAAAAGTAGACATATCAAGCATAACATCATATCAATAAAATGTAACAATCATTACAAACCACATTGGTGGAATCCTCAAAATATGTCGAGCTAGACCACCCATGCACCCCACTAATGATTCAATGTAAAACATAGGATTTCTGTGGTGATACATATATGAAACAAAATCATTTGAACGACATATACAAATATCAAGTAATGAAATGGTGATCCTGCCTTAGGCGCCACAACATTCTACAATAAGGATCGAAGTCCCAGTACATTAGAACTAATGACGACAATTCCCTTAATATGACATTCCCAAAATATTTAAATTCAATAAAACATCAGATTATCAAATTAGTATTTTCAATAAAGATGAAAATATATTTGATCTAGATTAAGAGTTATCTCACTAGATTGCATGTGTGGGATGATACATGTGTCGAGACATCAAATGAATAATACTAAATTAGTGGAGAGAGACATAAAAATATAAAATAGGCATCTAGGGATTCAAGGCTTGAAGGAGGTTTTAGAAGAGGGAAAAAATTGTTTCGAGATTTTAGTATAAACTACATAAAAAATTGTAAATATTATGGCCATAATGATGTAATGAACTTGATGGTGGTCAGTTTTTAGAATTTATTCTACCTAAGTACCCCACTGAATGGGAAATTGGTATTGAAGACCTGATTTATATCCTAGAAACTCTATGAACTATCTAGGGGATCCCACAAAATAGAGTGTGGATATTCTATATCATTTTCAATCTACAATATTCTTATTATAATTGTCACATTACATTTTCATAATACCAGTCAATTCTATGTAACCATAATTCATTTTAAAAGAGTGTTAGAAAGGTATCTAAATGATTAAATTAAGTATACCTTAAATAGATGGTATCAGAGTAAGAAGAATATTCATTGATTCATCATCATCAATATAGGGGGAGAACACCATGAACCTCCATCAATAAATTGATTCAAACATACAACATGATACATTACATCGTCATATATCACTCTACCATTATATAATAATAATTCCTAGAAAATCACTTCATTAGACCAAAATGGAGTATTTCTGATAGGTTATTTAGTAAAAGAATATAGTGTTCCAAAATAGCTTCAATAGAGAGACATGATTTTTTAGAACAGATGCACAAAAGGGATGACAGAAAAGATAAAAGTATGTTCTTCTAGGGAACCTATTAATGCATAACCATGTTATCCAAATACGCCCAAAGAAACCCTAACACTAGACCAAGATGTTTTCATGAATGTTGGATCAGGATAAAAGTTTAGAGGAGGAGCCAAACAAGTTCTTAAAAAAATCTCTGACTGTGAATTCCATCCAAAAATATTAAAAAGGAATAAAAATTAATAGAAAAATATATAACATAAAAAACTATACTAAACTAAACTATCAATATAGTGAGATAATTATGAGATAATAGAGGCGCAAAGGAAAAAATGACAATAGGATAGAAGACTGAAAATTGTTTAGGGTAAACACATTGATCTAGAGAGATAATATTAGGGGTGATTGAGGAATCTTTTATTCAAGATACATCAACCAAAGATAAGGATGGATAAATAGAGGGAACATTTATGGGGAAATGATATTATATTGATAGATCATATACCTCCCACATCTGATATGTCCTCAATAATAAATAATCCTAAGTGAAAAAAGACGAGATGACACATCAACACCATTAGAAATGTATAAGTTTCATCATATAAATATTTTCCCATAAATAAGAACATCTATGAGGCTAAAACTCAAATTAAGGATGTTTAATGACAGCATACCCACTCAAATATGATCTATATGATATTATGGTGGCCATTTTATACCATTTTGGGGATTAATGTAAGAATCAACACATTATATGTTCAATACTTTATAGGAGAACAATGATTATTTATGTAACAATCTAGGTAAATAAAGAAAAAATACATTTTAATTTTAATAAATAATTTTTGAATTAAATATTAATTTTACATTAATGGGGTTTCTATGTTCGATGGAATACCTGCAACACAACAACGAGTTTCTTTGAAATCTAGCATTATGCAATAATAATATATTATTATTATTTTAAATAGTAGTTAACACCTAGTTATTGTATTGGAGGGAATGAATATAACTAACTACAATATTATTATACATGTTTGTTAAATGTTTTTACATTTATCCAATAAATGTTATAGGATTAAAATGTGAATGAATCTAATTTTAACCATAGTTTACTTTAAAATGTTGATTTACCACCTTTTGATGGATAAATCTCATTAAATATAGTTTTGGTCACTTTAATTAGTTCTATTTGAAACAATTAAATTCTTTTTTAGAATTGGGACATCAAAATTTACTTTGGGTAAGTTATAGATATTTTTTTTTATAAAATTCATTTTTTAATAAATAGTGAAAAACACTATATTTTATTTCAAAACTACCTTTTAATCTAATTTATTTGTATGGTTGGATTAAATATTTAATTGGTTTTAAAATTTAATTAGATTATATATTTACCATTTCATTCATTTATGGCCATTGGAATTAATTTCACTTTGAAATTGGATATAAACAAGTGTCAATTATTTGACAGTTATTATTTCTTAAAAACACGTTTTTTGTTTTGACAATGAGATTTTGTATTTAAATTAATTAATGCAACTTATATGTGTGGAATTTAGTTAAATATACATTGTTTTTGAATTAGGATTATTAAATATATCCTAGGATATTTTTTTGGTATTTTTCTAAAAACGTCAATTTTTGAGGAATAGTGAAAACACTGAGTAGTAGTAAAAAAGATGACTTTTTCAATAAAATAAAATTTACCACTTCAATGAATTGAATTTCTAAAATCCGACATAGATGGTCGTTCTTAGTATGAAAAATTTTTGTCAATAAGATAAAAATAATTTTTTGGTGAATAGTAACTTTTGACTTATTTACCTTGGTTAAAGGTATGTTGGGTAATTCAAGGTAAAAAGTTTGTCATAATAATACAGAATTACATTATCACTAGTCCTAACCTTATTGGATGATAAATGGACTATAAAATCCTTGGGTGAGACTTTTTTCCTTTGATAGCCACTTGGGTATGATAATGATATTAATAACTTTGTATTTAATGTACAAATAAAATTATCATAAAAATGTATTATTTTGCAAAAACAATTTTAATATGGGGTTATATAATTGATATATTTGAATATAAATATTCATTAAAAAGCTAAAAATATTTCCAACATTATGATATTTGTTTTATAATATTTAGACACAAATAAATTAAATTATTTTTGACACAATAATGATGCAGTGTTTATCTCAATGATAAATGATTTAAATAAATAAGATTATAAGGATTAAAATAACTTCCAAAAAATGTATAATTCTTATTTGATGATTTTATTTCGACCATGATTCATCTTATCATTTAATTTAATAAGTCTTGGACATTTATAAACAGAAAATAATTATAAAATAAAATAATATTTTCACATTTTCTTCAAGAGCCCCTCCTCCCCTTTATAAAAATCCATCACCTCTAACCCATTACTCACACCTCTCAAGCCCCATGGAACGTACAAAATCTTCCTAAATAAGCACTCAATATTCCTTTATTCCTCCTTGAATCCTTTCGTTATGAGGAATAAACTTCAAGAAACCCATTTTTTTCATACCAAAGAGAGTGACCCGATTTAGAGGTAACGTCTTCTCTTAAGTTCTTTTGTTTTATTTTACTTCTCAAAACCAGTAAACACTTTTTATTACATTATTGTATAAAAACACTAGTATCCTCAATATACTATATTGTTTTTATGAAAATTATTAAATCTAAACTTACACACACATCTATCTAATTGGTAAAGAACAAACTATTTCTGTGGATGACAATCTAACACCTCATGAAATGATGATTGGCCAATATTCTCCTACCTCCTCTTATGGTGGTCATTATCATGGAACTATATTTATATATGGTATATATTATATTTATATTTTTTATATTATTATGTATTTTTCATTTATATAATATATTTTGGGATTTCATAGTAGGTAAATATGATAATCTCATTTGATGAAGTGCGTACTACCACACCCTCAAAGTGATATGACTCATTCAAGACATATGTGAAACATATAAAGGATAGAGTTACTGAGATTATATATATTATATTATACTAGAGTTATTATATACCTATGAATCATTATGTTTTCATCCCACTAAATATGAAATAGAAATGAAAGTACCATTCATGCATACGTACGACTTACTGTCTCCATGAATGGTGCATGTCATTTCTTAACTCCATATGTTATGTACTATTATAGATACTTATATATACTTGATATATATTATATATATTATATATAAATCATGAATATTATTTTGGATATAATGAAATTTCGACCACATGGACAACTTGTAATTATAAGAAGTCCATTTTTGACTCAAGTACAAAATCTCAACAAAACGGCCATTATTAGCTTAAATGATTACATAATGTATATAACATGGTAATAAGTAATTTAAAAGGAATTATAAACTTGAAAAACGTTCTTATGCAAGTAGAAATTATATTTTGGTTATTATTCACGAGATTAAATAATGAATGGGTCAAGTCGGACATAAGGTAAGGGACTTCATCTCAATCTCCTTTCACTACGGCATATTTTATTTTAATACACAACATTATTTTATAAACTGTATAAAAACCATTGAATTTTCATTTCATTCAAAGGGAAAAATTTCTACAATTATTTTTCCAGAAATAATTTTTTTTAACGTATGTGGTGACAATGACCATTCCGCTGCCACGAGTATTATTTGATATACGGCTTCCTTAACAAGCTGTAATGTTTTTAAAAGTAAAATAAATACCATATACTCTTTTACATATTTTGTTGTTGAAATTGGTTTTTATAATGTATTTGTTAAGTAAATATATTAAAATTATATATTGGTATTAAAATGTTGAAATTTGATCTTTACTTTATATTTTTTTCTGTGTTATGAATATGTTATGGTTGTTGGGAATTGTTTTTGTATACGGGTTGTTCCGTGATAAACCTCATGCGGGTGAGCCCGAGATTACTCTCCAATGCATTGGGTAACGTGACGAAGGTAAATGTGAATGTTTATCCAAAGTGATTTGGGGAATATACTGTGATGGTTATTCCAAAAAAACTCCCTATTTAACCGTGAAACCCACAAAATAAGTATGTTATGTATGCCACAAGTTATCTTTATTATTTGTTTTTACTATGTAAATTTTTTGATTTCATGAGGTACGTTTAAGATCATATTTTATGTATGTATTGATTAAATAGTGTTTTTATTCATTGTTTTATAATCTTTACAGATCTTTATATGTGTATCTGATGTTTTAAAATGTTTTTATATGACTTAAAGATGAATAGGGTCATGGATTGGACTAAGGAAAAGTCATTCTCTCTAAAACATGGATCTATACATGGCTGTTTTAATGATTTTCTACTTTTTGAAAAAATTGTAACAGAGTAGAAGTGTCTACATTGTATCTTTTGATATGTAATGTAATATTTAGGACCTAATTCTCTAAAACTCTAAACCTGAAAAGATTCTTAATGTGAATTATTCATTTAATTCAAGATTATGTATTGTACTAAGGTCGGGTCCTTATAGTTTGTATCAAATGTCGGTTTAGATAAATTTAGAAGTCAGGGTATTGTTAAATTAATATCAATGTTTGAATTTATGTTTATATTGAAATGATATCATTTACATATTACCATGCTACTTCGCTTAAGATATTTTTTTGTTCAGAATGGTTTTCTATAGAGGACAAAAGGCAATTATAATAGGACGACATCATGAGGAAGAAAACCATCCATATCAGAAACCTAAGATGATCAATATCAAAACTGAATAGTTTGTTGAAATGATGGAATAGTTGACTCAGGCTATAAATGGTAGCGTAATCCATGCACGAGATTAGCCTGATCATCCATAGAGGATCATTTCAGTAGTAGAGAATTTCATGAGGCAATTTCCCCCATCTTTCAGAGGATCATCTGACCCTCTTCTAGCTGAAGGTTGGATTAAAGCACTAGAGAGATTTTTCTTTGTCGTGGAGTTTTTAGAACATCAAATGGATAGCCTTTTTGTTTACCGTTTTGATGGTGAACTAGACAAGTGGTGGTTGATGGTGAAAAATATCTGTTATAGTTAGGATATTTTTTCTCTTGATTGGAATGAATTCAAATGTATGTTTCATGAGAAATTTTTTACTAAGGTGATTTGTCTTAGTATGGAAAAACAATTCCTGGAATTGAAACAGGAGAATGACTCGGTGGCTACTTATGAATCAGAATTCAATCGACTGGTAAGGTATGCCCCAAATTTTATATGAGATATTGGTAGTAAAATCAATCATTTTTACTCAGTCTTAAACCCAAATTATCGAATGGATATAGATTCTCGTGAGTTCAAAAGGTATGAAAAACTTGTTCAAGGTGGCAGGTGAGAGCGAGGAACTCTTCCAAAAAGTCATATGGTAAGAAACATAAGATTGCAATTAATAAAAATTGTGGTGAAAATAATGCTGGGGAATGACTATTTATTTCTAGTAAGTGCTACCGATGTGGTAAAATGGGAAATAATGTGTATAATTGCACTGAAAAATATCAGGGTAATGTTAAGAAAAAATATAATATACAATCAGTAAAATCATTTCAGTATAATGAAATGGGTCATTATGAAAATTAGTGTCCAATGAAGAACTCAAATGAGGGAAAAAACAAAACTACAAGTAAAAAGGGGTGGTGAAATCCTCTGCAACATCTTCAGTAGATTTTGGACCATCAAATTAAGTATTATCAAGTATACTATTTGTTTGTTCATATTATGCCAATATGTTGTTTAATCAAGGGTCTAAACATTCATTCATTTCTGGGAAATTTTCTAGTAAATTTGTAATTCCATCTCATGATATTAACCTAGAACATAGGGTACAATCACTAGGGATAAATGTTGATACAAAAATTAATTATAAGAACCTTCCTATCCATGTGTGAGGAATTAATATACATGGAAACCTTATTGTTTTTCCTCTAGTAGAGTATGATTTAATTTTGGGTATGGATTATATTTTTGTTTATCATGCTAATATTGATTGCCGAGCTAAATTGGTTTATTTTTAGAAATATTTTCATTTTGTGTAAAATAATGAACCCTTAATTTTTATATCATATTAGGAAGATGAGAAATTAGTAAAATATAGAAATGAATGATACCATGAACATATTTTTTAGAAAAAAGGAACTATTTAGATTAATGATGTCCCAGTGGTAAATGAGTATCTTGATGTTTTTATTAATGATTTTCCTGGTATTATACCTGATTGGGAAGTTGAATTTACTGTTGACTTAGTTCTTTATGCTAAGTCAATTCCAAAACACCCTTAACAAATAGATCAAATCTTACTTTTAGAGTTATAGAACCAATTTTAGGAGTTACTGGATAAAGGTTTCATTCAACCTAACACATCACCATAGGGTGATCCAGTCTTGTTTGTTAAAAAGAAAGATCATTAAATGAGACATTGAATTGATTATAGAGCATTGAATAATATCACTGATAAGAAAAAGAATCCTTTTCCACATATCAATGATTTTTTTTATCAGCTCCAGGGAGATTCGTATTGTGCAAAGATTGACAAGAGGTCACGGTACCATAAGTTGAATGTAAAGAAAGCAAACACACCAAATACCGCATTTTGTTCTAGATATGGCCATTCTGAATTTTTAGTTATACATATTGGGTTAACCAATAAACCCTTATATATTCATGAATCTTATGATAATATTTTTCGGGGAGTTCATCGATAAGTTTGTGGATTTGTTCATTGATGATATTTGGGTTTATTTTAAATGTATAGAAGAGAATGAATGTCATTTAAGGGTTATCTTGAAAACTATAAATGAAAAGAAACTATTTGGTAAATTCACCAAGTGTGAGTTTTGGTTACAGAAAATTTCGTTTTTTGGTCACATTATTTCAAAAAAATTCATAACTATTGATCCCACTAAAACAAATGTTGTTAAAGAATGGCTAGGATCCACAAATATAACTTAGATCTGTAGTTTTCTTGGTTAGGAAGGTTATTACCAGAGTTTTGTTGAAAATTTTTCATGTTTATCCAGTCTAATGACTAAGTTAACTAGAATATGTTTTATATTTATCTGGATAGAAGAATGATATGATTGTTTTCAAGATTTGGAAAGAAGATTTGTAAATTCTCCAATTTTGGCACTACCTTCCAGAAATGGAAATTTTGTTATTTATAGTGAAGCTTTGTTTAAAGGACTTGTATGATTCCTTATATAGAATGAATAGGTAATTGCTTATGTTTTATATCATTTGAAACCTCATGAGTTAAATTACCCTATACATGATTTGGAATTAGCAGCTGCTATTTTTTCTTTAATAAATTTGAGGCATCATTTATATGGAGTAAAATGTGAAATATATGCTAACCACAAAAGTTTGACGTATATAACCACTCATGAATAATTGAACATGAGACAGAGGAAATGGTTGGAATTAATCAAGTATTATGATTGCATGATCTTTTACCATCTGGGAAAAGAAAATAATGTTGTTGATGCTTTGAGTTGAAAAAGTAATGCTTCATTAACCATGCAACATTTGGAATGAGATCCTTTGGTTTTTGATTTGATTAAACTTGGCATAGAAGTTATTTGTGCATGACATTATTTTTTTGTTACAAGTGTAAGTTAAATCATCCGTATCAGACAGAATAAAGAAAGTGTAGAAGGAAGATAGTGAGTTGTAGAAAAAGGTAGTGTTGGTTAAAAAGGGTATGTTTCCTAAATTTAACATTGAAAATGGTTGTGTTTTGATATTTGTAAAGAGATTATGTGTGCATTGTGATTCACAATTGAAGAATGAGTTATCAAATTATACTCATAGCTCCCCATTTTCAGTTCATCCTGAATATACTAAGATGTACAAAGATCATGGAGAGTATTACTTGTGGGATAGAAAGAAAAATGATATTTCTAATTTTAGTAGGAATTGTTTGACATGTTAGAAGGTTAAAGAATTAAGGAAGCAATTGAAAGGGATTCATCAGTCTTTACCAGTGCCAGAGTGATAAAGGGAAAATATATGCATGGACTTAATTGTCAGATTACTGAAGGCATTTTGAGGTAATAATTCAATCTGGGTTATTGTTGATCGATTGAAAAAATATGATCATTTTTTACCTATTCAATATACCTTTCCTCTAGATCAAATTTATCAGTGGTATGTTAAATAGATAGTTAGGTTTCATGGTTTTCCCCTCTGTATTGTATCTGATCATGATACCATGTTTACTTCTATCTTATTTGAACATCCTTTAGAGGTCATTGTGTACTGAATTAAATTTTTGTACAACATTTCATTCCCAATTAGATGGGCAGTCAAAACGAAAAATTCAAACCTTGGTAGATATTCTTTGAGCTCGTTCACTGTATTACCAAAGAATTTGTGACCAACATATTTCTTTGGTTGAATTTTATTATAATAACACTTTTCATTCCAATATACAGATGTCTCCATTTGGTGCATTATATGGAATTTTTTTTCGAACTCCCGCTTTTTGGGATGAAGTAGGTGAAAGGAAGTTGATGGGACCAGAATTGGTAGATGAGATGGTGGAAAAGGTTCAGTTGATTCAGAACCACATGATAACATCTCAGAGAAGGTAGGAATGATATGCGGATAATAAATGGAAGGATCTTTATTTTGTGGATGGTGATCATGTATTTCTCAAAGATTCCCCATTGAAAAGTGTGATACGTTTTGGTAAGAAGGGAATGTTGAATCTAAGGTTCATTGGACATTATGAAATTATATAGTGAGTTGGATCAGTTGCTTAAATAGTGGATTTACCTACAATTTTTTCCCATGTACATAATGTTTTTCATTTTCAATGTTGAGAAAGTATATGCTAGATCCATCTCATGTTTTAAGTTTTGAGTTATCCAGTTAGAAAATTATATCTCTTTTGAGGAAAAACCAGTCCATATTCTTGAATGTGGAGAGAAATTATTGTGGAATAATGTAATTGAACAGGTAAAATTTTTGTTGGAAAACAATAAGGTTGAAGAGGCAATGTGCAAATCTGAAAATTCTATGATGGATAAATACCCCCATTTATTTGATAAGATAATGAAATTGTGAGGACACAATTTTCTAAAGGAGGAATGATGTAACATAGCAGGTAAATAAATAAATAATTCATTTTTATTTTAATTATTATTTTTTGAATTAAATATTAATTTTTCATTAAATGGGTATTTGTGTTTGATGGCATACCTGATACGCCATAACGGGTTTCGTTGAAATCTTATGTTGCATAATAATAATAAAATATTATTATTTTAAATGGTAGTTAATGCCAAGCTGTTGTATTGGTGGGAATGAAAATAACAAAATACAATATGATTATATATTTTGGTTAATTGTTTTTACATTTATCCAATAAAATTAAGAGGATTTTAATGTGAATGAATCAAATTTTAAGCGGAATTTACATTAAAAGGTAGATTTAACGCCTTTTGATGGATAACCATTTTTAAATATAGTTTTTTTTCACTTTTATATGATTTATTTGACAAAATAAAATCATTCTTTAGAATCAATAAATCAAAATTTACTTTGAGTAAATTTTTGGTATTTTTCTGATAAAATTTATTTCTTAATGAATAGTGAAAAATATTGTTTTCAATTCAAAACTGCCTTTTAATCTAAATTATTTATATGGTTAGTTTATATTTTTAATTAGTTATAATTTTTAATAAGATATATTTTTTACATTTCATCCAATGTTGGTCATTGGAAGTATTTTTATATTGAAACTGGACATAAACAAGTGTAAATATTTTGATAATTACTATTTCATTAAAACAAGATTTTGGTTATGACAACATGAATTAATTTTAAATTAATTAATGCAACTTCTATGTATATAATTTGGTAAAATATACATTTTTTTGAATTCATAATTTCAAATATTTGTTAGGCTGAATGTTTGGTATTTTACTGAAAAAACTTCAATTTTTTATGAATAGTGAAAACACTAAGTGGTAGTAAAAAATATGGATTTTAAATTTAAATGAAATTTCACCACTTCTTCTGGTATACATGGTTGTTATTTGTAGGTAAATTTTTGTTCAATAAGATAAAAATAATTTTTTTGGTGAATAGTAACTTTTGACTTTTATTTACCGCGGTTAATGGTAAATAAGGTAATTCATGGTATAAAGAAAATAATAATAAAACAAAATTAAATTCATAGTTTTTATAACCTTATTGGATGAGTAATGGATGGCCAAAAAAATACTTTGGTGAGACTTTGGTTCTTTGAAAACCACATGGGTAAGATAATTATATTAATAACTTATTATTTAAAGTAAAAATAAAAATATCATAAACATGTATTATTTTGCTCAAATAAATTTAATATGGGGTATCATAATTGATATATTTTACTATAAATATTCATTATAATGATAAAAAGTTTTCCGACATTATTTTATTTGTTTTATAATTTATAGACATCAAATAAAATTTAGTTATGACACAATGATGATATAGTGTTTACCTCATTAATAAATGTTTTAAAACAATAAATTTATAAAGATTAATATAACATTCAAAACCCCTAAAATTCCTTTTTGATTATTTTATTTCGACCACGAGTTATTTTATCTTCGAATTAAATAATTTTTGGACATTTAGAAATCGAAAATCATTCTATAATAATATAATATTTTCACACTTTCCTAAAGAGCCCCTCCTCCCCCTTATAAAAAGCCTGCACCTCTAACCCACTAATCAAAACACTAAAGCCCATTTTCTAATCCAACCTATCCCCAAATAATCTCTCAATATCCCTCTCTTCCTCTTAGAATCATTACCTTAGGCATAAGGCACATCTGGAAATCATTTTGGTTCAAACCAAAGGAAGTTACCTGATTTAAAGATAGTGTCTTCTCTTAAGATCTTTTGTTTTATTTTACTTATCCAACCCCCTAAAATCTTTTTATTCATTTATTTTATAACAACACCAGTATCCTCAATATAATATGTTTGTTTTATTAGAAGTATTCAATCGGTACTTACACGCACCTTCAACTAATGGGTAAAGAACATAGTGTTTTTGTGGATGGAAAACTAACGCCTCACGAAAAAATTATTGTTCCATCTTCTTCTACCACATATTTTGTTTTACATTATGATGGAATAGTATTTATATATGTTATATATTATATTTATATTTTTCATATTCTTCTCTACTTTTCATTTATAGAATACCTTTATGGATTCCATAGTAGTTAAATACGATAATCTCATTTGAGGAAATGAATACTACTGCCCCCTCAAAGTGATATGATTCATTGATACCATACGTGGAATGTATAAACATTTTAGTTTCTGAGATTATATATATGATATTATACTATAATTATAATATAACTATGTATCATTATGTTTTCCTTACATTAAATATAAAATAGGAATGAATGTAGAGTTCATACGTATGTGTGGCTTAACGTCTCCATGAACGGTGCATTTCATTTCTTACCTCCAAATGTTATGTCCTATTCTAAATATATGTATACAATAGATATATATGATATATATGATATATAAATCATGAATATAATTCTGGATATAATTAAATTTTGACCACATAAACAACTTGTAATTATAAGAATTCCTTTTTATACTCAAGTACCAAATATCGACAAAATGACCACTATTAACTTAAATGATATCATAATGTTTATAATATTGTAATAAGAGATTTAAAAGAAATTATAAACTTGATAAAGGATCTAATGAAATCATAAATTATCCTTTTATTATTATTCAAGATATTAATGAATGAATGGGTCATGCTAGAAATGTGGTAATGGACTTCGTCTCAATCTCCTTTCATTGAGGCATATTTTGATTTAATACACGACTTTTTTATATGCTGTATATCCATATTTGAATTCTCATTTCATTCAAAGGGAATCTTTATCTATGTATCCATTTAATAAATGACCAAAAAGAATGTTTCTTTTTAAAGTAAGTGGTTACAATGACCATTCCGCCACTTTGAGTATTATTTGATCTATGACTTCCTTAACGAGCCGTAATTTTTTTAAAATGAAAAAAATACCATATACTATTTTATGTATTTTCGTATTAAAAATGGTATTGATAATGGAGTTATAATTTAAATATATTTAAATTATATATTGTGATTGAAATATTGAAATGTGATCTTTATTTTATATTTGTTTTAATTGTTTAGAATATATTATGGTTCATGGACATTGTTTACATATAAAGGTGGTTCCATGATAAAACTAGGGAGGGTGACCCCAAGATAGCACTCTAATGCATTGGGTAACCTGATGGAGGTAAACATGAATGTTTCTCCTATGATATTTAGGGAATATAATGTGATAGGTATTCCAAATGTAACTCCCTACATATAAGTGAAAGCTACAATGTAAGTTTGTTATATATGCCCCAATTTACATTCATGATTTCTACTTACTGTTTAAATCTTATGATTTCATGAGGTATGTTAAAGAGATTATATTATGTACGTAAAGATGAAATAATATTTTTTCATTATTTTATAACCCTTACTGACCTTTTTATGCTAATCCCTTGTTTTGAATTATTTTTCAAATTACTTATAGATTAATAGGTTCAAGTATGTGACCTATGAAAAGTCACGTTGTCTAAAACATGGAACTAGACATGACTAGTATTTTATAGAGTTTTTATTTTGGGAAAAAATGGGAACTGAGTAGAATTTTCTACTTTGTAAATTTTGAGATGTAATGTATCATTTAAGATCTAATTCTCTAAATCTCTAAACCTAAAAAATAACCTCAATGAGAATTATTCATTTAAATCAAAATTATGTAATGTTTTAAGTTCGGGTCCATATAACATATCATGGAATTTGATCTATAATTCAATAATTATATGTAAAATTCAATCCTTAATAGTGTGATTTTATAATATTATATTGATCCACATAATCCATTTTCTTTAGATACACATTTTTGAATGTCCTCTTAACTATTATAGGTTTTATTTTTAATGTTTGTTATTTTATATACATTAGTACGATGAATAGAATTCTTGTAATTGAGAATATATCATCTATTAAAATGTTTTTATTTTCAATGTTTTAAAAATGTTTGTATATTTAATGTTTGTTATTTTAAATTTTTATGGAGGTGAATGGAAGTGTAGCACAGTTTATTTCATGGAAATGTTATAACAATGAAAAATAAATTGATGGCGAGTTGTATAGAAACATTTTTTTATGAAAAATTATTTGTATATGATTTATGAATGATGATCATAAATGATTATTGTATAATTTTATTGATCATGATTTTAACACGTAGATATAACAGAGTATATCTAAATTGATATTAAAATATTGATAGGCTAATGATAGTGATTCATGACCATTGATAGATGATTGAATCAATGGTCAAAAAAACAAATATTTTAATGATAATTAATACGATGATTGATAATGTTTAGTGTCAAAAAAATAGAACTAATTGTTAATGATGTAAGATAAATACAATCATATAAATCACCTGATAAATGATATTATTTATAAGGTTAGTAAACTTTTTATTTTAATTGTAAAATATTTTTTGTCCAATGGCTTTAATCCAACGGTCTAAGATCATAAATTATAATAAAGAAAGAATAAGCAAAATAGTGGAATATGATTGATAAAAAATAATTTAAATAATTTGATTAATATTTTATAGTACATTATAAGTGATCCAATGGTTGAGTCTTGTAATAATCTTGTTATTATCATCAATAATAATCATATATTAGAAATAAATCATTATGGAATAAATTCACGACTATCTCGATATTTTTTTGATTCCAACCAATTAAAAAACACTATTAATTTAATTATAGATTTATATAGGTGTATGTTTCATTGGAAATGGTGTAGTGCCTCATGTTTTCACTAGATCATAAAATATAATTTTTTCCTTTATAAATTTCATTTATATAATGCCATTTTTCCTCCCCATATAATACATCCATTAGCCACCATGTTGTTGTGAATTAGTCCCCATTGTAATGACAACAACTCTAGTAAAAAAATGATTACTCTCCATGAGAATTTTCATTCTAATCATAGTGTATATTAATATTTTATTCGAAAAAATACATTCTCCAAATTATTTTTACTTATTATATCGTATTACATGGATACCTCGACCTTTTTAGAATTTCTTCATGATGAGTCTTCATTTGTAATATAATTATAAAAATCCTGGTTAGGACCACCATTATAATTATTAAATAAGTCCATGATTTAATAAAAAACAATGTTGTAATTCAATTTATAGATGTCCATATTCTAGACTTATAAATGAACATTCCCTTTAAAATTGAAAATTTTCATTTAATATGATGATTTTTTATTTTATAACATTAATCAAAACTTTTTTCCATGATAAATATGGAATGGAATTTTTAATCATATAATTTTCTAATTATCATTCTTACATAATATATTTATGGAACATCAAAATCATATTTGGTCATGTTTATAATAAATACAACATGAAATGACTTTTAAATTTCATGTATAATCCTCCCAAAAAAGTATTAAAATAATGATACCAAATCTAGAGTAACCCTATATTAAATTACTTGTAATTGGTTATTCAATCTACAATGTATCCTCAAAATACAATTTTTTTAAAAATAAAACAACAATGGGCCCTTTACAAAAGTATAGTCACCAACACCTATCGTTTTCCATATAAGAAATAATAAATCTTATTTTATCTGCTAATTTATTCACATAACAACATTATAATATCTTCTCATTTAAATAAAGTGTGTCAATACTATTTCCCCAAATGTAAATCATGGTAATGAGTGAAGGTAATAAAATAAAATAATAAACAAATAAGTATTTTAATGGATAATACACTTCTAAAAAACACTATCAACTATAGGAATGCATCATTAATAATCAGATTAACCATGATATCTTCAAAATTACATTTCATTGGATCATATTCTTAGTTAAACACTAACTATTACAATTTATAATAAATAAAATAGTACATGATTTTAATATTAATTGACATTAAATTTGGTATCAAACTATTTAAAAAATTAACAATTTTAATATTATTATGCCAAATTATAATTAAGAATGATACATCCAACTTTATGTATTCATGTTATGACATTATCCACATTATTGAGGTTTTATATTGGCTTTTCAAAATATAAATTTCTTTCATTAATATTAATTTGACTAAATTTATCTTTATAGGATGTTAAGAAACACACCATCCACTAATAAAGATGTTTCCTTAATAAGATGATACATATTCACCAAATTATCTACCCAATCCAAATTAAAAAATAGTTAAAATATACATATTTATATTTAACATATTCAAATACTAAATTAAGAATCTATTTTATGTAGTAAATTATCTACAGGACACTCATACCGTGTGGCACTATTAGACTGATTTTAATCATCCAGAAGATCAATAGAAAATGAAAAATCCAATTTAGAAATTATCAATTAATCTAAGCATCTGGTAATACACCATACCTCCATTAATTAAAAAAAGATATTTATTAATGTAATGAAAATTTTATACCAAGTGATATAGGAGTATATACCTCTCTTGATTATTCTATTCAATGAATATTTTAAACCTAATAAAGAATTTATTTCGATATAAATTTAAATATGCTATTTTTCATAACCTCTAAACCAATTGGATTTTTTTATCACCAGTAAAATGCATTTGGTAATTATTTTTAATTTTTTGGTAATGGTCCTCTAATGAATTCTCTTTTTTTTATTAAAAATAATTTCATCATCATACACATCCACAAGATGTCAATTTATGGCTTCTCAATTGACACATAGAGTTTTATCTACAAGAAATTTACAAAAAAAGATCTTATATATTAATTTGAGACATTGACTACCATTATCAATGAACAAATTTAATCCCATATAAATATTTACTCAACATAAAATACTAAATAATTTTAACCATCAAGGAAAAATCCATCTGATTATTCAATATAAACTTATGACTAAAATTTTCCATTCATGTGAAATAACTGACAACTATTAGAAACACTGTATAGTTTATTTCATATATTAGTTAGAGTAAAAACAAATTATTTAAAAACATGTGACTACATAATAGGTTTTATCAAAGTATATAACCTCTATTTGAAAATATCAATTGTATAAAATATTCTAATTTTTCATTGATAATTCTCTACTCTCATTGATCGTATTTGAAAAGAATTGTTTTTCCAAACTGCATTATTATCATTGGGAAATGAAATTAACAAATAAATATTCTTCTTCTTAATCTTATTTTGATCATTCTACATCCTTGAAACTCAATGCTCATGCTCCAATCCATCATCAACATTTTTTAATACAAATTAAAATATAAAACTACTATGAATAGAATTTATTAGAGTTATTCATGTTTAAACAACCTTATAATTATATCTAATGATATTTTTTGGAATCATAAGATCTATAAATGTACATAAAAAAGTTCTTCCTTTCTCTAGGACATCCTCATCATAAGAAAATTCAGAATAAAAATTTGTCTCTCAAAATTATTTTATTGTACTTATATCAATCACATGTTCTCCATCATGTTCTATATAAGATTATTTAATATCATTATCAATTGAAAAAGATACTTGATTTATAATAATATCCTATAAAATAATAATAATAAATAAGTCAATTATTTTCCTTAGATTCTCATTATAACACTAGTAACTCCTTTTATATATATTAATGAAATGAAATAACTCCAAGATGAATCATTTATTACAATTTACAAATTAACTTATTTCAATATTTACTGAATAGAAGATACCATATACTATAAAAAAATTAAATAATGATTATTAATATTCCACTAAATTAAAGTTTTATTGAATATATATTTTCATATTAAAAACTTTGACAATGTAGAATGTAATAATTGTCTGTTGTATATAAAATTATTTTTATAAATCATAATCTAATAACATAGTTCTTCATTTTCCATTAAAATATAATTCCTACTTTAGATTCCAAATTTTTCTAGGTTTGTATGTTACAATATATTCGTATTATATCCCATATTTCCAAGATATGTCTCAATGTAATTATTATTATATTAAGAGTTATTATAAGAATGAAGTGTTTTTATAAAAGATGTTATTTTATTTTTGAAGAGAACTTATAAATTGATTAAAACTCTCAAGATATTTTAACATAAAAAATTAATATAAATATAATAAAAATGATTAAAATTAAAAATAATTGCAATAAAATACAAATCTTTTTTTATTGATTTCATTCTTAATGTGTCACAATCATTGAAAAATATTTATTAAAGTTGATTTTTTATTTTTATATTCTAGTGATTTTTTCTATTGTTTAAAAACATAACATTATGAAACACATGCCAAATGATTCCCCTCTCATGAATACCCTTTGTTAAAAATATCACATCTTAAGAAATTATTAGTTATTTCATATTATTTTGACCCATGTGGACCTATATTCTATGAAAAATGGAATTCTTCTATTCACACATATAAATCAAGTATTTTCATCATTAAAAAAATAAAATATTTTTTTACTTGTCCATTATTAATTTAACACAATTACACCATAATTATTTTCCCTAATGACTCATAAATTCAAATCAAATATCTCCACATTTTAATTATTCATAAAATGGAAGAGACATAAGATATTGTTCCTTAGTATATAAATAAATAAAATATCCTTTCATTCAAATATTATTTTAGAAGTTTTAGTGCGGCCAATAAACTAAAATCAGGTAATACATATTTTCTAAAAGTATAAAATACTATTTCATACCTATAGATATCATTCATGAAATTTTTTTCTAGTTATATTACATGTGATACTATTATATAAAATCCAATTTTTTACCCCTATCAAATCATAATAGGCTATATCATCCACAATTCATAGATATTGAATTCTTAAAAAAATTATAAATTTGGGGTTTTTAATCTGATTTGGAATATCTCACAGTATTGAATGAAACATGTTGGTGGAATTCCACGATTATTACACCACACAAAAGATTTATTAATATAAATAAATGTGTTGTTAAATTTCACCTTCACATTTAGATACATTATTGATTGACCTCTCTTATTATTATATTATATCTCCCCAATTCATGACCACTTTCTAGTTATGGGAGTGAAATATTATAACAAAAAAAATATTCCATGTTTTTGTACCCTCCAATTCACTAATAACATCCCTTAAAATAAATTTTCTACAGTTAAATTTATTCTACCTAAAAGTATACCCATTGATTTATTGTTTAATTTAAAAAATTATTATTTTCACTAATTTCTATATACATAGGTGAATCCTCTTTATCCTTAATATTTCGATATCCATATCCTAAAAATAATTTTTCTTCTGAAACTCTGTTTGTTTATGAATTTCACCACCACCCCTTATGCTAATAATGTTCGTGTATCTTCTCTTTGGTGAAATAATCATATTATAAAATATATTATCTCTAGTGAAAAATATTTTATTCAATAATGGGTGTCTTATTTGATTATTAATTGTATTAGCTATTAATCCTTAAATACCCTATTATAATTAAAACCCTCTCACTTGATTTATATGATTACCAAATATCATTGATAAATACATTGAAATTAAAATTCATATTCTCTAAAAGATATTTCATTATAATATAGATTTCCCATAAGTGAATTACTTTACTAATTCATTGAACTAATGTTTCTTAATAAAATATTGAGTATATATATATGACTTTAATGGTTGTTTTTTGTGATACCACATATTTCTTAAAATCTATATTTATTTATTAGTATTCTCATAAAAATTAGATTCATATTCACATTTCATCAAATACTCATCCTAATTCCTTAATTATTTCATTCCATATTCTTGATTTATATTTTCATTATAAAATATGAAAGGATCAGTCATTAATTAAAATTATTTGGTGTATCATCATAAAATCAATCCTATTAAAAACTACCTTCTTCTTCTCTAGAGGGTTCATTAGTCTTTTTTTATTTTTCCATATTGTTTGGATCTATGCATCCTTTTACTCCTCTAAATATCATGAAATGTTCACATCACCAGATTCTAAATAATTATTTGAGATAAAATTCACTTTCATAGAATAGTTTTCCTTTCCATTGGAATTAAATAATTTTGGACCATTTCTATATCTTACAATATTGTTTCAATAAAATCGAATTTTAGGTTATTAATTAATATTCTCTTTTTATACTCTATAGGGAAAAAAATCTAAAAAGTGTTCAATATTTCCTCTTAATGAATCATAAAATGTTGTTTCTTATAAAAATATCACTTCCTCATTGAATCCATTTGAAAAAATATAAATATTCTCATTAATGATCATGAAATTAAATTATTCTTCATGATACCATTTAGATTAAAGGTTAATTATCCCTTTAGATTGTTTAATTATTATATCCTTACCAGTTTTCATTTCATCATCAAATATGAACCCTTACTCATATGATATGGTATATGGTTATTATTGTGCTGGAGAATTATGAAATCACATAAATCATAATTATTTAATATAGAAAATTTAGTATAAAAATTATTTTTAAAACCCTAATTATTTTATGAAAATTGTAGAGTGTTAAATGAAAAAATAATAACTATTAATTAGGATAAATTTTATACAAACTTAATAAAATTAATAATTTTATGAATGAAATTGTTAAATTTCAATATAGTTAAATATTTCGTGGAATTTTTTTAATCATAACCCCGTGAATTTTTTTCTCCATTATAGATATCTCGATGTTTAGTTATAATTTCATTCATGGTTTTCAAGCTCATGAATCATGTAATAAAATTTTAATTAATGAATTATAGTAATGATTATGGTGATATATCATTGACATACATAATATTTTTTCAATTAATATATTGGTTATAATATTTTTCATAATTTTAATAAAAATATTGAAAATTTCAATAATATAAAATCAATGATATTAAAGAACTCGAGACATCAATTATTTAAATTGATAAAATCATTTTCAATTGGACAATGGAACACCATTTTTGATGATAAATTTCATATTTTCCATGTAAATGAATTCATAATATATTTTCAATATGAATATACATTGACCCTTTGTATTTTTTAGAACCATTTCATTGATGATTTATCACAATGAATAATAATTTAGTTTTTTTATATTAACGAACTACTATGCTCTTGTATCATATATAAGCCCGGGTGAGTATTGTATGCACATTGTAATAGGGGGATAATTGGTCCAAAATACATATACTCTAAAATAAAATTATTCTCATGTTTTTTTAAATAATATGATTGATAATTGAAACTCATAATGAATAACATAAGGAAAATGGAATGATAGAACTCACATGAAACATGAGTTTTTCTTAATGTTCAAATAATTTTTTCCATGTTGTTATTCATTTGTTGATAAATTTTGTGATAACATAAATTTTTTTATTATAATATTATCAATAATAGTAAGTAATAGAGTAGGAATATTTCTCATTACTACATGAACATAGATTATAAAAAAAGTGTCGACAAGTATTTCAATCTTCTTAAGTCCACCACTAGGACATCCGTGGTTAGGATAATTTTTCCATTTTTCCTCTTATAAAATGTAACAAGATATAATTAAAATGAATTTATAGAATGTATTATTAGTTAAAATGTTACTTCATTATAATAATATGTTTAAATTAGATCGTTTAGATTATTACAGTCTCACAATTGATTGTTTAATTTAGACTAAAATATGATGCATCTGGTCAAGGATATATAATAAATATTTGTTTGGACATCACTTATCTCCCAATTCATATAATAGATATTTTCCTTCAAATGACTATATAATCCACATACATCAAGAAATATCATGTTAGAGAATATATTCATTCCAGTAGATTTTGTAATAAAATATTTAGTGTTGATGATCATTTTCCTCATTTGTGTATTGTAAATTTATTTTATCATCTCATTTAGATATTATTTTTCATTATATTCATCACCTATGTTATATTGATAAAAATACGAACATTTTATAATCTCCTCATGGTGGGTATTTACATCAAAATTAATTTTTAATACAATGGTAAATTCAGACATATTAGTATCCATGTAAGCCAATTGTATGACTGAAACCCATCATGACATATTTAGATTTCCCCATGTTCTTTTAGTAAAATTTTAAAATAATATTAACATAAAAATAAATCTATTTAATATTAAATTATCCTTTATCACACAACATCAATTATGTGTTTTAGTAATATTTATTGTATGGTTTTTATCGCCACCAAATTTTATTATTCTGTTGCTTCTAACTATGATATAATAAGCCTTCATATCAGCTAATAGAATATTGAAAATAAATATAATATTAAATCACTATCAAATGCATTAATAAATCCACTCTGGAAAACTTTCATAAAATCACTAAATTTTTAACTCCTTCATAGTCAATTTAGTTCAGGAGTTTTCTTTATACTCTATTAGATAATTAGATTTATGCTTAAGGAGAGTAAAGTGTTTTATTGTGGTGTAATTTGATTGCATAAATATGTTCATAATTTTTAATTTTCAATCCAAATTATTTATGAATTTTCATTATTTAATTTTCTTTGTTTATTGTGATTTATTTTAAATTGATCTATGGTAATATTTTAGGTATGATTTAATATATATAAGGTTATAATCTTGAAGACTTTTTTTTGGTAATTGTGTGTTTAAACAATTTTCTTTTTTTATGATTAATGTTTGAAAATCTGGAAACAAATGTTGTTGTAATGTATAAGTATTCACCATGATTTATAAAAATGATAAAAAAGATCTATAAATACATAATAATTTAATTGTGATTCAATGAGAATATTCCCATAAAAAACGGGGTCACCCTATAATAGGTAATCTAAGACTGCTCGAAAAAATACCCAAAGGAAAATTCTTTATCCCCACATGATAGAGAAATGTAACTGGGAATCATTAGGAAAATGTTTTGAAATATTTATTTAGAAAAATTGAATTAATTAAACAATCATCCCAAGGAGGAAAATAAATAATGTATAACCTTGTAGGAAATATACTATAAATAAACAAACATTGAATTAGATCTTGGAAAACAAGGTCGATTCATATTACAACTAAAAACATTGAATTAATAAAAATATAAATCCAATAGAAACAATCCTCCATGTTAATGTAAGGATTCATAAATTCCACCACTATCAATCATGAACTAAGAGATACAAAAATATACAATACAACAAACTATACACCTATATAGAGATGAAAATTTTCTGCTACTTTGTCACCATCAGCTACCCGAAAACCCCACCGTTATAAGTAATAAAACACATGTCATTTTAAAAATAATGATACATAATAAGAATCAATATTTCCTTATATACAACAAAAAAATGCAGGTTCCTTTTAAAAATATCATGCATTCTGTATTTTGATATACATTATTATTAAAAAAATTATTTTTTGTAAATAAAATCAATTATAATTTCTAGTTAAAATAGTTTTAAGGATATCCTTCAATTGAACTGGTATACACATTCACAAAAAGTAATTAAACATTCATTGGAATATATATCATTGTTATGGAATTCTATGTTCTCAATATGGATAATCTATAATTGAGAAAATAGGTCAATCAATGAATAAATTATATGTTATATAACAATCATAAAACAAATTGACCAACCAGAACACCCAAAATTTTACTTCCTAGACAAACTGAGAGGAAAACACCTAAGATTAACTATGTGCCTATTTCTCATGACCTGTCCTCGGGGCTCGTGTCGTGACTACCCCAATCCCTCCTTCTATAGGCCCGGGGGTGGCGACTAGCACCAAAGGCGTAAATCCTGCTTCAGGGAAGGAATTTCCTTTATAAAAGTAAACAAACACAACAGAGTATGAAATGGTAAGTAAATCAGTAGTAGAACTAAGTAAAAAGATTGTGTTGGAAAGTAAATGGGCCATTATACAAACCCAACTGAATAACAAGCACAAGTAAAAAACGGACAAATAGCTTGAAGTAAATTGCAGCTCTTGGATCGTCCTCCGGGGTTCCTACCTGAAGGGTAGGTACAGATGGCCACCTCAGAACTCACATCCATATGTCTCCTCTGTTTTCCAACTCATCGCAATGTCCACCTCTGGGTACCATCCAGTCGTGGCGCACTCAGCCTCTGTCAGCACTGTCCGTAAGCTGCATCCAACACAGTAAGGTGCGGGCACAACCCGTGCAAGTGTGAGTATAACGATACTCAGTAGGGACCCCAAGAACTACAAGGTCTCACAATAACTACAAAGTATAAACAAAATAATAAGGAAACAATCATGATGTATCAACCAAACCTACTTTGGTACATGGCCATGCATATACCTATGTTACCAATCTCAGCCCGACAAAAACTCTCGAGCCCATACACATCCCAGTCCAAAACGGAAGCAAAGTCAATCACCACCGTGATAATGGTTGAATGACATGACTCAACTGACACATGTATGTCACAATTGTAGAGAGATATGGATAATCAGATGTAACCACTGGATCATCTATGCTGTCAGACCCACAGATGATACAGTCCATCTAAGTCGTAGGACCCACATAGGAAACATGCCAGCTATCTCGTCTAAGCTATCAAACACACATAAGATAGAGTCCTGCTATCTCGTCTAAGTTTTTGGACCAACACATGATACAGACCAACTATCTCATCTAAGCTATCGGACCCACATAAGATACATACCAAATATTATAGAGTAATAGAGATGGTCAGATGTAGTCACTGATTTATCTAAGATGTCGGACCCACATAGGATACAGGACCAGCTACACTGTCAGAACTATCAAACCCACATAGGATTCTGGTACAGTTGTCGTCGTTGTCGAACCCATGGAGGATTCCAGTATAGTAGTCAACATCACAGTCGTAGCCAACTCTAGGGTTCCCGAACACATCACACTCGATTCTGGGAGGGTTAGATCCTCGAACAAAGGGTTTGATACATCAACTATCACGAAGTCCTAAGTTAAGGTATCCCAAAGATCCGTCTCATTGAAAGAAACCCAACATGTCACACGACACATCAATCGGACGCCCGAAATAAGAGTTATTGTCTTTTCTATTCCAGGGGCCCGGTTAGATTTATGCTCGATCCAAACCCATCCATTTCCAAAAGTCATCCAAAACACATTTAGATTATTGCATAAGGATCACCTCATCGCAAGGGTCCCAGTGCAACAGAAGGCGCGTCGATCGGACTTGTTGTCCAGAAGTTATTCATGATTAAGCAAAATGGTCTCATCATGTCAAGCCCAGTGGGTTGGCAGGTCGTCCCAACCTGGTTCGGCGGGTCTGACCCGTCTGGGGGTTGGCTCGGTCCGGTTTGGCGGGCCTGACACGGCTGGGGGGTCGGCCCGGCCCGGGGTGGTGCGGCCCGCTCACGGACGCAGCCCGGGGAGCGGGCCGGAACAGTTCACCCGGCAGCGCCGAGTGGCACCGTGTCTCCCTGTCCGGCTGGCTGAAGCCAGCCAGTTCTATCCGACGTGAGGGGCCCGCACAGCAGGCCATTGTTCCTCTTACGTAGTGCCGTAGTCTTTAGCTTGACCGGTAGGCGGCCGGCTGGTTTGCCGGCGAGCAGCATAGGGTTGCGGCCCACGACCTTCTACGCAGTGCGAAGCCAAATGGTGTGCGGTCCTCTAGCTCAGCCAGCAGGCAGCCAGCCGGTTCGGTTCGTTCGAGCGGCCCGTCGATGGGGGCCGCAGTTTCCTCCACACGGCTGCGCAACAACGCCAGTCTTCCACCACCACAGCCCGACCTCGCCGCACCCTTTGGTTTCCGCTGCCAATTACAGCCGTCGTGGCCTACATGGTCGTGGCCTCCTTCATCTAGCACAATGCGATGGCACCACTCCCTTCCAGCTCTGACACCATCATCATATAAACCAACAAGAATGGGGCAGGTTCGGACCGTGTTCATGTGGCCCGAACCCTCATATATTTCACTTTAATAGTTGTAAATTCACATTCTATAATTATAATGATGAATTTTGGAATTAAAGACAACTCAAAAGAACCCCTAACTCATATTTGACATTGCACGTCGACGAGCCGTGGAAGACGGGGTCGCAAAATTCGGGTGTCACAGAAGACGGACATCGATTTCATTGATGTCGGGAAATGTCCGAGGAGGAAGCATCATTGTTGGCGACATTCTTCACAAATGGCGTCTTCTCCCTTGATGCAGAGGAAGAAGAAGGATAACGGGCATTCCTCCTGGTCGTCGCCTCCCGTTATTGCCCAAGTTTATGACGGTAGAAAGATTTGCTTCACGTTCTTCGAGATGTGGAGCGTTCTTCGTGTTCTTCATGGGAATAATGCTTTCCTCCAATTTTCCAATGTTTCCCAAAGTTAAAATTATTAACCAACATAAAAATAAAAATAACACACCTATTAAAAGAAAGGCGTAATTAATTCAAAGAGATTTGAATTCATTATGATACATCCGTTTTATTTAATAGATGGGTTGTCTCATTAAATTGAAGGAAGGTCCAAATTAATTAAAGGAAGAGTTGGCACATCAAGAGGGATGTTCTAATGTTAAAGAGAATAAAGGGGTGTTTAAGGGAGTTAAATAAATTAGGTGAAGAGTTTGATCATGTGTGGGCCCCTCCACATAATATCCTCCCATGAGAGGTTATGTGGGGGGTTGGCCCCACCTCCAACTTCCCATTCGAGATAATAACCTCCAAAATTAAATAATATTATGTCTCACACTATTTACTTTATTTTATTTAAGAATCACCAAAATTTAACATCCACTCCCGACCAAACACACCTGTCGTAATGGTACCCTTAAGTGAATACCGCCGTTGCGAGTTCATCGGATTCCTTGTAATTAAATTCAAGCACTGGTTCAAAAGTTTTGAAATGCCGCTCGCACGTTTACTGAACGTACCCGAAATTTTTTGGAAGATTATAAAAAGCCTCCCTCGACCCATAGTGGTCAAGGATAGGCTCTGCCTAGGTGAAACACGCCCTAAAGAACCCAATGGTACTATAGGATTTCTAATCCGAGTTACCGATTAAATGTTATGAATTTTAAAATAAAATAATTGTCACTTAATTATTTTATTTGTGGCCGAAAAATAACTTTCTCTGGTGGCCCTCACCAACCCATGTTAGTATCTGCTTAAAGAAAGGATATCCTCAAAAGTTCATCGGTGGTCTCATATTTTTAATCCGAGTTAACGTTTGTGAGGTATAAGCATTTCAAAAATAAAATTTCTTTATTTAATAATTTTAATTACGGTTATGCAATTTTCAGGTTTTCTCACAGGAGGCCTGCACCGACTGAACATAAATAATTCCTAGGGTAATCCTGCCATCCTGAATGCAATGGTTGCCTCAGATATCAGATCAATGTTCTTGATTATGGTTTATTCCACTTTTTTAGGAAAACTGCATACTCCCATTTATTTAAGCATAAAAAAACTTCGATGGATCATTCCGGGTACTTCGGGCCTCAGATTCATGTTCTGTTAGAAACCTTGAACTCGTAAAATTCCCATGAATTTAAGAAAAAAAATTCCTGCATTTTCCAGGTCTTTACATTACCCCCTCATTAGGGATTTATGTCTCTATAAGCTACTACTCGAACTAAGGAAACAAATTGGGGTACACCCATGCATCTGAGCCTCATGCTTCCATGTGCTCTCTTGGAGGATCCTATGCTGTTAGCAAACATGCACAAGAGGAATCAACCATCCACGCAGGACCAACACCTGTCGATCCCCAATCTCCACTGCAACCTCTCTGAAAGTCACCCCATCATCTATATCCAGCTCCCCGTGGTCGATGATGTTGGACGGGTCGGGCACGTATCTCCTCAGATGAGATATATGGAAGACATTGTGCAACCGGTGCAACTGAGGTGTATGGGAAAAGCGGTATGCCACCTCGCCTACCCTACTGAGGACAATGAAAGGTCTAATTAATCATGGAGATAACTTGTCGGCTCGACCAAATCTCTATAGACCTCATAGAGGTGATACCCATAGAATGACATGGAATCCATCATCGAACTCCAAAGGTCTCCGTCTCCTGGATGTATATGGAAGACCCATCACGATGTCAATGGATATCTGATCCTACATCCACATTGGGTGCTCCAAAGGTTAAATCAATCATACTGGTACCTTTTGTTCTCCCTTCACTTGATAACAAGTGAGGCATTGTAAGAGAAACTTTACCACTGATTTCTTTATTCGCAACCTCGCGTGCTGTCATTGGTGGTCCTGATACATCTTCATGACTCCATGATGTAACTCTAAAGGAGATGTGTGGAACTGTATAGAAAATTCCTCCTGAAGTGAAACTGGTACCGTGGTACTTCTTCTGAAGATGATGACATGTTACCCACCTTTAGAATACCCATCAGGTGCCTGCCCTGAGGATATCTGAGCACGTCATATCTCACAGTAAACATCCCCATGTTGGGCCTCCCCGACTCACTGAAGAAGTGGAGGAGTGACTATGAGAGACTGTAGGTAGGATGGTCCATCTCTATCGACAAATGATATCTACAACGCGGGTAACTGCTCTGTCGCCACTCCTAGCAGCTGAATTACTGATCTCTTGGTAAGATCATCTACTAAAACGTTCCCCATCTCTGGAGTATAGACTATCTCGAAGTCATAATACTGGGGGAACTCGAGCCATTGTCGCTGTCTTAGGTTCAATTACTTATATTTCTGCTCATGCAGTCTCAACTGCCAAGAACCATATGCGATCACTACTTTCTCCTACATCAGGACACACCCAAGTCCGGTCCCTGATGCATCATATTAAACTACATACCCAACGACCTCCTCTGGTAGCCTCAATATGGGCGCACCATTCTACCTCTACCTCATCTCCTGAATGCTCTGCTGGAATCTCTATGACAACACGATGGGTTTCCCCTTCTATGTTAACGCTGAAAGCGGTGCTGCATCTCTAGTGATGTCTATCACAAATGTATGTCTGGCCAACTCATGGGTGAACGAATGGACCCACTTATGCATGATTCCATCATGTGATACCTGGGGATTCCTTTTCTCCAACCAAGGAAAACCCATCCCCATGTTTGAGTTAAACCATAACCTTTGTTTAATTCAGTGAATCTATGTATGAAATGTAGTTTCCCAGTCCATACCCAAACTAGCATCGTAAGGCCTCAATGAATCCACCAAGAGGTTCCAACCAAAACTCTCACCTCAAGGGTCAGATCACACCATCGGTGTAATTGTGATTATCGATTATCCTCCCAAAGCTATCTCCAGATGTGAGGGTCAATTCCACGGCCTAACCCAAAACAATAGTTCTGGGAAAAGATTCTTGGATGGAAGGAATGATTCGTATCTATGACTATTGATACATCATCTATTTGTAGACACAGACTGTACCTCGAATCATTCCAAGAGCCCTTGGGTCACACTCCTTGACCAAATGCAGGATATCTCTTCCCCTACCCTCCTACTCCCAAAACCTAGTAGGTATTACAAAGGCGGGTGGTTGTAACATGTTGAAATGTACATCGCCACATGTTTCCCTCCTAGCTATGCTTCCAAGTCGGTTGCTCTATAGATTCATCTTTCTTTAGCAATTTCTCTTCTTGAACAATTTACAAGCCCAAGTCTCCAAGACTGACGTTAGTTCACTACTTTCTGACTGCTAACATTCACTAGTTGTATCCGTTAAACCATAGAACATTCAACCACCAAGGTTCTCTCTAGTACCCTATTATAAGTAGGAAGGCATGGAGGAAATGTGTTGGCTCAGACATCCTTTATAAACACCTCGTTTGGTATTATGAGCCCCAAAGCACTGATTGTATCTTATTCATCGAGTTCCTGGAACAATCGGTATGCCTCGATGAATACTCATCTACCGACATGTTGTCCGGAAGAAGTTTTATAATTTCTAGAGAACTTTATGCCACCTCCTCAAGCCAGTCCTCATCCACCTGTGAGTCTGGCTCACCTCGGACCCTAAGGGGTATCTGATGTAGAAACACATGTAAGGTACTAAGCCTACAAGTGTCATATACCAGTACTGTCGATTGTAACTGCTGACCAAGAGGCAGGGACATAGCTGACATAGTACTTGAGGTACAATCACGGGCAACCGACCACGTATCGAAGTCTCATCACTATGAAAACCATCCTCCTGGTCACTCACTGAAAAAGACATGTAGCTATGATCACCATATGCTCTACTAGTTTCTCAACTAGGTGGAAAACTCTAGGAATTTCCTCCATCCAGTCCTCTGCTACCTGGGAATCCATCTCGCCTCGTAACCTCGATGGCCTCTACTTCTAGACCTCCTGCAACGCACCCTGTCAGTGTTCACCATCTTCTTGTATGGCTGGTGTCATATGCTTCCCAACAGGTGGTGGTGTTGCAGGTACACCATCTGAAGGTGCCAACATATAAAATGTGCCCCACACCAGAGCCTCGTCGCTCGGTCGACCGTCATAGTGTAACCTCTCGGGAACCATATATGGCTGTCTTGGAAGCGACATCCTGATAAGGAAAAGGTGTTCCATAGTCAATAAGTTATACCCTGTGAGTTGACTCAAAGAGTTCGAAGAGAAGACTCTTGAAAACACACTCACAATCAGTGTTTTCATGCACTGAGGTGGATATAATAATTCAAGGTCCTGGTGTATGGATACGTTGGCCACCCAAAACTGGACTCCCTGGATTGAAAACCACACTCAATAATCTTAATAATATTTCTTCACAGTAAGATAGATCAGAGTCCTATGTTCTGTGGTAGAACCGACTCCTCTGATACCAATATTTCACGACCCATCCTCAGGGCTTGTGCCGTGACTACCCCATGCCCTCCTTCCATAGGCCAGGGGCTAGAGACTAGCACTAAAGGCATAAATCCCGATGCTGGGAAGGAATTTCCATTAGAAAAGTAAACAAACACAACCGAGTATGCAACATGAAGTAAATATCTAGTAGAACTGAGTACATAGAGTGTGCTGGAAAGTAAATGGGCTAGTATACAAAGCTAACTAAACAACAAGTACATGTAAAAAGGGAAAAACCTCTTGAAGTAAATAGAATCTCTTGGATAATCCTCTAGGGTTCCTACCTGAATTGTAGGTACAGATGGCCACCTCATCACTCACGTCTATCAGTCTCCTTCGTGTGCCGACTCGTCGCAAGGCCCACCTCCGAGTACCGTTCGGTCGTGGTGAACTCAGCCTCCGTCAGCGCTTTACGTCGTATGCATCTAACACAACGAGGTGCGGGCATTTCCCGTGCAGGGGTGAGTATAACGATACTCAGTAGGGACCCCGAGACTGCAAAGTCCTCCCAATATCCACTAAGGATAAAAAAACAATAAGGATACAACCATGAAGTATCAACCATCCATACTTAGGTATATGTCAATACATATACCTATGTTACCAATCTCAGCGTGGCTCCAACTCTCGGGCCCAATCACAACCCACTGCACACAAGAAGTAATGTCAATCACCATAATGATAATTGTTGAATGACATTACTCAGCTCACACAAGTATTCCACAATTGTAGAGATATATAGATGATCAGATGTAGCCACTAGGTTATATAAGCTATCGGACCCACATAGGATACAATCCAGCTAAGCTGTGAGTCCCACACAGGATATAGTCCAGCTATCTCATCTATGCTATTAGACCCACATAGGATACAATCTAGCTATCTCGTCTAAGCTGTCGGACCCACACAGGATACATGCCAGCTATCTCGTCTAAGCTGTCGGACCCACACAGGATACAAGCCAGCTATTCTAGAGCAATAGAGATAATCATATTTAGTTGTTGATTCTTCTACGATGTCGAACCCACACAACAGATAGGACTAGCTACAATGTCAGAACTGTTGAACCCACACAGGATTCTGGAACAGTTGTTGTCATCGTCGAACCCATAGAGTATTCTAGTACAGTAGTTATCATCGCAAGCACAACCAGCTCTAGGGTTCCCGCACACAGCACGCTTGATTCTGGGAGGGTCTGCAACTCGAGAAAATGGTTCGACACATAAACTATCACAAATTCCGGAGTTTATGTATCCCAAAGTTCTGTATTATCAAAAGAAATCCAATGGGACAGACGGCGCGTCAATCAGATGTCTGGTAAGAGAGTTATTAGATTTTCAGATCCAGGGGCCCCGTTGGATTTCTGCTCGATCCAAACCCGTCCGTTTTCCAAAGTTGTCCAAAAATTACTTAGCGTATAGATAAATTATCGCCTCATCGCAAGGGATTCAATGCCATATACGGCGCATCGATTAGACGCACAGTCTATAAGTTATTAATGTTTAAGCGAAATAGGGCCATCCGGTCAATCCTAGTGGGCTTGCGGGTCGGCTTGACTTGGTTCGGTGGGTCTGACCCGCTGGGGGTTGGCCCGGCCCGGTTTTGCGAGTTCGGCCCGGCTGGGGGTTGTCCAGGCCCGGTGGGACGTGGCCCACCCACGGACCCAGCCCACGGATCGGGCTGGTCCAGTTCGCCCGGTGGCGCCGAGCCATGCCGCCTCTCCTTGCCCGACCTGCCGAAGCTGGCCGTTTCTGTCCGGTGTGAGTGGCATGCATAGCGGGCCCCAGTTCATCCCATGTCGCGCCAAGCAACGCCGTGGTCTTTAGCCCGACCTACAGGTGGCTGGCAGGGACGACGGCGAGCCGACCGTGGTTACGGGCCGCGGTCTTCTCCGCCGCATAGCCCAATGTGGAATCGCGGTCCTCCAGCCCGGCCGGGAGGTGGCGGCCTGTTTGGTCCTTCCGAGAAGCCTGTGGATTCGGGCTATGGTTTCCTCCATGTGGCCGGCATGATGGCACCGTTCCTCCACCGCCGCGGCCCGGCCTGGTCGTGGCCTTCAGTTGTCGCCGTCTCTTCCATCCGTCGTGGCCTACATGGACGTGGCCTCCTTCCTCTGGCGTGGTGCGACGAAACCGCGCCCTTTTAGCTCTTCCACCATCGCCAAATAAACCAACAAGAATGGGGGAGGTTAGAGCCGTGTTCGTGTAGCCCGAACCCTCCTTGTTTTGACGTTAATAGTTGGAAATTCACATATCGTAATTAGAAAAATGATGTTCGGAGTAAAAGATAGCTCAAAACAACCCCTACCTCATATTTTTCATTGCACGTCGACGATATTCAGAAGACGATGTCGTGGAAGTCGTGCGTCATGGAAGACAGACGTTGATTTCATTGACATCGGGAAACGTTCGAGGACAAAGTGTCGTTTTTGGCGACATTCTTCACGAATGACGTCTTCTCCCTTAAGGTGGAGGAATAAGAAGGATAACGGGCGTTCCTCGTGGGTGTCACCTCAAGATCTTTCCCCGGTAAGAGAAGGTAGAAGGAGTTTCTTCACGTTCTTGGAGACGTGGAGCATTCTTTGTGTTCTTCGTGGGAATAATGCTTTCTTCTAATTCTACAAAGCTTCCCCAAGGTAAAAATTCCAACCCACATAAAAATAAAAATAACACAACTATTAAAAGTATTTCTTAATGAATTCAAAGAGATATGAATTCATTAAGTTACAACCTATTAATTTAATAGATTGGTTGGCTCATTAAATTGAAGGAAGGTTCAAATTAATGAAAGGAAGAGTTGGCACATCAAGAGGGATGTTCAAAAGTTAATAAGGAATAAGGGGGGTTTATGGGAGTTAAAAAAAATAGGTGAAGAGTTTGAACTCGTGTGGGCCCCACCACCTAATATCCTCCCTTGGGAGGTTATGTGTGGGGTGGGCCCCACCTCCAACTTCCCTTTGGAGAAAATAACCACCAAAATTAAATAAAATTATGTCACACACTATTTTATTTAATTTATTTAAGAATCCCCAAAATTTAACTTCCACTCCCGACCAAAAAAACTGTGATAAAGGTCCCCTTAAGAGTATACAGACACTGTGTGTTCATCAGTGTCCTCAGATTTAAATTCCGAGCACTGTTTCAAATGTTATGAAATGCCGCTCACACATTTACTAAACGTACCCAAAAAAACATCGAAATTTTTTTAACAGCCACCCTAGACGCACTGCGGTCGACGTTAGGCTCTGCCTAGGTGAAACATGCCCCAACTAATTCAACGTTACCCTTGGATTTCCAATCCGAGTTACCATTTCATTGTTATTAATTTTACAATAAAATAATTTTCACTTAATTATTTTATTTGAGGCCAAAAACTAACTTTATCTGGTGGCCATCACCGACCCAAATTAGTATCTACTTAAAGAAAGGCTACCCTAACGAGTTCAGTGGTGGTCTCATATTTTTAATCTGAGTTACCTTTTGTGAGTTATTAGTATTTGAAAAATTAAATAACATTATTTAATTATTTTATGTACGGTTATTTCATTTTATTATTTCTCATAGGAGGCCTCCACTGACCGAACTTAAGTCACGCCTAGTGTAATCCCGCCATCCTGACCGCAACGGTGGCATCAGATTTCTGATCCAAGTAACCATTTAATAGTTATTCCACTTTTTCAGGAAAATTGAATACACACATTTAGTTATGCTTAACAAAACATCGACGAATCATTCCAGGAACTCCGGGCCTCGGAATCATGCGCCGTCAGAAAATTCCAACTCGTAAAATTCCAATGAATTTAAGAAAAAATTACATTGAAATTTCCAGGACTTTACACTACTTAGGTCCACTAACCAACGATAATACTCATAAAAGGTACTCATGTGATCTTAGAATCACTTCCTAGTAATATAGATCCTCTCATGACATATAAAATGAAGTGATAATTTCAATATAATATTAATACAACGTAATCATAAAACAATGTAAAATTTATTTCACTCACCCATCAGAACACCCTCATAGTAACAATCCATTAATTAAATAATTGAAAAACATTTCATTTTAATAATATGCATACTTATATTATGTTTTAAAAACAACTATAATTCCCACAACATATAACGGGGCATGACCTATGTGATTTTAGTCCCAAAAAATCCTTCATAGTGAAATAAATTGCATAGAATCTTTTATTAAGGGTAAAATAAATGAACAATCATTTATAAAACAAGGAATTTAATTTTTTTAGATTAGAGCAATAAATACAACATTTCAAAACATTTCTCAAATGAACCAAACATGCTAAACATTGAAAAAATTCCAATTATTTTTAAAATCAAAATTTCATAAAATTTAATGATACAAGTATAATAGATCCAACCAACCATTATATTTTCTAAAATTATGGCTCAAACCATTAAAATATATAAAATTATAAATTAATATGAAAATTTATCATTTTTAATTTGGTTTAAAACTCTATAAAATATGGGTTATTTGATATAACTACTTGAATAAATGTTATAACATTAAACACATTAAAATCAACAGGTAAATGTTGTAACTCCATGAGATTATACGAATTAATTTTTTTTTAGAAAAATTAAATTTCATTGATATATTATCCTACATAGGATCCCATGTTAAGAATGAACTACATGCAACCATTGTTCATATTTCACTGCACAAAACACTCGGTTAGCTTGCATGACAAATGACACCAAGTTTTTACAAAAGCACGAAATTTTTTTAATATAGTAATATAATATAAAAAATTATACAATAATTATTAGACATATAAAAATTATTATTAACATATAATTTTTAAATATTAATTGTAATTTATTTAAATAAAGTAAACATAGTGGCTATAAAATACATAATTTTGGGATAATTATCTATATGTTGGAAAAAAAATTCTCAAAGAAATGAATTTATTCTGTTTTCAACAATAATAAAATTAATTATTGAATCTATTTTAAAAATAATTGGATCCGATAAACTTCATTTTTTATTTTATAATTTGAATATTTTTTAGTGTGATATATTTATACGTTATTAAAAAGTATCATTTTTGATGCATAGTGATAAATAATGTGTTTTAAATGAAAATTTTCCTTTGGATTAAATTATTTATAAATTTGAAATAAATTTGAATTATTTTTTAATGTGTAGTTTGTTCAATTTTTAATCAAAAATCCATTTTTTTAATTGGAATAAATTTTATATTAAAATTGAATAGAATGTCTTTGTAAACATTTGATCGTTTTAACATTAAAACCCTGATTTCTCATCACATCTGGAAGATTATTTTTAATTTAATTTTTACCACTTCTATGATAAGAATTTGGAAATTGGTTTCAATATTTTAAATAATAATAAGGTATAATTTCTAATAATTCAAACTAATTTTTTATCCTAATTAATAGAAAATTTTGTAAATATTAATTACTATAGTTAATGTGAAATCATGATTACCGAGTGATTAAACTAAAAAGATGTGGGTAATGTTAACATATAATATTCTCTAAAAACACTTGAAGGTTGTATTTAACAACTACACCAATTAGGATCTACAATGTTCAATTTTGGATACTTTGGGTTCCTTAGAAATGTGGGTGGAATTAATTTTTTTGAAAATTCACAAGTTCTCCACTCACCTCACTTATAAAAGGACACCACCTCTCTACTATTCATCGCAAATTAAAACATATTTAGTTAAACTACTTCATTCACAAATATATTTAAAAATTATCTCCCCACATCTTAGAAGCCTTATTTTGGACATGACACCATTAGATAAAGGATTTTAGTGTATACCAGAGCACGATACAAGAACAAAAAATGTAATGATCATAAACAATTTTTTTGTGTTATTTCTTCATCAAACCACTGAAATTATTTTCAAATCATTATTATTTAAACTCAGTATCTTTAAAATATTTTTATTTTTTTTGTTAAGGTTATGACCTATGACCACACAATATTCCATCAATTGGGTTATGAAATTATTGTTCAGGTGTACGACATATTATAGCCTCCCAAAACAATATAATTCTTTTTTTCATTAAAACCCTCAAGGATAGGAATAATGAATGAAATACAATTTATTTAAAAAATTATATTAATAATATTATAATTCTATAGAAATTATTACTTCACCTATAATGTTATCTTATACATTTTTCAGAATATGAATGCATTATTCAGATGTACGACATAATATTGCATCACAGAGAGATATGATTAATTAATGATTTAAAAGAAATGTATAAATAATGTTTATAATAATAATATGACATATTTATGATATAAAAATTATTTTTTAATTATAATATATTATTTTTCTTTTATTTCATTAAAATTGACTTGAAATTGAAAAATATAGTTCATGTGTATATATGGCCCACATTTCCCTTGAATAGAACACTTAATTTGATATCACTGAATTTTTGGGAATGAAATAAATACATATATAATGGAAATATTTCATATTAGTTCCATGGATTCAAGTGTGGAGGTGAATAAATTCAGAATTAAGTAAATTGATCATAATAAATATGACAAAACCTATATGAAAAAATTTGGTTATTACTTGAAACGTAACAATAGCCTAGAATTGCTAGTAAAAGGGTAATATAATGTCAAAAAAATAATATATGATATGATATATATAAATTTGGTTCTATGATATATTTATTAGAGGAACCTAGAGAAGAATGATCTATGCTTCCCTTTGAACATGGTTCATGCGCACTATGGTGTTCTTTTCTACAATTCCATTCCTTTAGTAGATTGAACAATAATGATTTATTATGTGATGCATCTGGTAGATGATGCACATTATTTTGGATTTTCATTAAAAAATTCAAGGAGATAGAATGTGCATCAGATATTCCTCATAGACCCTTCCTTCTTAGCATTTATGAAATTAAAATAGCGCCCAAGTGCTCTACAAGGATCGATGTCCAACCCATAGTGGAACTTCATGGGGATTAAATCATCAAAAAATATTCATACCGTGAACTTTACATGGTCATTTAGTTTGGTGAAAAAATACTCATTTGAAATATATTCAGTTCATTTGTGAATTTTGGGGCTCTCACATAGCCCATGACAATTTTAATTATCCCCATTTTTACATTCTATGTCAAATTTTTTAGTAGGGAGGATATCATGAAGGCATAGTCAAATGACGAGAGATGATTTTTTTGTGCATCTCTTTATAATATCCATATTCTCATAGGATATCAACTATGATAAATAGTCAATCATGGATGGGGTTTGGATATATTCATCACGACATCCCTTAACAATGCATAACCCTATTGTATTTCAGTTAGTTTGTAATGTGGGGGATTTATTTCATTGTTTGTATTAAATCTACGACCGTCTTTGAGAATATTAAATCCCACATGTTCATGTTGACATGAATCTAGATGATAATGTGTAAGACTCTTATCTGTGAGTACAGAAACATTCTACACACTTGGAGGGGTGAAAATAATGATTGATGGTTACTTTGTATCATTGGAAATGTAGGGCCTTAATAGTTTTCCTCCATAAAAATTGAATTACTTCTCTATTAAAGGGAATAATCTTATTTGAGGGGATGATCTTAGTTTTAACCACTTCTTTCCTTTATAGATTCCTCCTTTTTTCTAATTTTTATCTCTTTTATAGTTTTTGTTCTAATTGTTTAATTTACTATTTAATAAAATTAATTAATGAATGATTCTTGCTGAGGAGTTCCATTCCCATGTTTTTATCAATGTGGGATATGAATTAATATGGTGGTACAATTTTTCTTATGAGGCTCTATCAGAATGAACAATTAATCTCCTAAACTATGTTTTGAGATACTTTTCATTGGATTTGAATGCTGATCGGGATGAACACCTTCATCTAGTTGAGTTTTTATAAAACAATAGCTATTAACCTATAATTTTGGTTGATCCTTATCAATAACACTATGTAATTAAATTAGATCTCTATCATATAGGATAAATAATGCTACTAGGACAAAAGATAGCTAAACAAATGGTAACGAAGGTTAGATCAATTCAGTAGCACATCAAGGAAAATTAGAGTTGGAAGAGGCGTTATGTGTATAATAACCGATGACATATATAAGTTAATGTATTTTATAGTATTTTTAGTAATTTATCTATGGAATAATTTTATTATATTTTTGTTGAAAGTGAATCTAAGACCTACTTATATGAGTCCCTTTGAAAATATTTATAATATTTGGATTGTATCATATCAATTTGAACTTCCATCGAAACTCTCCCAATATCAAAATTTGTTCCTGGTATATCTACTGAATAATAAAATACCAACCCGTTTACATTTACTGAATATAGTGGTCAAAACACTAGAACTACATATTTTCATGACGAACAACCAGTGGAGATTATCGAGAGTATAAAAAAAGTTATACAAAAAAATACCACTCACCTTGGAAATATTTTGTGGTGGAACCACTATTTTTGTGAAGCTATGTGGGAACATGATGATATAACAGGGGAAAAGAATCATCAATTTTTGTATATGAGTAATGAATTCATAGATAAAACTAATTTTAACATGGGTTAAATGTTAGAAAAACTTTTTTATGAATTATATTTTTAATAAATTATATAATTTTGGAAAATAAATTACATGAAACACCAAGTGAATGTTTCATTAAACGAAACACTTTGTATTACTTTTGAACATGAAACACTTGATTTGTTTTGGAAGAGATAATTGATGTTATTATCTACAACTATAAACATTTCCAACCAATTTTTTATTAAATCATAATTCGTTTTTACGATGGACTACGACCTCATAGACAGATGTCCCTCATATCTATGTTATCACATCCCATGTATGGGAATAATGATGAAAAAATTATTTATATATGATAATTATTATAATAATTATATTTTTTCATAAATTTATATATCACAGATACCTTATTTAATTTCTTTTATGGGAATACGATAACGTCATTCATGTGTACGATGGACTGCCACCTTCTGAGGTTATGTGATTCAGTCATTATATTCATAGAATGTATTAATGATGATTTTAAATTTTTTTTTGAAATATATGAAAAAATTATTTTTAATGTTAATATTTAATTTACATTCCATTATTTTAAAATGATATGAAAATTAGTAACATCATTCATTCATATTTATAACTTACCATCTCCATGAATGGTGAATTTCATTTCCTATTACTATATTATTTGGATTAAAATAAATAAAAATATACATAATGTATGTGATAATTATATAACAGATTACATTATAAATATGATTAAATAATTTTAAAAGTATGATTATGTGAAATTAAAAGTCAAAACGTATATTGAAGATAATGTAGTAATTACCCAAAAAATAACATTAACATGAATTTATAAATAAAGGGTAATATAAAGTGATAAGAAAACAAAATATGGTATGATATATATAAATATGGTTCTATTGGATATTTATAATAAACATATATTTATTATATGTGATTTTTATTAATTATGATAAAATTAAAGACCTAAGGTAAGGGGAATTCTAGTCTCACTTTTATTTCTAAGAGATGTTATTCAATATTAACCAATTTTTTTTATTGTGGTAAATTTCATAATCCATGAAATGGTAAATCATTAATATAACTCATTTAATAATAATTAGTGTTTTTGTTTATGTTACAATTTCATGGGAATTACGAATGAAATGTTACTCAAGATGGACTGAATTTTTTACTCTCAATTTTCGTTCTTTGAGATATATGTTATAATACTCCAATATTGATAAACGAGGTTTATATAAGGCCCAATATACATGGAATATCATTAATTTATTCATCTCATTTAATCATTATGTTTCATTTTATGCTATTTTTTCAAAGGGATTTTGGTTCAAGGATAAAAAATTTGTAATGATTTTATGTTACAATCTCATTGTTTATCAGAAATGTTTCTAATAATGAATAAAATGTTTAAATATCATTATTTTTCTCTTAATAATTATATTAATATTTTTTATAATATTTTAATCTATTTTATACTCTTTTAATTGTTACATTTTCCAAAAAATTTATTATTAAAATTCTTATTAATTTATTATAAAAATCCTTCATTAGTTTTCTCTTTGATTGGAAATATTTTGTCTTCCATTATATTATTTTATAAAAAATTGATAAATTATTATTTATTAATAAATTTTAAAATTTAAATGTACATATTTTACAAATATTTTATTAAAAAAATTTCCGGAAGGGAATCTTCTTGTTGTTTTCTAAACAATATATTCTTGGAATTTACATAAAATTTGAATGAAACCATCATTTTAAAGTGTATGTCATGAAAAAATATTCTAATATCATGAAAAATGATTAAATAGAATATGAAATTTTATTTTATAATATTTATTTTCCTTTAAAAAGTATTTTAGAATATTTTATGTTTTCAAAACATTTTTTCAATGAGAAAATAATATTTTTCTCAAGAAATGTTTTAAACGATATTTCAAAATTAAATTACATTAAAGAAGAAATTGGTTGGTCTTGCCTATTAATTTATAAGTATATAAACAAAATATATCATTCAAATTATTTCTGTAAATGTTTTATCTTTTTATTTATTTATTTTTATATAACATATCTCTCTTCTATAATACATAGCATGGGAAAATGCATATTAATCTCACTTCAATCCATGGGTTATTCTATGATGAAATTATTACTAAACATGTCTCTTTTATAAATTTTATGACATTATGAAATGCATCTGATACCCATTATTTTTCAGGGGATGGTATGTTACTAATTTTTATGATATTATAGAACATGTAAATATTGTTTTCATTATGACATGGGTGGGACCTATTGAGGTTTCCATATAGGACCAATACCACTATGATGGGGGGTGAATCAGTTGTTCTTGTTTATTTTATAAGAATATTTCTTAAACCATAAAAAATAATAATTTTTTTAAAATTTTAGATTACTGATCCACTCAAATATAACTCACAACCTCACATTTCATATGCAACAAATAAAAATGGAATACATTACATGATATTTAAATGGTTTAATACAAATACCTATTATTAATTAATTCAGATAGTATTACCAACATGAATTATTTTACTATATTTATTCTGGTATACAATGGCTCATGAAAAAAAATCTAAAATCACAATATGAAATTTCCTTCTATAGTTGGTTATACACCCAAACTATCTTTCTCAGTAACCAGTTCCCAAAACAAGACTTTTCAACTACTGGAAAGCATCCATAATCACAAGCTTCTCTTTCCATCTTCTTTTATTATCCCCTTCTAAAAGATTTTACATCCCCTATAAGTAAGATGAATCAAACTCTACCTATTAAATTTCACCAATAAATTCCATAATTCACTTTTATAATATGTTGGTCGTGAATAGTTTTACAGAACCTCAATCAAAAAATCCACATCATCGTCGATCTGTTTGATCTTCCTAGTTTGGATCCTTAGTTTGATGGCCAGTCCGGTCCAGTACTTATTATGCTTTGATCAGTACAATATTCCCTATCTGGATCCTCAGTTCGATGGACAGTATGCTCTAATATTTCCTTATATTTGAATTTTCTGAACTATTCTTGTCTAGATCGTTAATAGTATGGTTTTCACGGTTCGATAATTCCACATCTTCAACCTAAAACACAATGTTTTGTTGGAAACCCAATTCATGTCCCAAAAATATCATGCACGAGCACTTGATCTATAAAGATTCACCTTTTCAATTGAACTCAACTCATCATTTATAAGGACCTAATAATTATCTTAGGTGGGGTTCTAAAAAAATTTACCATTTAATAAAAGTTCCACAAATCATTAATTATCCTTAAATATTAGTTATATATTTGATGCATTCCAAACCATTTCGAAACATCAAATCTCCTTGATGTTTAGATTATAATTTAATATCTTCAATCTTTCAATCTCTCTTCGAAAAAAATTTCTTCAGTAGGAACGTTTTCATGTGTAAGAACTTTTCATTTTGTAAGAACATTTTCATGGGTATAAAACCTTTCATGAGTGAGATAATTTTCTGGAGTAAAAAAATTTCTTCAGTGAGATTATTTTGTGAGTCATATATTTTTCTTCTGTAAGATATTTTTCTTGAGTAAGAACATTTTCATCAGTAATATCATTTTCTTGAGTCCAAAATTTTTCATGATTATGTTATTTTCCATTAGTAATATATTTTTCATAATTAAGATCTATTTCATGAGTAATATATTTTAACAATTTATAAAAAACAAAATATTTTTCTTCTTATGCCTCACCAAAATCTTTTATTTCTTTGGTGAATCTGAATTTCTGCTTCATTGTTAGTGAATCTAAATATGAATATTTTTTGTGAATATGAAATTTTATTTTCAATGAATCTAATTTTGGTTTCTTTTCATTGAATCTAATTTATTCAAACCTCTCCTCAATTTCATCAGAATATTCTATCATGTTTTTATTCTTGGTTGGACAGAACCATTTGATCAGAAAAGCATCATCCGAATTATATTATAGGGAATCTGACTCCATAACATCTTCTGCATTTTGATTTTTTGATCTCTTGGCTCATGCCATTGTTAGGATCTGATGTTGATGATTCTGAATCTGATCATACTGAATTTGATTATCAGCCTTCTTCTTATTATCATCATGGATATAATTAATATCAAGTATCTGATTATCATTTTTTATATGATATTCGTCATGGATCTGATCTGACATCATTCCTAACACCCTTCAGTAATCCATACAACCATTAATTTATTAACATTATTTATTTCATCATGAAAATTTTTAGTGAAAAAAATACAACAAAAAATTACTATGGTTGAATAGTATCCCAATTTTTGTTTCTTTTCAATACCCACTCCAATAATTATATTTAATCAACTTAAAATAAATAATAATTATAGATTTATTTACTCTATTTTTCTTTTACATGTATTATTTTCTTAGTCCCCATATTCCTCATATCCTCCATGTTACATTTGTCACACCCGAAATATTTTATCCCCCCTTATTGAATATCAAATTGAATGGGTTCATCATTGAATGTTAACTTTTATAATGTAAAAATTTTTTATTTCAAAAGAATGTAACGTTTTATCTCAAAAACATGAAACAATTATTTAGGAGAACATATGTTTCATATTAGAATAAAAAAAACTACTTTAACAATGAAACTCTAAGTATGTGTGAGAGAACCTGGGGCAGAAAATAATAGTGTATAATCAAGGTTATCAGTGCTTCCCATTGCACAATTTTAATGTAATACATTTTCATATTGCTTTTAAAATTATCATTTCTAAGGAAATATTGACAATAATTTATTTAAGATAAAGGAAAACAACACCCATCTCATCATAAATATCATAATTTTTAGGTGAATAAAAAATCATTCAAAATAAACTATTCATAACCATAGTAATTTCTTGTGTATGAATAGTAAGACTTTCACAAACATCAGTTTCCTTAATTCAACTCCTTCAATTATATGAATGTTTGTACAAAATCAAATATTTTGGAATAAGGATGATCCCTATAGATTCTTAAAAACAATGGTTGTATTCAGTTTATTCTCTCAATCATGAATTTTTCATATTTTTCGTTGATTTTTATTAAATGTATTTTATGCTTTATTATCATCATTGTTATATTTTCTAACAAATTTTTTATACATATTTACACTTCTAATATGGATGTGAACATGTATTATTTATTATTAAAATTTTTTAAAATAATTTTGTAACATATATTTCATCGCATTATCTATTTTGGGAAATATTGTCAAACAATGTTTGTAACAGCCCCTTCTTGTGCACATCAATTACACATTTTTTAAAATTTTAAAACACAATCTATTGATATATTTTTATCAACTTTTCTGATATCTTCAAAAACATTTCTATTTCTCTTTATTTTATATCATTAATTCCCAATTCAAACTCCCTAGCATTTTCAATTACTTCTATATAAAAATATAAGCAATTGAGCTTTTCAAAAAAACATGATTACTTTCCTCCACTTTCATAACATACTCATATTTCTTAACATACCCATATTTCTTCATATTCTGAGTTTCCTTCTTTAGTTAAACATAATTTTAATGAAAAATCGGTCTTCTTCATTGATCGTTGATACCCCTTGATTTATACATATTTCATGGTGGAGACATATTATACCAACATGAATAAGTTATGTGTCTAAAAATTTCCAAAAACCACTAATTATATCAAAATATTGATTATTTTGGATTAAGAGTAAAATAGATTCAAAAATTGTTTTTGTTGTTTCTTCAATATTTATGGACCATCTTTTCCAAAAAGATACATTCCTTAAGAATTATTATATTTCTTGATGAAAAATATTTTATCACAAACCTGAATTTGTGAACCATTATTTCAACCTTCTTTGTAAGTTTCCATTTTAACATAAATAGACAAGGAGAAGTTTTATTTCTTATTTATTATCTCACATTGTGTTGTAAAAACAATTGAAGTGTTTATAACATCTCTTCTTCCTTCCTAGACAACTCATCTTTTAGAAAATATGTGATTATTTTAGAATCAGCTACCTTCAACATGTTTTGAATACTTTTTACAACATGTATAGATTTTATTTTTCAATATTCTCACTTTTTGATTACTTTTCATTATAATGTTTTGTTTTTTTCAAGATTCCTATTATTAAAATTAATAAATTCAACATATTTTTTCAAAATAATTTATTCTTTCTTGATATCAGTGTTCTACACAATTTATTTCTCGAAATCCTTTTTAATATCCATTTCATTTCTATCATCCCATTATTCTCTCCATCCCTACTATATGAATCGCTTCCATTTATAAATTGAGTAATAAAGTTGAATTGATGATCATATGTATCAACATATGAGGAATCACTCTTCTATCTTTTACATATATAAATTTTGTTACCTTTTTTCATAAAAAAATATTTCTTATCTGTCTTAAAATATTTTATTTCTGAAGTTCAAATAATCATCTTCAAACTCATATTATCAATTTTTATTTTTATTAAAATTTTGTGCAAAATGTCCCTTACATTGACAATTCTATCATTTAACTGTTTTTATTTTATATTTTCTTTATTTAATTTCATTCGAAGGAGGGAAACAATATTTCTAAAATCTTCAGCCTCTTCTTCTGCTTGTAAATCACTTGATTATTTATTTCCATCTTCATATTTTTTCCTTTTAACAAATATTTTTAAGCCATTTATTTATCATCATTTTATTTTTTTTACGTAATCTTGTATTATTATAAGATGTATAAGGAGAATAAAGTGTATATCATCAATAGATAGAGTTTCAGGATCTATATATTCTAAATATGAAACAGTAGAATGAATAATATCAAGATGAAATATCAAGAAATTTTCAATAATTATTGATTCTTCTAATTTTTCAGCATGATATGTTATTTTGATGACAATATAATTTTCCCATGTAAATAATTCACCAACATAATATTCTTCATCCATATTCTGATCTTCACAATTCATTCTCTAAAGTTATAACATTGTCTTCTTCACCTTTTTCTTCCCATCATAAATGTATGTCAACTTATGTAAATTAATTTGGTATTTCCAACTCCCATTACTGTAATAAAATAACATTCAATAAGTAATGAGAGTAAATAATTTCTCACTCTTCCATTAATCTCATGATTTTTCTTATCAGGAACATTAATAGGAGTATTATTAATTCGAGGAGGAAACCCTTCAATACTAACTTCAATAACATCATACCCATGAGAAATATGATATGAAATCGTTCATTCATTCACGATATTATAGTTCTTTATATTTAAATTCAGAATCAATTTTTATTTAATGAATCTAAATTATCATTTCCTGAGAAATATATTTCATAGGGAACCCTAGCTCTAATACAAAGTGAAGATCCTATGTTGGATTGATACCACTAAGAGGGGGAATCAATAGTTATATTTTCATTTATAAGATTTTTTTTATATCAAAAAACTTATTATCCTATGAAACATGTTATAGTAACATTGCACTAAAAAATAACTCACAATGTCACCTTTCATATGCAACAAATGCTAAGAGAATTAAATACACGATATTTATAAGATTCAATATAAAGACCTACTCCTCTACATATTAGATAGTCCAACCAATATGGTTTCTTTTACTATCTTCATTCTGAAATAAAGAGGTACATTCAACAAAAAATTATATAATCCCAGTAGAAACTTTCCTATTATAGTTATTTATACCCGCAACTATCATTTCTACTATCCCCTTCTAAAAAACAACCATTTTTAGCAACAGTTAAGCATCAACAGTCACAAAGTTCACTTTCATCATTATTTTTGGATCCACATTAGAATACCTTAACATACATAACAAGTAAGATGAATCAAAATCTACATGTTTACCTTATTGTTGAAATTCATCAACTATCTTACGGAATATGTTATTCTTGAATTTTTTTCTAAAACGTCGGTCGGAAAATCATCCACAGTATTGATTAGTTTAATCATCCCCATCCGGATCTTCTGTTGGATAGTTAGTCCATTATGATTCTTCTTATGCTTTGACATATTTGATATTCTATTTATAGATCATAAATATGATTGTTAATCAAGTTAAATTCTTCCCCAGCTCCAATCAGTCTGATCTTCCAAGTCGGAATCCTTAGTCTGATGGCCAGTCCAGTCTAATTCTTCCTCAGATTCAACCAAAAAATAAAATGTTTGGTTGGTAACTCATTACATGTTCCAAATATTTTAGAGCTTGTGCTCATTATCAGTCAAGATTCACCATTACAAATGAAATCACCTATCCTTTTATAGGGACATAAAAATGGTTTAGGCGGGGTTTTGAAAACCATTCCCCCTTAACAAAATTTCCTCAAATATTCCAATCTTCTTAAACAATGAATCTGCATTTTAGTCATTCAATTCATTTTCAAATAATATATTCTCCTTGATTTTTATATCTTATTTTCACAACATCAACCCCTCAAAAATTATTTAATAATGTTTTAATGAGTATAAAAATTTTCCTCTTTATGAACTTTTCAATTCGTAAGAAATTTTTCTTAATTAAGAATTGTTTCATGATTAAGATATTTTTCAATAGTAAGAAATTTTTCATAAGTAAGATCATTTTTTGAGTCATAACATTTTGAGTATGATATTTATCTTGTGTAAGAAACTTTTCTTGAGTACCAAGTTTTTATTTAGTATGAACATTTTCTTGAGTAAGATATTTTTCTAGAGTAAGAATGTTTTCTCGAGAGCTGTATATTTCTTGAGTAACAAGATTCCCTTGATTAAGATATTTTTTTTGGAAAATCAACACTTTTTCCATCATAATACTCATAAAAATATTTTAATTCTTTTGTGAATCTAAATTTATTTTTTACTGTTTGTTAATTTTCAGCTTCATTTTATGGATTCTGTATTCTTCTTTTTAGTGAATCTGATTTCTATTTCTTTTTAAGGAATATGGTTTCGTCAAAACTATCTAAAATTTCCAAAAAATATTTTATCATTAATATTTTTTTGTTTTATTAGAAATTCTAGATCATCAAAGGATCTTATAATTTATATTAGAGTTATTCTAACTCTGAAAAAATCTCTACATTATGATTTATAGGAGTCTTAACTCATGCTGATGCATGGATCCGATGTTAATTATTATGAGTATTATATTTCTTAATTTTAATGTCATCCTAGATCTGATTGTCTTGTTGGATATGATTATAATACTAGATCTGATTGTCAACCTCAATCCAATTTTATTTCTTTCCTAATAACCTTCTTCAATTCAGATTTCGATTAAATTTAATAAATACTTTCTTTCATCAACATAAATATTTATTGACTAAACAATAAAACCAATATATAATTAGGGTCCACCACATATGTCTCCATAAATTTATTTGGGTAAAGATTTAAATATTTCATGATATACATATAGAAAGAATGGGGAGTGAAATCCATAGAGTAAGACTTGGATGGAATGGGGAGTGAACCTAATTTAGAAATACAATTTTGTAATGGGGAGGGAAATTTGTACATTAATATACTTTCCCCCTTATAATATCCTTGTTAGTGAGCCATAACAAAAAAATAAATGATTTTCTATTCATATGTGTATGAAAAAAATTCGATGCCATATTCCAATGTTTTTGTATTCTGGATATTTTGTTATTATATTGTGATTATTGTATTATTAACATACAACATTTATTCCTTAAATTATGTATATGATACTTGATATGCGGGGTATGGTTTTCAAAAAATATGCTAATGTGAATATAATTTTTTTTTTCATATTATGAATACATATGTATTTGGTCAAGACATACTACGAATCATATATCATAATTTCTTATGTTTTCATTCCTCATGTTATGAAGATATGTATTACGTGTGATATGAATTATAATGTTCTTGTTGTGAATAATGTATTTGGGGATATAATTTCCCACATATTGAAATTTTTTTATGTTTCAATGTTTCCAAGGATATTAAACTGTAATTTTATTATGGTATTACTTTGTAATATAACGAATATTCATAAAAATGATTTAATATCTATGTATTTTATTTATTGGTTTCTATAAATGAACAATAAATTTCATCATTAATTTTTATTATATATTCACGGGATACCTACCTAAAATTTCCTCACGTTCAATGAATATAGAGGTAATCCACAATGTCCTATACCTCTATTCCTTATGAAACCAATAGATCCCAACTATCCCTACTATATAAAAATTCTCACTTAATAAAACCATTATATCTCATAATAAAATACCCTGGATTACAGGTTTAGGAGGATATAATCATAGTATAGAATGAATGAGGTGTTATTACCATGAAGATCTAACCTGAAGGCATGATAGAACATGAATGATCAATAATGAATGATTATAGAAAACAAGTCACTACTACAATTAGTCATGGGTGTCTAATGGGATATATATAGATCATCAAAATCGTTAAACTTGAGCAGGATAAAGGTTGATAAGATCCACTTTAATATAGGTTCAAATGAATTCATTAATGAAATATTATTCATGGTGTAAATGGGAATTCACTCCATAAAATAAAATTTTTAATTTATCATTAATATAATAAACAGATTCCACATAGAATGATGAATAATTAAATATAGAATTTAGGAGAAAAAACATAAAAGGGGTTCATTGTATCAACTCTACTTTCATGACGTAGGTGACTGTAATATACTAGCTCTATCACACAAACCTCTTTTTTCCGTTGAAATAACTTACAACTAAACTAAAAGAGTGTCCTAATTAAAAAAATAAATAACAAATATAAAAAAAAGTATGTTTGTGAGGTTAAAATTACACCCTGTATATAAATTTCATCCTTTATAAAGTCTCATGGTAAATCATTGAAAACGAATAAGAACAAACGTACATATAACAAGGGAAAATACAACCATGGCCACACTTCCAAAACTCAATCACAAATAAAAAACCTAGATAATTCATTAAATTTATAATACCAAAAGGCCTAATGATACTTTACATGAAATAATGTCTTCATGATCATGATAAAAATTACCGAATTAACCAATCCATGATTGGTCTAATTTTCAAATTCATGATGACAAAAAAAATCAATCATATTATAAATCATTATGGAATAAATTACTCATATAAATATCATAATAAGAAAAACCAATCATGGTAGATCCAAAAATTTAGTGAAACATATGGGAATATGAAATTACATAACATCATCAACATTGTTTATCAATATGTCAGCTAAGGGTAAGCTATGATCATGATTTGGGATAATTAGTCCATGGTTAATCCAACTAAACATCATTACATAACCAACACCACCTTCTAATTACCCTAATGCAATAATTATATTTAATATATATATAAATCGTAATTCTATTTCCTATAATGACCATATATTGAAGGAAATGAAAAAAATTAATAATAAAAAACATTCACCTCTATACTACCAATAACATGAAGAATATTACCAAAAACCTATAGGAAAATAAACCACACATTGAAATTATCCATGTATTCATCATCACAAGGAAAATCATCCTTGTTTCGAAAAAAAATTCAAGAACCCCACATTAATTAACATTCCCAGATTACTCCAAAAATTCATTTCACATTTGGAAACTGAAATTGGTTCAGGAATAAACTAAGAGAGAATCTAAGGGACGTAGGTGACTATTTTAATATATTAAATTAAGAAGTATTAATTCATAAAACAGTTATCAACAAATAACCGAATTACATTAACTATATTGTTACACCCCAAGATTCTATGACACGCTTCTCTTTAAATAATGAAATAGCGTGTGTTGTACGCAACATCGAGTTCTAACCCACCACAACCAATCAAACTAGCCGTTATGAATAGTAAAACCCAATTTTTGATATTTATAAATTTTAATTTTCAAAATGGACTTCATTTTTGGATTTTCCATATCAAAATTATCCTAGGGTGTGTTTTTGGTATTTTTCGGAAAAACATCATTTTTTGATGAATACTGAAACCACTAAGTGGTAGTTAAAAAAATGAATTTTTCATAAAACATAATTTTAGCGCATCTGTGAGTGGAATTTAAAAATTCTGAGAGATATGGTTAATATCAAGGAGTAAAATATAGTTCAATGAGATGAAAATAATTTTTGGTGAATAGTAACTTTTTACATTTATTTACCACGGTTAAAAGTAAATAGGGTAATTATGGGTAACAATGATATTAATATTACCCTAACACAAGTACTAATTCTATAGGAAAAGTGTTTCTTGAACAAAAACAACCTTAGGAGTAAAATATTACCATTTAGGTCCACTTGGATTAGATTTGGACATTTATGATTATTTAATTCAAAGAAGAGTTAAAAGAGTTAAAATCAATGTTTATTTACTAAAACATTTTTAATGTAGTTTTATACATAAGGTAAATTAGATTGTAAATATTCATTAGAAAGCTAAAAATATTTTTTCTACATAATTTACTTTTATTTAAAATTTTTAGACAATAAATAATTTAATTTATTTATGACACACTGATGATGAAGTAATTACCATAATAGTGAAAAATTAAAATAATTGATATAATAAATACCTAAATAAATATAATTTGAAATTTTTTATGAATTAAACTAATTTCCTGGGTTAATATGACATGTTATGAATGATTTAATAAACTTTTTTTGATGTAATCATTCTATTATTATTTTCACAAAAATAAAGTTCCCAAATAGTGTCAAAATTGACATAAAAAAGTTTTTAAAACAAATATTATATCATTAATTAATATTAAAATCCTAAAAATATAAGGTTCGACCAAGATACATATATAATGATAGATGTATAATTAATGGACTACTTGGGGGTCTCTTGGAGGTATATAGTAAGTTTATTAACTATATAATATAGAAATACAAAGTGACATGGTAAGTGTCAAACTAATTAACTAAGAGTTAAAACTAAAAGATAAGGTTAATATAATGACCCAAACCTGTCAAAATTCTATTGGATTAGTGTTTTTAGACCCATACCCACTTTAAAATTTAAATAATCCACTTTGGATCCATTAGAAACCGAATATAAATTTATTATAAAATAATATTATTAGCTTTTCCAAAGGTTCCCTCACCCCTCTTATAAAAGGGAACTCCCCCATCTCATTAATTCACACCTTAAAATCCATTTGGCTCTGGAAATATCTGCCCAAATACTCTCTAAAATTCCTCCACTTCATCCTAGAGGCCTTATTTTAGTCATAAAGACAACTTAAAGAGTCCTTTTGATGAAATCAAAAGGAAGAACCCGAAGAAGAAGTAATGCTTTCACCACCCTCTTTCAAGTTCATTTCTTCTTCAACATATTCTTTCATTACCATTAAAAAATAATAACTCCAATATATTATATATACTTTTATGTTATTATAAACATGTTATAACCATATTTAATTATTCTATCCATCTTTTGAATGACATGTCACCATACGTGTGTACGTACAGCTTACCGTCTCCATGTCGTGGTGTAATTGTTATTAAAACATTATTATTTTAATTGGTATAATAATGATGTGTAATTCATTTAAATAATAAATATAACATGACAAGTATTCTGTATATATGATATAACATCCAATTAAATATTATTTTAATATCAAAATTATGATATTGTCGCTCGTGCGTACGTACAGACTGCCATTTCGACGAATGCGATGAGATTCATTCTCCATTGTATCCATTCAAGTATAATTATCATTTGATGACTAATAATAGTATCTAAGAACTTGATATCATTCAGGATATGAATAATATACAACTTATCAATGACAAACATGGCTTACACAACAAAACATATAAAAGAAAATGAGTAAGTTAACACCCGAAACGACGATAATACTAATATATTATTAACAAAGCAATGTTAAATGATCATATATGATAACAAAATATTGTATATGATTATTTTATAATTTAATAACAATTATTTCACCATTATACAAGAGGATAACCTACCCACAACCAATTAAATTTACAAGGTAAAGGTTTATTTCACAATCTCTTTATTATCCGAGGTTGTTTCTACGTAATAATCTACTGGGATTTCTTTATCATCCATATCCATGTTTCTTAAAAATGTATTTCAAAACATTTTTACTATTTATAAGAATATGGGTTAAAGTCATTTATAACCTTATTTGACTTTTTATAAGAGTTTTATAAAATAATCATTCCATCATTTTCCAAACAAGGTGTTTTTTAACCTTTTCTCCAGAATTAAGGTAAGAATGTTTTTTTTACTTACATGGCGGGTGCAGCTATTTTCCACCATTATAAAATTGTCAAAGCTTCCATTGCAAGCTGATAAAAATATTTTCAAAGAAAAATGATATATTTTATAGATATATGACTCCAAAATGATTTCAAAATAGAAAGATATATTTCTCTAAAAAGCGTTTTTATTTCATCTATGTCAACATCTTTTGATGGATTTTATGATTATTTGAAGTTGATTTATTATGATACAAAACTTCAATATTGTATTGAAGGTTTTGTGATATGTTTGACTATGGATGTGTTACTTTTATACCATTCTTGGTTTATGGATGAAGTATTTAAAATCCGTATACTAGTTTTAATACGAATGTTTATTTTATGTTTAAACCTTTTCATATGGGAATGCATTGGACTTAATATGTGACGGGTGGAGCCCGCTATAGCTCCTTGATGCATCGGTAGGTCTCATGAGGAAAACTAGTGTCTTGGAACATGGCCTTGGTAAAATATTATTTGTAGTCTTGGAACGAGGCCATGGCTATGAGGTTATGATAGTTTGGCATTATGAATTCCATCATTATGAAAGTGGTTATTGATATTGCATGTGATTATTCGATTAGTAGAATATCTATGTGAATAAGTAAATGGAATTATTTCATTTTATTTCTGCAATATTATGTTGATGTTCAAGTTTAAAAGGAATTTGTTTCGCTATATTGTTATCCTTACTGGGCATTTGAGATCACCCCTTTCTATGTTTTATTTTTCCTAGGATGTGAAAAAGTAATTTACGAATAACCTGATGGGTTAGTATGAGGGGAAAAGAGTGTGGACGATGGAGAATATATTGTTGTAGTTTTCATTTTATGATGTAATGTAAAATTTATTAATGTATCTAGTTATTCTGAGACTACTAAACTAATCAGTCTTTCGAGACCTGATATTTCTTGTGATCATGCAAATGTTTGTAATAATGCACTGACTCTGGGTAACTGGGGTAGGGGCGTTACAGTTGGTATCAGAGGATGTTTAGTACAAACCATGGAAGATAGATTTAGATAAACTTTGATTAGAGGAAATAGACCTAAGATGGACTATGAGGATTAGTATAGAATAACTTCCTTGAATTTTGGTATTGTAGAGATTTTGAGAGTTTTCCGAGCAATACATCCCGGTCTGGATAAGAGCGGGTAGTGGTGGATCTGAAACAGATGTACCTAGGAGTAAATCCCGAAAACACCACTTAGAGCAGGAGTCGAACGAGAACTGCTGCATGACAACGGGCCTCGCTGCACTGTTGGTTACAACACTCTCGGGGGATATGCTTAGGATAACTCTCATTTTCTTTACAAATCTTTATGGAGGGTTCATGAGTATATACATCTTCAAAGAAAACATTTTTATGATTATGGATAATATCCATAAATAGTTCAATTTATGTTATGTGTTTTATAAGTACAAAATTATGTATTTTGATTCATAAACTAATCTAGTTTATGCAATTGTTTAGAAATGGCGCCTAGTAGAAGAAATGGAAATTGTATAAATTCACGCACTCCATGTATATATTTCACTCCTACCCAAGATAATTATAGTGGAGATGGTGATGCAACTGGTGCCGATCCGCTAATCACCATACTAGGACAACTCACTAAGGTTATGAATAATAACCTTACCCATATGGAGCACCGTGATCCGCAGTGTAGAGGATCAATGTTAGAATGCTTCATGAGGCAACACCCACAAACATTCAATTGGAGTACAAATCACTTAGTAGTTGAGCAATGGATAAATTCCCTAGAAAAAGTATTTCAGGATTTGGGGAGTAGTGAAAGGGAGAAAGTTATCATGGCAATTTACCGCCTCACTGGAGATGCTGATCAATGGTGGTCATTGATTCAAAATATTAAGGAAGATGATGAAGTATCAAATATGGAATGGAGGGAGTTAAAATTTCTGTTCATAGAAAAATACTTTCGTTGTGACCATCAAGAAGATATGGAAAGACAATTTCTGAGTCTGAGACAAAAGGAGGATGAGAATGTTGCAAAGTATGAGGCTAACTTTACAAGGTTAGCAAGGTATGCTGGAGATTATTTACGTAACCCACGATTTAATATTGATCGTTTCTTTGATGGGTAAAAACCATTTCTCCATCGAGCGTTAGTCTCACAATCCTCTCGACGTACAAATACATTGTCTCATGTGCTATTAAGACAGAGAAAGAATTCTTTAAGTCATATGACTTTAAAGCTAAGAAAGAGAAGAAGAGATTATTTGATCAATCTGGTAATAGAAATAAATGGAAGAAGGGAAAAGTTGAATATCCATCCTGCAGTAAATGTGGGAAGAAACAACCTGGTACTTTCTTAAAATAAACGTGAGTCTGTTACAAGTGTGGTGAAAAAGGCCACCAAGCTCATGATTGTATGGGGAAGAAGGAAGCTACTGATGTCCAATGCTACAATTGTAGGGAGATGAGACATTATGAAAATGAATTTCCTAAGCGTCAAGGGAACATACCTCAGAAAAGGCCAAGGTATCAAGGATAAGCTTATTCTATTACACTGCTGAGGTAGAAGCTCCAAAAGACGTGGTGGCAGGTAATTTAATCGTTTCCTCAAGTTTAGAAACTTGCGTTATTTGATTCTTGATCATTTCATCGTTTATTAACTTCCCAGTTTGCTATGAAAATTAGATATTTCCAATTTGATTTAACATGGGGGTTGTCAGTTAAAACTCCTAAGGGAAGTATCATTGCAACAAAGTTTTGTGTATCAGTCCCCATTAAGGCACAAAAATGTGCTTTATCTGCTGCTCTCATCATCATTCCTATGATTGAATTTGATATAATCCTCGGTGTTGATTGGATTTAGGACCATGATGAGAAGATTTATTGTAAGAAGAAAGAGGTTACGATTCTTAATGATGATGATAAGGAACACCTTATCTTTAGAGCAGAATCATCGCCATCTAATTCTTATATAGATCCACCCCCAGTAGCTCAACTAAATTCAATTATTGGGGAGGAAGAGGATGAAATTATAGTTTGTGAGGAAAGGAATTTTCAAATATAGGATGTACCTATTGTGAAAAAATATATAGATGTGTTTCTGGAAGATTTACCTGGACATCCTCCAGAATGAGAATTTGAGTTTTCCATTGATTTAATTCCTGGATCAAGGCCTATATCGAAGACCCCTTATATAATGGCCACTATAGAATTAGTTGAACTAAACAAACAACTAGTGGAATTGAGTAATAATGGATTTATTCGCCCTAGTGTTTATCCATGGGGAGCCCCTGTTCTTTTTGATAAAAAGAAAGATGGATCTATGAGGTTATGTATCGACTACAGGGAGATCAATGCTATAACAATAAAGAACATGTATCCCCTACCTCGCATTGATGATTTATTGGACCAACTACATAGAGCTCAATAACTTTCAAATATTGATCTTCTATTTGGATACCATCAGTTGTGTGTGATGAATCAAGAAATTATGAAGACAACATTTCAAAAAAGGTATGGTCATTTCGAGTTTACGGTAATGCCTTTTGGGCTGACTAATGCACCCTTTGTATTAATGCATCTGATGAATATAGTTTTCAAGGAATATCTCGATGAATTTATAGTGGTATTTATTGATGATATCTTGGTATACTCCAAAATCTATGAAGATCATGAAAATCACATGCGCATTATCCTGAGGACTCTGAGAAGACATGAATTATATGTGAAGTTTATCAAGTGTGAATTCTGGCTTCAAGAGATTTCTTTTCTTGGCCATATTGTCTCTAAATATGGAATCTATGTTGATCCTTCTAATACCAAGGCAATACAAGAATGTCCAGCACCTACGAGTATAACTGAGGTATATAGTTTTATTAGTTTGACAGGTTATTATCGACGTTTGGTCCAGAAGTTTTCCCGATTGGCTAACCCATTAACGAAGCTCGCATGTAACGGGGTTAAATTTGTTTGGACAAAAGTGTCTAAAGAATGTATCAAAGAACTGAAGAGAATATTAGTCAATGATCTTATATTGACTCTACCATTAGGGAATGATGGGTTCATTATTTATAGTGATGCATCAAAGAAAGGACATGGTTGTGTCCTTATGCAGAATGATTGGGTTATTGCCTATGCATCACGATAGTTAAAAATTCATGAACAAAACAATCATACTCATGATCTCGAGTTAGCGGCTGTGATCGTTTCTTTGAAGATATGGATACACTACCTCTATGGTAAAAAATGTGAGATTTATACTGATCACAAGAGTTTGAAGTATATTTTCTCACAAAAATAACTCAACATGTGGCAAAGGAGATGGCTTGAATTACTCAAGGATTATGATTGCACGATACAATACCACCTGGGGAAGGCAAACAAGGTGGCAGATGCTTTAAGAAGAAAATATCATGGAGTTTTGAACAATATGAGAATTGAAAGGGATCCGATTTTCATGGATCTTCTGAATATGTACATGGGAATAACCATGGATGTTGAAACATCAATGCATTTTCAAATGGTTGCCAAACCATCTTTACAAGAAATGATTAAGAGTTCTCAGACCGATGATGAAGAATTTCAATTAAGATTAAATCTATGAATGATGGGATATTGGGAGACTTTGTGTATGATGATGGAATTTTGAAATTTGGGAAGAGACATTGTGTTCCTGATATACCTGATCTAAAAAGGGAATTGCTGGATGATGCTCATAGTTCCAATTTCTCTATACACTCTGGGAGCACCAAAATGTATAGAGATTTGAAGGAACATTATTGGTGGGACAACATGAAGAGGGAGATTGCTGATTTTGTGTCAAGATGTATGGTTTGTCAACATGTCAAAGCTGGATGGCAATAGCCTGGAAGAGTCATGCAACCTCTTCCCATACCGGAGTGCAAATGGGACAATATTATGATGTACTTTTCCATGGGGCTACCTAAGACTCCTAGAAGGAACGATGAAATATGGGTCATTGTTGATCGTCTTACCAAGTCATCACATTTTCATTCTATAAGGGAAGATTTAACACTTGAATGACTAGAAAGACTATATATTAATGAAGTTGTGAGACTTCATGGAGTACCCCTATCAAGTGTTTCTGATCGTGATCCCCGTTTTACTTCAAGATTATGGAAAAAGTCTTCAAAAATCCTTGGATACTAAACTTCATTTGAGCACTACCTACCACCCTCAAACAGATGGACAATCAGAATGAACTATTAAAACAATAGAAGACATGTTGAGATCTTACAGACTTGACATTCAGGGTATGTGGGATCAATATTTACCTTTGGTAGAATTTTCCTATATCAATAGCTTCAATTCGAGTATTCAGATGGCACCATATGAAGTGTTATACAGAAAAATGTGTCGCACACCAACCTGTTGGGATGACGTTGGAGAAACAAAACTTGTAGTACCAGAACTGGTGGAGGAAACGATGGAAAAGGTAAAGGTAAACAAAAACCATATCAAAGTAGCTCAAAGTAGGCAGAAGAGCAATGCCGATAATCGAAGGAAGGATTTGGAATTTCAAGTCGGTGATCATGTTTTCCTGAAGGTATCTCCATGGAAGGGTGTCATACTTTTTGGTAAGAAAGGTAAATTGAGTGTCAGGTACATCAGACCTTTCGAAATTCTAGAACGAATTGGGTCTATAACTTACCTTTTGGAAGTGCCGCCAAATCTCTCTAAAGTTCACGATGTGTTCTACGTATCACTGTTGGGGAAATACATGCCGTAACCAATGCATGTACTCACCTATGAGGAATTAGAACTGGAACCTGATCTATCTTATTGCGAAGATCCCATCAATATTCTTGATACGAGAGAACAAGTACTGAGAAACCAATGACACGTATGGTAAAATTCATGTGGAGAAACCATAAGATAGAAGAGTCAACGTCGGAACCCGGTGAACTTATAATGAAAAACCACCAGAGCATTTTCATATAGTTTTATTATAGAAATTTCGATGACGAAATTATTTGAAGGAGGGTAGAATGTAACACCCCATCTTCTACGGTACGCTTCTCTTTGAATAATGCAATAGCGTGTGTTGTACGCAATATCGAGTTCTAACACACCACAACCAATCAAACTAGCCATTATGAATAGTAATACCCATTTCTTGAAATTTATAAATTTTATTTTTCAAAATTGACTTCATTTTTGGATTCCGAATATCGAAAATAGCCTAGGGTGATTTTTTGGTATTTTTCTGAAAAACATCATTTTTTGATGAATAATGAAACCACTAAGTGGTAGTTAAAAAACTGAATTTTTCATAAAACTAAATTTTACCACTTCTATGAGTGGTATTTCAAAAATCCGAGAGACACCATTAATATCATGGAGCAAAATGTGGCTCAATGAGATGAAAATATTTTTTGGTGAATAGTAACTGTTTGCTTTTATTTTCCGTGGTTAAAAGTAAATAGGCTAATTAAGGGTAAAAATGATATTAATATTACCCTAACACATGTCCTAATTCTATTGGACAAGTTTACCACGACCAAAAACAACCATAAGAATAAAATATTATAATTTATGTCCACTTGTATTAGATTAGGACATTTATTTTTATTTAATTCAAAGAAGAGTTAAAAGAGTTAAAATCAAAGTTTATTTACTAAACCATTTTTAATATAGGGTTATAAATAAGTTAAATTCCATTTTAAATATTAATTAGAAAGATATAAAGATTTCCTACATAATGACATTTTATTTATAATTTTTAGACAATAAAAATTTTAATTTATTTATGACACAATGATGATGCAGTAATTACCATAATAGTGAAAAATTAAAATAATTTATATTATAAATACCCAAATAAATATAATTTGAGAATTTTTATGAATTAAACTAATTTTATAGGTTAATATTACATGTTTTTAATGATTTAATTAAATATTTTTGATGTAATCATTCTGTTATGATTTAAAAAAAACAATTTTCCAAATAGTGTCAAAATTGACATAAAATAGTTTTTAAAACAAATATTATATTATTAATTAATATTCAATTTCTAAAAATCTAAGGATCTACCAAGAGACTTATATCATGATAGTTGTATCATTAATTGATCAATTGGGAGTCGCTTGGATGTATATAGTACGTTTATTAACTATATAATATAAAAATAAAAAGTGACATGATAAGTGTCAAACTAATTATCTAAGAGTTAAAACTAAATTGATAAGGTTAATATAATGACCCAAACCTGTCTAAATTATATTGGTTGAGTGGTTCGCTACCCATACCCTCCTTAACCTTTAAATAATCCACTTTGGAGCCACTAGAAACAGAATTTGAATTTATTATAAAATAATATTTCTAGCTTTTCCAAAGGTGCCCCTCACCCCTCTTATAAAAGGGTGCTACCCTTCTCATTAATTCACACCTTCAAAGCCATTTGGCTCGGACAAAATCTTCCCAAATACTTTCTCAACTTCCCTCAATTCATCTTAGAGGCCTTCCTTTAGTTATAAATGCAACCTAAGGAGCCCTTTTGATCAAATCAAAAGAAATAACCCGAAAAGAGGTAATGTTTTCACCACCCTCTTCCATGTTCCTTTCTTCTTCATCTTTTTCTTTTATTACCATTATAAAATAATAAAAAAAGTATATTATATATACTTTTTTGTTATTATAAACATGGTATAACCATATTTCAGTATTCTATCCACCCTTTGAATGACATGTCACCATATGTGTGTACATACGGCTTACTGTCTCCATGTCGTAGTGTAATTGTTATTAAAAACATTATTATTTGGATGGGTATAATAATGATGTGTAATTCATGTAAATAATAAATATAATATGATAATTATTTTCTATATATGATATACCATCAAAATAAATATTATTTTAACATCAAATGAATGATATTGTCGCTCGTACGTACGGACGGACTACCGACTCCATGAACGTGATGAGATTCAATCTCCATCGTATCCATTCAAGAATAATTATCATTTGATGATTAATAATATTATCCAAGGACTTTATATCATTCTGGATATGAATAATATACAACCTATCCATGGCCAACATGTCTTACATAACAAAACATATAAAATAAAACGAGTAAGTTAACACCCAAAACGACGATAATACTAAGATATTATTAACAAAGCAATGTTAAAAGATCATATATGATAACATAATAATGTATATGATTCTTTTGTAATTTAATAACAATTATTTCACCATTATACATGAGGTTAACCTACCCCCAACCAAGAAAAATTACAAGGTAAGGGTTTATTTCACAATCTCTTCATTATCCGAGGTTGTTTATACGTAATAATCTATTGGGATTTCTTTATCATCCACATACATGTTTCTTAAAAATGTATTACAAAACATTTTTACTATTTACAAGAATATGGGTTAAAGTTATTTATACCCTTATTTGACTTTTTTATAAGAGGTTTATAAAGGAATATTTCCATCATTTTCCAAACAAGGTCCTTTTTAACATTTTCAACACAATTAAGGTCAGAATGTTTTTTTAACATATACGACGGGTGAACCTATTTTCCACTGTTTTAAAATCGTCGAAGCATCCCTTATAATCTTATAAGAATATTTTAAATGAAAATGTTTTATTTAATATATATTTGAATCTTAAATTATTTCAAAATAGAATGATATATTTCTCTATAAAGAGTTTTGATTTCATCTATGTCAACATCCTTTGATGGATTTTAAGCTTATTTGAAGTTGATTTATTATAATAAAAGTCATCTATATTATATTGAATGTTTTGTGATATTTTTGATTGTGGATGTGTTATTTTAATACCATTCGTGGTTTATGGATGAAGTATTTTCATTTTTATGCTAGTTTTAATACGAATGTTTATGTTATGTTTAAACCTTTCCATATGGGAATGCATTGGACTTAATATGTGACTGGTGGAGCTCACTATAGCTCCTCGATGCATCAGTACCTCTCATGAGACAAACTAGAGTCTTGGCATAAGGCCTTTGAAAAATATTATTTGTAGTCTTGGGACAAGGCCTTGGCTATGTGGTTATGATAGTCTGGCATTATGCATTCCATCATTATGAAAGCTGTTATTGATATTGCATGTGATTATTCGATTAGTAGAATATCCATGTGAATAAGTAAATGAGATTATTTCATTTTATTTCAGCCATATTATGTTGAAGTTAAAGTTGAAAATGATTTTGTTTTAGTTATAAATTTCCTTAAACGTTTATTCCTATTTATGAATGTTTCTGCTATATTGTTATCCTTACTGGGCATTTGAGCTCACCCCTTTCTATGTTTTATTTTTCCCAAGATGTGAAGAAGTAATTTATGAATGAACTGTAGGGATAGAATGAGTGGATTAGAGTATAGACTATGGAGACTATATTGTTGTAGTTTTCATTTTATGATGTAATGTAAACTTTATTAATGTATCTAGTTATTCCAAGGCTACTAAACTAATCGGTCTTTCGAGACTTGATCTTTCTTGTGATCATGCCAATGTTATGTAATAATGCACTGTCTCTGGTTAACTGGGGTCAGGGTGTTACATATATTGTAACCAAAAGAAACTTGTTCTTCCTTTAAAAAGATGATGTTCAACCTAATAAAAAAGAGAGGCCACCACATAAACATAGAGTGTAATTCGAGAAAAATAATGACCTTGTTTTTAAATGAACATCTATAAATTTCACTAAAAAATATGTATTAGAAAAAGTAATGGGAAACAAAATTGTATTCAGGGTCCAAAACTGTGTTATATTTGTTCCCCTATAAATATAATGACATAATATTACATTAATATAAATTATCTTATTATGGATTCACCAGCTTATTAGAGAATTTCCTTATTTAAAATCCTTGTTACTCAAATCATCAAAATATGATAATTCAAAGGCATAATTATTATTTGAATATCTCGAAAAATGGATTTAAACATGGAGATGAAATAATAAAAAAATAAAACATTAAATTTAAAAATAACATCAATGGAATTCAATAGAAGGAAAAGCTGAAAAAGTAAAAAAGAACAATAGGGGTTTACAAATTACATAAAAAATAAAATTTTAATTTTTTTTACATCATTAGTTGATTCAATATGATAAATAAAATGGGATTGAGAAGGAATTGGTTAATATCCACAAAAATTACTTTAAAATAATCTATATAAATTTTTATATAACCCCAATGAAAATAAAATTGGTTGGTTTTAGGAATTCCATAAAAAGAATAGTTCTCATGTCCCATATTTAATTACTAATAGAATACAATTTTTATACATCATTAAGATGACGATGTGAATAAAAAAATGTAATTTTATAATGGTACCTTATATTTCATACATAGAACACTTATTTACTAACATGATAGAGTTACTTATAATAAAAACATAAATTGGAAAAAACATTAACACTTTGGGTGAACCTCTAAATTGTTCTTAAATACTAAAATCCATCTCTACCATAAATTTATGGGATTCAAGGCCTATAAAAGAAACTACCATAGAAAAATATGTTCAAAGACCATTTTTCAAAACCAACACATTTTTAATATATCAAAATACATATCAATAATCTATAAAACTAAATTAATATAATGAAATGCACACCCCAACACCATTTTTTATCCTTTTTCGAGGCCATAATATTCCATTACATTCGATAAATGAATTCCTCTAAAATTTTTTTTTTATTGAACCAAAATTGTTAATCGTTCCATAAATGGACTTCCAATGGTATAAAATTAATAATATAATTCAACAAAAAAAAAATCAAAGGACCCTCTTTCGTTAATGTTTAAAAATATCACATAAAATATATAAGGAAATATTACTATAGGAAAATGTGCTCAACTTTTTATATCCATAACACAGCAACATGAGAAAATATTTTCTTGAATAAATAGAAGGATTTGTGTCCTATAATTATTGAATGAAATATTCATGCATAATAAAGTGCGGATGAATGCAATGATCTAATTCTATATAATTTGGAAGAAGTATCCTATGAAAATAATCACCATCCAAAGAATTTTTTAAGATAAATCCTCTCAATTATTATTTAAAATATCCCATCTAATATATATGGGGGTTTATCGTAAAAGATATGATAAAAAATAAATCAAAAATAATCTCAATAACCTTTACCTAACATTAGTTTTCCAGGAAAATTACATCTTTATCCAATCTAAAATGATCTCTCTCCAAAATATTATCTCATTTATCTCGACCCAAAATCATTTTTCTCATGAATTTATCATCCCTATTTATCAAATTAATACTCTTATATGGAATTCATATAATTTTATAGAGTCCTCCGAACAATTAATATGTTACTTTTCAATATAACTATTATACTCGTCTTTTTTATTCAAGTTAATATTTTTTTATAACCTCTTTATGTTTCATTTTATAATAATATTTAATGTTCAGAATAAAAAAAATTATATCCAAATAATTCGTAATCTATCAGATACTACCATTCGTTCTCATCAAACCTATTATATAAATTTTTTTATAAGATAGTTATACTACCAAAACTTTCCCTTGGTTCCCTCCATATTATTTTCAATTCAAGAACATCATTTTTTGTTAGCTTTTTTATTTCAATGTTATTATTTTTTTAGATGTTCATAATCATTCATTTTTTATACTACTGATTCCAATATATTGAGAAACTATATTGATTTATAATTAATCATTCTTGTAAAAACATTTCATTATTTTTCATGCTACCAACATCATTAAATTATATTCCAACATCATATTTTGAATACTTCACTCTAATATAATTTAAATATATCATTATAAATGAATCATATATAAGTTCATAACTATGAAATTTGTGACTAATATAATAATTTTTATATAAATTGTTATAGTGAGATCAATCAAGATTGGATTCAATGTAAGGGTCTCGTCCACTCAATTTACAATTTATTGGTTAATAAAAATTCTTACATGAATATAAATTTCATTGTATATTTGATCCTATAGTTTTACATTTTTTATTTCCTTTTCATATTTATGGAAATTAATTCTCTTTATAAATATCCAATTATTTTGACAAATTTTTACCAAAAGAAATGTGAATTGTTGGTATGAATAAATATTATACATATAAATCAATCATTTCATCTATGATCATATTTTCCATTCCACCACGCTCTCCATCATTTTCCAAAAATATAATAAAGAATTATTTCTATTGTTATAACAACTACATTTGGAAATTATAGAAATTAATGATTAATATTGTTTTTATTATTTGGGTAAAGGTATTTCATAGTATTAAAGAATATAATGTTTCGTGATTTCAAATTCAAAGGATCTATATTTCACTCCACATTATATGATTGATTTTATTTCTTATCAAAGGAATTTTATTATCATTAATTAAAATATGAGTTTTAGTAGTAAGATAATTCCCTCCTCTAAATTTTATTTAATACAGTTTCGCATCTTGTTTTATAATATATTTTTATATTTTTTTGGAATTTTTTAATTAACTTATATAATTAATCAAGGTTTTATCTATCATGAAGTTACATGTAGTTATGCCCAAATATATAATTTTGATATTCTTGATTTTGGAAAATATTATTTTTGATATCCTATTATCTATGATGTTTATGTTATGGGATGTTATTTTAAATTTTAAAAAACATATTCTTTTTCTAGGGTTTCATTAAGATATGTTTATTATTGAATTTAATTCGAACAAATATTTATGGATTATGATAAGTGTGTTTCTATTTGACCCAATAATTTATATGTTTATGATTATATAGTATATAGTAGTAATCGTGGAACTTAATGAGTTTAATTAAAACCTTATCTGGATGATTGGTTTTCAAACATCAACATTCATGAACATAATTAGTTTATTCACACATGTTTGAGAATAATGAGACTTGTCTTATAGGTTTTTTACTGATTATAATTTTATAAAATTTCCATTTTCTAAAATGTTGTTGAAATTTTTACCGATGCATTACATTTAAATTAAATTTCATGTTTCATGAGTAAGAATTCATTAGATTATTCAAACGTTAATTGCATGATCACATGTCATATGTTTTATATATTATTCTTCATTAATAATTATTTTATGATATTACATTTCACTTACATTTTTTTTAATTATCATATCTAATGTTATTATATCATTATAAGGTATTAACCCTAATCCCTATATTCTCATTGGTGTTTATGATTATTTAATTTATGATTTATTTTTTCTTTTTCAGTGCTTGATCTCTCCCATATCATATTAATCCAATCCTTCAGTTTTTATATTGATTATTTCTTATGAGGTATCTAGGAAATGGTTTATAATGGAATGATAAATGCATAATTTATTTTGTGTGCTGAAAACTAACATGTTTTTGTAACTGATCTCTAATACACTAAATATTTAGGTCCTTGGGTTGTGTAAATTTTTATAAAACATATTAGTAAAATAATGTTATTAATAATTTATTAATTTATTTTTGAAATTGATTCTCTTTGTTAACAAAAAAGTTTACATATGTTTCTAATACTTTTTAAAACACTGTAAATATCCATATGATACAAATACATGCCTTTTAAAATAATTTCAAATTGAAAACCATTTAAGGATTTTAATTTAATTTCGGTATCATCACATTAAAACCATGAAAAAAAATAATGTTTCCCTTATCTAAAATATGTTTAAAAACACACAATTAAATCATTATTTTAAATATAGAAATTTTTAGAGACATTTAAAAGAAAATTATCATATTGAATGTATTAAATAATTTTCCATAAAATATTACCCTTTTGAGAAAATAAAATCATTCATAATTATAATTTTGATTAATATTTAACCAATAAAACATAACCACTCACAAAACACCAAAATTAAATTATGTTAAAACGTAAAAAGAGTAAGTAGATCAAAATAAAAAAATTATGAAAACAATGTCTTATGAACTCTCCATGATACAAGAATTATCCATGAAATATTACCCATTATATAGTTCTCATACTATACCCAATGTAGGTCACTTTAGTTATATTCCATATAAATAGTTATCGAAACCCTATAAAGGTCTATCATTCTGGTGGTTTCATAAAAAAATTAATTATAACTTTTAAATAACAAAAAATTAACAATTAATATTTAGAAGCAACTGATAATAAAAATAAAAAAACAAAAAGTCATCTCAAAAAACCCCAACCACTTAGGTCTCATCAGAAAAGGTGGTGATCATTACAATATTCAATATATATATAATTTTTTCTAAAAATAAAATACGAATCCTTTATACATTCGGTATTTATTTGGAAAATGCAATTTGTAACAATTTTTCATGACCAATTCTGAGTCCCCTTGTAACTAAGAAACTATTCCTACCAATGTAAAGTCATGATGGGTATCTTCAATACCAATGGGTTAGAAACAACATCGTTATTATGATGCAGGATTTTCTAAAATATCCAGTAGAACATTTTTGTGTAATAATTATTACATTAATAACTATATTCTCAAGAATCATAAAAAATCAGTTCCTTTGTAAACATGAAATTAAAAATTGTTTTCTATTTATGAGATATTTTTTCTCCCATTATGTTCTAAATAATATATAAATTATTATACATATCATTCTTAAAAATATCATCATAAAATAGGGTAATAAAACATAAGAAATGGTGAGATAATATTCTCAGTAAGGGAAATAATAGAGGTACATAAGATTATCATGAACACAATTTCATAAGAATTTGATTATAACATTTGAGAACAATATCATCCATATCAAAGATTATAATCATGGTCAATGGAATAAATTCTTGGCATTTATAAGATATGAATCATAGTGGAATCAATGAACATAATCCATGAGATAACAACAATGGTATAAGACAAGAATTTTTGACATACACATAAGCATAAAAATCATTTCTATATTTGTTAATGCTCAATCCAAATTCCATCTTTTTGGAAAATGTCCCATACTATACTCATTTCATTCGGTTTTCTACCACTGTATTATTATACTAAGTAAATTCCATGCTCTAGTCCTATATTAATTTACCTAATTCACTCCCCATTCCATCCATGAATATATCATGTGATATATAAATCATTACCCAGTGCATTAGAGAGAGATAAACATCCCACCCATATTATAATGAAAACCATATTTATTTGTGCAATAAGATCCAAAAAATTATTTATATCGTAATATATAAAATGAAATTGATATCATAAAATTTTTATTATATCATAAAATGTTGAAAAGAGACATGTTTCATAATCATTTAATCATAGAAGAACCCTATAAAAGAGGCTAGTTTGAAAAGAATATATAACATTTAAGGGAAAGGGATTTCATAATCATCATGAATTAAAATCATATAAAATTTAGAAAATGAATATGAATGTTACCATTGGATCATATCCCCAGTAAAGAAAGTATATCCCTAATGAAAGTCATCTTATATGGAAAACTGTTTTGAAAGGATTGTTTAAAACATTTATTCAGGTAAACATACTTCACACATTGAACGTTTGGTATTAAAAATAAAAAAATTTAAAATAAATTTTCATTTAAAACATAAAATGGAATAATTATATCAATTAATTGTTATGATGTAATAATATTCTGTTTATTCTTTCAACATAAAAATGAAGGTTCCTATCAAATCTACAAAAAAAATCTATTGGAAATTATTTTGGGAAAAAATATAAATATTCATAAGAAAACTACAAAAATTATAAAAAAATTAATAATTTTTTAAAATCCTAATATAATAATAAATAAAATTTGAAAAAATATTAATAAAACTTTTTTTAAGGTAAAAACTTTTGGATTGAAGAGTGAAATAATGGTATATTTTCATAAAATAAATTCCTCAATTATCAATAATACCAAAGAGTATAAATAATTTCCCGATTACTTGAATATATCATTAATAACTATAGGAGAAGAAAATTCGTGTGAATTATTGAGAGTTATATCATGTAAATTCAATATCAGAGGCTTAATCATAAAAGATCCTTAAAATGATTATGTTATCACATAAAACCATTAATAGTTTGGAAAAATTGAATCCTAATACCCAAGAAGGATTAATATAATATGAAGACAAAAATTCTGTGTGAATGATAAAATTCATGATATTAAATTTTAAATGGTTCTATATACTCATTGTAAAAGAATAAAGATCATTATGTCCCAAAGAATGAAAATTGAGACAAAAATATTCATAGCACATTGGAAACATTTAACAAAAAGTCACATGAAATTTAAGTCCTGTAATGGATTTTTAAATCAATATAATTGTCAGTATAGGAATTATAAAATACATAAATTGGTTCTATAAACACTACAAACAAGAAATAGGATTTGAAATTGCTTCTATATCACAAAAAATAATAGTGAGATGAAAATACCGTACCTTATGTTTTGACATCAATTGTAATCATTAAAACATCTTGTATAGTATATAGAAGTTTATTATAAATATATTAATGAATAATGTTTATATATATCATAAAATATATTATTTTGTTATGGCCTTTTATTAACTATTTTTCAAATATTCTATGTTAACGTTATGTTTTAACAAAATAATGAGCTTGCCTTTCAGAAAACATTTCCTTTTTATATTTTTTTCTCTTAAATTAATCATGATTTAATAATATCCACAATTATAAAGATAATATAATTATAATATATAATAATTATATATGTATTGATAATAATATAAAAATGATATATATGTAAAATTAAATACATCATTCGTGGAGACAGTTTGTATTACGTATGCATGAACACCTATTCAATTTTATTTTTGGATTGAAAGAATGAAATGTATATGTTATATTCTCATTAATGAATAATTTTATATAATTTATATCAAATATATTTAATAAACCAATCCTTATTAAATTACATGACAATCATGAAAAAATCACATCACTTCGCTTGGTAGAATTTAACCGTACATACAGACAACATTATAATATTCCCAGAAATGGAACGAAAAAATGTATGCCTTATATAAAAATTTAAAATTTATAAAATATTATATAAATCATAAAAATCATATATAAATATTATAAAACGACATATGTTTGTGAGGTGGTTGTTATCCGAACACATGAATGATGACTACATAACCCATTTGATGAAAGTGTAATGGGTTTTATGATTTTACCATAGAATAACAACACCATTTTGAATGTAATATATTGATTTTATTAAATATTTATTATAAAAAAAAATTATTATGTTTGATGAAGAAATAAAACAAAACATTTGTTGATGAATGTTACAACTTTTTCAGGTATCACCCTTTTCATTTTCCAGAATTTCCTTCCTTAGTATAATTTCATGACAAAGTAATTATTATAATAATATAAATGGTAAGTGCATAATTGGTTTGGTCAATTCTTGTATGGATGAATTAGTTATTATGATGTGACGATAATGGAGAGTGGGTGGCATTTTATATCGATGTTGAGTGGAAACAATGTAATTTTTTAGAGATATAATTCCGTAAATGATTTTCATATGAAACAACTATCCAACATTTACAAATTTAGATCTGTAAAAATTATAACATCTAAATATGGCTATAAAAACCGTTTTTTATGGGTTTTGGATCATTTTTACACCTTATTTTTTTAATTTAACCTCTCAGTATTCTTATTTTTATGTTCACCTCTATAATCAATTTTATTTTCTTTTAGTAATCACATAGATTAAAAAAAGTTCACCATATTAGAAAATATACATTTTTCCAATTAATAATACTGAATAATTTTTTTCAAAAACCTATTAACAGATATGGAAAAAATTAATTTAAAATTAATCACCAATATGCGATGAGAAAATTAGTTTTTAAAGAGAATGTTTTCAAATGTTTACAAACATTTCTCATAAAATTTCATTTTGGAATTTATACTAATTACCACAATTGGATTAATAGAGTTATAATTTACATGTCTATAAATGAAGGTAAATTTAAAATATAATATAATAATATTATTAAATTTTATGAAAAGGTAATTTTTAGCTAAAATTTATTATATTTAATAATTCATCAAAAAATGAAATATTAACAAATCCAAGACAATTCACCCTAAAAACCCATTTAAATTAAAAATTTAAAAAAGTATTCTTTTGTATAAATTTCTATTTCTATACTTTTTCAAAATTAATATTACTATTCTTTAAAAAATAAAAAAAATTATTTTTTTTTGGAAAATAATATTTTTAAAACACATAACGACTTTAAAAAAAAATTTATTTTATTATCAATAATATTAATATACGTAAAAATTATATTAAATATTTCAAAAGATTATTAATATTCATCATTTTATTTTGGATGACGAAAACATAATGGTTCAGTTTAAGTTACTATGTTAATAATAAGTCGAATATTTGTTAAAAGTCTTTGATGTGTGTCCTAAAACTAATTAAAGGTTATGTGTAGTTTATGATAATCAACAGTTGTGTGTAATTCTATCTCTAATTGGTGTTTCAAGTAAATAAATTCATCAAATAAATTTCATCTGTTAAAAAAAATTAAAAAAAATGTGATGTTATATTCTACCCCCATTAAAATATATTTTCTCTCGAAATACATCATTTTGATATAGAAAATTAGGATTATTATTCTTCATAATTTCCTAATGTTTCGATAGAGATTCTTCAAACATGTTTTATTGCACAATACATTAACCAGTTGAGTTGTCCGGTTTCATTGAACATTATTTATATTTTCTAAAATTTCAAATATTTTTTCCCAAAATAATATCATGATATAGTTGTATGACAATTGAGTTAGGTATATGTGGAGGTTTAGGTATGTACTTTATTATAATATATACATAGAACATAGCATAGACAAGAGAGATGATTTTGGGAAGCAACATGTGATAGGCTATCATCCTGATATGATCAATAATTTCAAAGGGACCAATATATCTAGGGATTAGATTACATTTCTTCTAGAATCTCATAACATCATTTCATGGATAAATTTTTATAAACAACTTATATTTTTCATAAAATTATAGATTACGATTGAAATTTTTACAATACATTATTAGCCAACTCTGAACTACCTAGACATGTTCTTGAGTTTCTTCAGCTATCTCTTCTCCCTATAGATTTTTCATAATTTTCCCTTGGATCAATGAACCATTTATCAGAATTTTTATAAAGAATACAAAGAAATAAATTCAATAAATATGAATTCATGAACTCATCACAATCCTTAGAGTCAATTTAATCATGTTATCTCATATTCTTCATATGATTCTAAAATTGAACTTATTTTCATTATAAATAGTATATACCCAAAATGTATTTTTTACGTTTATATCATAGGATAAAAATATATATCTTCAGTTGTACAGATCCTTTGTTCATAACCTAGGCTCACAGGTGATTCTTCCAATAAAACAATTTATCATGAGAACATCAATCATTTCAAATCATTTAAATATACAAATTCCCAAATTTTGTTTGCGACATGAAATTCTCAATTCAAAACTAAATCCTATGTATTCTGAAAATCATTGTTTTTCAAATAATCAGTTAATTAGATAAGTTCCTTTCATGTTTTAACTTAAAATACATTAATTGAATCATTTTTTAAATCAGTCCACTATTTTTCAAAAATTTAATGAAAAATTTCTATTCCCTACAAATTGGTGGTATTTCAATATGTATATGCCCATTAAAAATCATTCAAAATTCATCCCAAATCAGGGTTTTAATATAATTTTGTAACACATTCCTAATAAGTCAAGAAAAAAAGGGTTTAAATTTTCAATTTAATTATTATGGAACAACCTACAACTAATCACATGATCAAAATAATACAAAAACTGTAATGGGGTCTTCCAACTATGAATGAAGGTGTATGAGATCAAATAATCTTACCTAGTTTCATGATCCATACAAAAAATGATTATATATATTAAAATATAGATTAGATCTACCAATGGCATCATGATCCATCACAATCCATAGAGGGGATACTGTGATATCCGAATAATCCACCTGAGAAGTGTTTTAATCATTGTAAGGAGATCAAAAATGACCACTAGCATTATGATTCAATAAAATGATAGGTTTGAGGTTTGAAAATTCCTACCAAGAGCCTTCAAGATTCAAAATATTAAATTAATATTATGTGTTGGGAAAATAAAACATATAACTATCAATGCTATTATTTCTATAAAAAATAACCACAACACACCCTCTTACGATTGTGGCACATATAGGTTAAAAATATCCAAATCTCATCACAGTCCACTAAGACCACAATGTATCGACCCATACTAAACCCATCGCAATAAATCATATGAAGACCCTCTCTAATATATTATTTATTCAGGGTTATGATATAAAATATCATTATCAGCATGCCATAATTGTTCCTAATTTGGTATAAGAACCAAAAAGCACCAACTAGCGCCCCATTTCATCGACACACCACCACAGTAAGACTATGATGAATTTGTTAGTAGCTATGAAAAATGTATTCAATATCTCAATTGGGTGTTGGAATACCTACAACACAAACCTATCCAACCTCAACATCACCTAAACTATATCTAGATGGTCCATCAAAATCATGCATCGCTCAACGGACTATACACTACACCTTAGATAAAAACTATACTATAAAGAAATAATATCCCCAAATCCCAAAAATAAAATATAACATGCCCATTTGGAACCTTTTAGAAATTACAACAATACTAAATTATTTCAAAAATACATATATCCCATCATAGAAGTTCACTTTCTCTGATAAATTCCCTCAGTTGCTTAAAATATCCGAACACACCCAAATAAAAATTGAATCAAATTAGTATTCCTAAAATAAACGAATTAATGTAACATGATGTCACAATATCCCCCTCATAAGAAATTTATCACCCCATACATCCTATTGAGAAGCTTCCATATCATTGAGATTAGGGCACTACTCTCACAGAAGTGACTCATACTCCCATGTATCCTAATAATCAGAACCATAATTCCATAAACACAGAACAATTGCGTCACCTTTCCATGAATAAACTTTTTCTAGGAATCATAAATCATGGATGGATTCTTAATCGAGGATATATTTGGATAAACATAAATATTTTCCAAAGATCAAATTATAACCTGTTTATGAAATGTAGTTTTGATGTTGAGATATATGAATAACATTTTAGACTGAAGTTAATTTTGGAGAATGCTCAAAATAGTATTAACCTTTAACCACTCGCTTTGAAATCCCAAAAAGTCTAAAAATCCTTTGAACATTCATTCTGTATATTATAGAATTACAGTGACCCAATTCAGGTGAAACCCTCTAGAACAAATGGTTACCCTAAAAAACTCTTACGGTCACTGATGGTGATCAACACAATATTTAAAACGAATATATATTATCACCATTATCATGTGAATAAAATTAATATTCGTTTTAATATATTATACCAAAAAAACCCAACAATGGAAATTTCATCATTTTCTGTCAAAAAAATATATTTCTATAAGGATCTCTATAAGAAGATAAAATAGAGCCATTCTGATTTCAGACTAGAAGCTATTATTATTAGTGAATGAAAACAGTATTATCTGGCAACAAATTCTTCCCCAATGTCTTGAATATATGAATTCAATATTTCCTCAATAATATATATATATATATATATATAATTCCATATATCCATCCATCTATGGATGATATGTTGGGTTCAACTATTCCTGGAATCCCATTTCCATCTAGAGGCCTCTCCAAAAGGGATAAGTTAAACATGGATCCATATTAGTGGTTGTAGTAGAGAGAACCCTATGAAATATGAAAATGATTTACATTTATATTTTTATAAAAACATATAATTAAGTTTTATTCCAAATTAATATAAATCTAGATGATTTGGTAATCCTATCAAACACAACTTGTACATTATTCCTCCCTTGAGTTCTATGTTGAATCCCAACCACAATATCTATAAAAATCATTTCCCAGTTCCACATCATCACTAGATGTAGAATAAGATTACAATAACCTCTATAGTTTTTGTATTTTACCATTTTGTATGTATGATAGTGATAAAAAGAGATGCCATTATGTATTCTCACATTAAGCCACTAGAATCCCCACTACATATCATGGAATATTATTTTGGTACTCGAGATAACAATGAATGGGGAATTTTTTAAAAATCCCATAACATACTATCTTAGATGAAAAGGAACATCACACAACATTTGGAATCATAGGATACCCCTTGAAGAGAATTACTTCCCACTAATGGTCTCCCCCCAACACATAGAGTCTCTAATTTCTTATAAGGAATCAAAACTAAACTTCTCCAAAACAATATTCTTGATAAGATAAGAGGTTAAATACACACCTTCACAAACAGCCTCAAACTCATTATCATAAATTCCCAAATTAAACTGATCAAATGGAGCTTTAATTTTACAATATTTGAATGATTCTTTCAGGATGTAGGTAAGAATTTTCCTAAACAATGAATCAAATATGGAATTCCCATTATGAGGGATATAAGAAATTTTAAAATAATAAACTGTAGGTACTCCTCCCAATCCCTCTTTTTGATGTTCATATATTTTTTTAAGGAATATGTCACTCAGTAATAGTTTTTATAAAAAATTTAAACATTCAACCGAAAAGTGAATTCCAAAAAGTCACAAGATCTTTAATTAAATCTATAAGTTCGAGATTATGGGTTAACTAATTATTCATATGTGACCTAAGCTATCTACAACCATGGAAAATAATTGATCACACTAAATAATGACACAACTAAAATCCATACATGAAGAATTATAAAAGACCTCATATCCCTTCCATCATTATGGAAGATTAATTACTTCTGAAAAGTAAAAATTCATTTTTACTCATAATAATAACTATAGAATTTATTTTCCAAAACGTAGTTCACTATTTTTCAAGTGAGAAAGGTACTCAAAGAATACATCATTGAGAAAACCATAATTTATATACGTTAACATCATCCCATACCCTATAATCTTTGAATCTAAAAAAATTAGATTGTTTCTCACATGTCCTGAATGCTTTCACAATTTTAGGATCAACTAACATACCATGATTTGAAAAAAAAATTCCAAGAAAATCACTTCATGAATCTGAAAACTACATTATTAAAACATATTACAATGTTGATGAATTCTAAAAAATTCCCAAATTACTCTCAGATGACACACATGGTCCACATTGTTATGAGATTAAACAAGGATATCCACAAAATATGGAACCATTAATGTGTCAAGAAACTCATGAAATATCTTATACATAAAATCCAAAAAAATACATGAGGATTTACTAGACAAAATGAACAAACCTACACATAATAACAACACCCATATTTAAATTTAGTATTATGAATATAAACCTCATTTTCTATCAAGTGGTTATAACAAAAATGTACCTCAAGATTTAAAAAATACATTTACCCTATCAGATGGTAATAAATATTAATGATCTATAGTAAAATATATTTCTTCATCACCAAAACATGATTAACATTATGTAAATTAATTCATAGATGAAGTGTTTCATTATCATTATTTCTAAAGAGTACATGTTATAGCAATGGTGACAAACTCATGTGTATGAATCCTTTTTACAACTGATTTTCCTTTTATGTCATCAAGTCTTTCTATTATGATAATGTGATATTGTAGTATGTAAGAGACAGTGTTTGTGTACTAGGTACTAAATTACTAGAAAAATAAATTTCCCTTTCCAATTGAAAACCAGATAAATTTGAAAGAAATGATTAAGAAAAATGAAAAATATTGGATAGATAATAAAACTTCAGGACTATTTCTCCATGTAAATAGAAAATACTGATATTAATCTACCCAAATTTATAAAATATGTTCTGATTCCACTTGACTATAGATCCCAATCTCCCAAAATGGAACAACACATCCCATGAGGCAAAGTAATGGTGACCAACCAATGGTAATATTGAATTCATGACTTATGATGAATCATCAAATCCATTTCCAAAGCTATTTTAAGAGGATTACTTTCGATGTTTATAATGTAATATGTATGGTAAATATCTGATTTTGAGAAATCAGAAGTAGGACATCGAATACGCTACTCTTTCTTCATTTTGAGGGGAACACCATTATCAGTCACATAATAAAAAACATATTATGGAATATTTTTGAATTTCTCAACAATAGTTGATTTAAAATATTGATATGAACCAATATCACATAAATCTATCAGAATAATGATGTTATAGTCAGGGTTGTTTTCAATGTCATCGAAATCGCTTCAAATTCTTATGGAGAATCTTTCACTATATGAAGAATCTTTTTACTATTTTCATATATATGGAACCCCTTTGTTCATGATGAAAATATTTTCACCATAGTACCTTTTCTTGTTAATGATCATTGACGACTTCATGGATTAGAAATGATAAGGAAAATTTTCTATATGTGGCATAAGAAAACATAGAAACTATATATCTTGGGGTCCTCACTAAAAACACATTTTTAATACACATCATTGGTACACTAGAAGCATATTAAAAGACATTTCTAGTCATTTTAGAAGTTTTGGATGATTCCTATTATCAATAATCACATAATGACACATAATGATTATTATTTTATTTAAATCATCCCACAAAATATCCATTATGAGGAAATGGAGATTTAAACAGGAAGGACATACAAACAGTTCAATATCAAACATCAATTCTCTATCTAGAACATAAAAAATTGAGATTCAATAGGGAAAAAATTAACGGATATCATGTTGGATACCTATCTCAAATTGATGACACATCAATGTCTTATTGACACAACATCAAGTGAGATATAAAAAAGCTCCACAAAATGTTTCCCATATTGTGTCAATGTCCAATGATCCTAATAGTAGTTGATAAAGTATATGAATTTTACAATGAAAATTTTCCGAAGATAGAATTTATCATTGAAAATAACTATAAGGTCTTTCAACTCCAATTCCTCATGATTTTTCATCATCTTTATTTAATCCCACAATATTTTTCCTTTCCCATAATGCATGATGGTATCATATTTCACTTTAAATAGATCCAAAATTTTCAAGAACTAAAAAATATGGTATTTATTTATTAAAAAAAATCCTAAACCACTTGAGGATCACTATAACATTTCAATTTATATTATTGAAATTGAATAAGATCTTGAAATTAATTTCTTGATTTTTCCCTTTGAGGTTCCACTACCATTATGTATGTGGGAATAAGTGTAGGTAATTGTCCCAATGATTATATAGAATATATAATTATGAAAAATACCATTAGTTCCAATAAAGGATAAACTTGTTGTGGTTCATCATCATCTTCTTCATAAATCATATTAATATGTATTCCTAGTACAAGGATTCTCCATAACATCATTAGAAAACACTGAAGGATCATAAGGATACTTAGATCAATAAATTGGATAAGAGATACATTAATATCAATTAAATCAAGAAAAATTCATGATTGGGGTTTCAAGATACATATATAAAAATAAGATAATTTCCAAAAAATCTGATCAAACTATTCCTTAATGACAACTCCCCCAAACACCCAAGGTGATATAAGGTATATTATGGGGAGAAAATTTCAGAAACTTATTTGAAACGACCACTTATATTACATCAATCCTTCCTCAAGTATAACATTAAAAACCATCTACATACTAAAAATAAAAGATATGAACATAAAGAAACATCATTAGATAACACTCTTTCAATAAATATCCCAAAACCCCCGATACGCTAATACTAGATCTGATGTCATCATGGCTGAAGGGTGTCACCAGTCCCAATGATAGGTGAGTATCACACAAAATATGACATGAAACCCAAGAGAATCATTTTACACATTAATAGTCATATAAAAATTATTGAAATTAGTATGATCAACACCCCATTGGGTGAAGCTACCAGAATCAAACAAGTAAATAACACCTAAACAACACATCATCAAATTGAAACACATATATCACGATAATAACTTATAAAATTGTTTTAATAGTTTCATCACATATCCATAGGACATCAATAGAAATCCATTTCCAATTATTAAAAGATCCACAACTCCCAAATAGATATTTTACTATTCTTAAAATTGAAATAAGATAATAAATTAATGCTAAAATTACTAGGTAGTGTATGAGATATAAATCACATTACTATCTCACCAAGTTCTCTATAAAAAATTCCATAAAAAAATTCAGTGAAAAATGAAATGAATGGAATTTATATATATTCAATAAAAATTAATTTCATAATTAAAATATAGATGGTATATCAAAATATTATTGAATGAATATTTTATAAAAATATGTTGTAATGAATAAAAATATTTTAGGAATTAATGGCATGTAATGTACAGATAAATTACTCATTGAACCATGTCATAATCCATAAAATGTGTTTAAATAATCTTTAGGTTCTGAATACTAATCAATTAAATTATCTCATCTCAACCTCTATACATGTACCAAAATTTTTTCCATCGAAACGAAAATACCCACTAGGAAAAATCTGGTCGCACAAAATTTTAGTTACCTTTATAATCAAGAATCCATTTCTAGTGATTCAGATCCATGACTATTTGTCCAAATTACCCACTAAATATTAAGGATCAATTATAGGGAAAATCCTTAAAGACTAAAAAATATTTATTCGTGTGAAAAAAATAACAAACCACCTAAAATAATATTCTCCAATATAGAATAAAGGTTAATGATATCACGGAATCTAGCCTAAAATTGATAACCACAAAAATAAAGATCAAATCTATCAACAATGTGAATATCCAACGATCTAAATTTATTGGATAACAGGATATTAAAATAAATAACATAAGAGGATATTTAATCTTCTGAAGGAGAGATGACATGATTATCGGTACCATGATTCACAAGGAGAAGTGGTTGGGGAAAACAAATACTCATTGAAAGACCTGATGATATAAAATATAAAATTAGGTTCAAGAGCAGGGATGTTTGAAACCATTATAAATATTTATCTCCATAATAACATAGACCACATTGTATCCCCCCATGACAGATTCTACATAGGATGAAGATAGTAAGTCCTTGGTGTAGAATCTGTATACTCCTATGTAGCCACCTCCTATTAATCATCTTCCATAAATCATGATGAACCCCTCAACCAGATCTGATTTATCTAGGGTAATGATAAAACACTCCATTTTACCATACCGTAGCATTTCCAAATTTTGTAGAAGAATAACAAAGAACCAACAATGGATAAATTGCCTAGCCATACATCATATGTTTAGTTATTCCGAAATCAATATATGTTATGAAATAGACATCCATGGATCTATGATATAGTTAATCACCTATTACACAACAATGTATTATCTTATTCCTTAATATTCCAAAACATGATGGTCCATGGTATTGGTGGGTCTATATATGGAATATCCCTTACACCATTGATAAAATCCTTTCAGAAACCAACTTCATTTAAAAAACCCACAAAATATAGTCTAATTTGTCCCTTTAGAGCTTTAGGAAAATTTATACACACACTCGATTAATCCAAAATAACAAGGATCCTTGAATTGTATGTCATTTTCCCAAGTGAAATTTTTCCATCAATGTAAATACAGATAGATAGTCATATGACAAGGGAATAAAAACATGTATAATAAATACCCAAATGAATGTTATATTTTCTTGAATTTACATTAACAAACAGTTATTATGTCCCCAATGTTACCACATACAACATTTTAGTTTCTTATATAGACATGGAAAAATTAATATTATTATTTGGAATTATTTGTTTCTAATTTTTCAAAGATAATACATGTTATAGTATGGACCAACTGAAATATTATTGTAATGTATTAAATATATAAAACCAAATATTTTAAATTGATAACAAATAAAATTCCCCTAACTCGTTTCATGCCCACTTGTAAAATCACTACCTTAGTAATTTAAATGAGAAGCGTTTAATGAATCTCTATAATGACAGTTATAGAGTAACTATTAACAATATACAATGTGAAATATATTATTATTATTTTGATGAATATTTGAATAAAACAGTAATTGGTTATCAAGGTGAAGGGGATATAGATAATCTACAAATGGTACACATTAAAATGTTTAACATTTTCTTATAGAATTATTTTAGAATATAATACATTAATAAATTTATTTAATACTTATGTATGTACGGTTATATGTAAGTGATGAGGTATTGTTTGGAATCTATTGAATGTGTTGAGAATCTCAAGAATGAAATTCACAGTCAGTATGGTAAGAATATAAACGAAACTACAATCATATGGTTGGATGATAATATATTCCAAGGACCTATCAATATTCAACTATAATATCTGATTTTATTTCAGCTCACTCGTCCTTATACATCATAGTGTGACTATTTTATTCAAATTAGGAATTGTACCTTAATAGATACGTTAAGGTAGATAATGAGTCGTGTAATCATTCTATTTTCATTTTGGAATTATTCATAACATAATGTTGAATGTATATTATAATGAGCTCAAACTAAAGTTGTAAATGGTAATCCTAATCTATTATTGAATATAAAGAAACTTGTTTTGTCAGATACTCATGCATGGGAATTCAAGAAAATTATTATGGATTTTTCCTGAAACTATCAATAACCCTAAGGATTAATTTTCATTATTATAGGATACCAGAATGAAAATAAAGAATGCTACCTATATTGTCTATTAGAGAAAAAGATTATAGTTTCCAATAAATATTATCCCTTGAGATAGAACACAACATTAAGATCAATAGTGGGATAAATATTAAAATCTAGGAATATGATGCTCAAGATATTGAATGTTTTTTACATGAATAGATTCCGTAGGACCCCATGGATTTTTTAACCTCAAATAATAGTACTACATAAGTGAACCAAATAATTGAGGGAGCTAGGAAATTATACTATTTTAGTTATAATATATTCTGACTCATGTAGACAATATATCAAACATTGTGGTCTAAGATAGTATAGAAAACAAAATATAGAATGACTTCTGGAAATATGACATGGATTCCATTAATTAGAACCATGTTAGGGTATTGGAAGACCAATCAGAACATGTAAAACAATTTGGATTAAAATGGGTATAAAAGAGAATTTTATTAATGAATGATCAGGTTAACACATATAAATCAGGTCTACTTGCTAATGGTTATAGGAAATCAAATGGTACAAACTATGAAAAATCATTTTCTCTTGTTCTCTAGTTTTAGTGCCTAAATCCATCATTATTTTACTATACAAAATAAATTTACCATGGATATGAGACTACAAATATCTCTATGAAAAATATCCTTAATATGATCCTTTGAGAAGATGTTTATATGAAACCAGATGAAGGGTTTGTGCCTCTAAAAAATTCCCAAAAGGATTGAAAGATGCTTTGAAATATTTTCAAAATTAAATAATCATCCACTTCCATGAAAATTATTTTCAATTACGTAACAAATTTATTTGGTATCACTAATAATCAACATAACCCATGTGTTTATAAGTATTTTAGTGGTATTATGTTAATTTTCTTAGTAGTTTTATATGATTCTATACTAATAATTAGAGATGAGATACCATCATTTCAAGAGGTTATGGAATGGTGGATAAATTTAATCTCCATGTAAATTTTTTGAAATGAAACCTATATCCCACAGATAATGATCTTGCATGATAGATCTGATAGTATCAATGGATAATTTCAATGTATATACATTTGAAAAAAAACAATAGCTATTTTATATTGGAAAATAAACGTTTGGATTTCTGGAAGTGTGAAATGGTATACATCATTCCAAGAACATGTTTCCTCAATAACATTAGGAATGTGAGAAATAAGTAAGATATCATATTATTCTATGATATAATCTATCATTTATAACATGTTATGTTTTAGGTTTCATATTGCCTAATTTTAAATCATTGAATGGATATATTAAGATGATCTAGGTGAACAACATTGGTCTTCTATTATGGTAATTCTTATGTATATGTGGTGAAATAAGAAGTTTTTATGGGTGTATGGAAAATATGTAGGGGTATTAAAAAGGGGGTTATAAATATGATATATTTCATATGTATTACAATTATTTATAGTTACAGTCATGATATTTCATTTGTCTCAACGATGGTACTAGGAGCTGGAACAGTTTAATGTATCTAGTTTTCACAAATATTTTAGTAAAATCCTAGTATATTGTGGATTCTAATTCATACAATATGTCATTTTGTAAATGAATAATTTTTTAGGATCTTGATGTGGTTTATTTTAATAATTAACCATTCATATATTATTTTTATAACATTAAAATAGCGGTTATCTCTAAAGAGACAATGTAATATTAAAGGAAAAATAATATATTTCAGAAATTGGATCACATGATAGATTTTTCATAATGATATAGTGTTTCAATAAGTACATTATCCATGGATAAAAATATAGTAGGCCCCTTGACTATGGTTTTATCTTGGCAGGGTAATGAGTATCAAATGAGAGTAAGTACACTAAAGGATGTTAATAGTTGGCATGAGTAATTTTGTTTTCTACTATAGTTAGTACCCTAAAACTGAATTTTATGTACATATTAATTACTTGTTTTTATTTCCATGAATTATAATGATGATTATAATCCCATCATCATTGTTCATATACCATATATTGTATGTGATAATATACTAAGGATACATTTCATATTGAAATTACATATAAGTCCCCTAATATGATGAGATAGTTTATATGGAATGATTGTATTCCAAGAAACATTTTTCTATAGCTGAATGATATTTTTTGAAGGTGGAATGATGATAAATGTTATCTGGAGTAGGAGGATAATAATAAATCAACACACATTATCCTCATATTTACCCATGGAGATATCCAGTGTGGGAGATTATGAGAATGGTCCCACTAATAAGAAATAAATATTTTATGTTTCGTTAGATGTTTCTATTTTTTGGGCATTTTTAGTGTCCTTATAATATATTATTATAACCAATAAAGATCCTCAGTAACATATGTTAATATATTGATGAAAATAAAAAAGGAATATGTGGATGGTGAGTTAGGATATATTTATCTTTTCTAGATTGATATTGCATTAATATATAATGTGGGAAAGGATTTATCCCTTATGCCGGTTAATAGAAGTTGATATGTCAGGCCCATCATTAGGAATCAAAATATAAGGACCCAGCATTAAAACATTACATATATATGAATTAAACTGATAATTCACTTTGATGATCCTTTTTGGTTTAGGGTTTTAGAGAATTAGGACATAACTATTACATTACATCTCAAAAATTAAAAAGTAGACACTTCTACTCGGTTTCCATTTTTTCATAAAATAAAAACTCTTGAAAAATAGAGTCATGTATTGTACTATGATTTAGACCGCATTGAATTTCCATGATCCCATCATTGACCCCGTTCATCTTTAGGTCCTATGAATAATATTTTTAAACGTTGGGTGAGCATAAAAATCTAAGTAAGGGTTATAAAACAAAGAAATAAAACATTAGTTCATCATTATATACATAACATAAGCTCTTTATCATACCTCATGAAATCATAAGATTTTTGAATAACACATATAAATCATATATCTTAAAGGTAACATTTTTCATCCATATCATACTTACATTGTAGCTATCACAGCTACATAGGAAGTTACAATATAATAACAATTATATTATATTCCCTAAATCAAATAGGAGAAAAACTAACGTTTACCTCTGTCACATTACCCAATGCATTGAAGAGCTATCTAGAGCTCACCCACCCTTGGATTATCATGGATCCACCCATATACATAAACAATTCCCTTGAACCATAACATATTTTTAACACATAAAACAAACATAGCGGAAAGATGACACTTATATATTTAAATCAAAATATATCATTTTAATATATTGACATAATCAATCCATTATAAAAACCCTATTCAATAGCAAAATACTTAAAATGATTAAATTGTATTTATTTTACTTTTATAAATATTAAGGCTTGTCAAGGATGCCAAATATTAAATAATGCTCATGGGGGCGGAAAAGGTTGTTATCACCGCATATATTAAAAAGAATCATTCCTTTTCTTTTCGTTTAGTAAAAAAGCTAACACAAAAAGATTACATATGAATGAAATGAAAATTCAACAGTGTTTATATACTGTATAAATGAAATTCGTGTATAAAACAAAATATGTCTCAATGAAATGAGATTGAGATGATGTCCCTTACCACGTGTCCCACTTGACTCGTTCATTCTTTAATCTCTTGAATAATAATCTAAAGTTAATTCATAATTTATTAAAAAAAATTCAAGTTTATTATTACTTTTATATCAATTATTACCATGTTATAAAAATTATGAAATCATATAAGTTCATAATGTCCATTTTTTCGGTATTTGGTACTTGAGTCAAAATTGAACTTCTTTTAATTACTTGTAGTTCATGTGGTAAAAATTCCATTATCTCCATAATGATATTCATTATTTAGATATCATATATATCATATATATATATATAGTATGTATATGTATATATAACTATACATAACAATTGGATATTAGAAAATAAATTCATCGTTCATTGAGACAGTAAGTCCTACATACGCATGAACGCTATTCTCAGTTCAATTTCTCATTTTAATGGAATGAGAACATAATGATGCATCAGTATATTATAATTCAAGTATAATATAATATATAATTTCATTAAATCCATCCTTTATACATGTAACACCCCAACCCTAGAAGCCTAGAGTTGGTGCATCATTACGTATCATTGGAATGATCACAAAAGATCAAGTCTCGAATGAATGATTAGTTTAGTAGCCTTGGAAGTAATAGATACATTTATAAGGTATACATGAAATCATAAAATGGGAAAATACGACCACATTGTTTCCATGGATAACACTATGATCTCATAGACTATCCCTGTAGGTCAGTCCTAATATACTTCTTCGCATCCTGTGAAAAATAAAATATAGAAAGGGGTGAGCTTAGATTCTTAGTAAGGGTGACAATATAGAGGAAACCTTAATAAATAATCATAAACATTTAAGGTAATGTATGAGACTAAAACAAAAGAATTTTAAACCTTAAATTTAGAATAATATGGAAAAGATACAATTAAATAATGACATTCACAAATTCACATGGATATTCTACTAGTTGAATAATCAAAGGCAATATCAATAACCACTTTCATAATGATGGAATGCATAATTCCAGACTATCATAACCACATAGTCAATGAATTTTACCAAGACTACAAATAAAATTATATCAAGGCCTTGTTCCAAGACACTATTTTGTCTCATGAGACCTACCGATGCATCGATGATCTATAATAGGCTCCACCCATCACATAATAAATTCAATGCATTCCCTATATGAAAAAGTTTAAACATAACACAAACATTTTTATTTAAACTGGCACATGAAATGTCAATGATTTATCAATAAAACATGAATGGTATAGAATAACACATCAAAAATCAAACACATCACAAACCTATCAATACAATATGAACATTATGTATCATAATAAATCAACTTCAAAAAAAGATAAAATCCATCAAAGAGTGTTGACGTAGATGAAATCAAAACCTTTTTAGAGAAATATCTCTTTATATTTTGAAATCACTTAAAGGTCATTTAATTATAGAAAAGAAATTCATATTTGAAAATATTATTATAATCTTTTATGGGATGATTCGACGATGTTATAAAGGAATAAACTCTCCGCACCCGCCTTGTAATTTAATGAAATATTATTACCTTAATTTTGTGGAAAATGTCATAAAGTACCATGTTTGGAATATGACAGAAATATTACTTCAAAAATCTTTATAAAAAGTCATTCAAGGGTATAAATTACATTAACCCATAGTTTATTAAATAGTAAAAATGTTTTGGAATACATTTTTAAGAATCATGGATTTTGATGATAAAGAGGTCCTAGTAGATACTTACATAAAAACAACCTCGGATAATTAAGAGATTGTGAAATTAACCCTTACCTTGTACTTTTCCTTGGTCAATGATAGGTTAATCTCATGTATAATATTAAAATAATTGTTCTTAAATTATAAAATAATCATATACATTAATATGATATCATATATGATCTTTTAATATTGTATTGTTAATAATATCTTAGTATTATCGTCATTTTGGGTGTTAAATAATTCACATTGCATTATATTTTTTATTATGCAAGTAATTTTAGTTATGGATACGATGTATATTTTTAATATTCACAAAGATATTAAGTCTTTAAACATTATCTGTAGTCATATAATGAAAAATTAGTCTTGAATGGATACGATGGAGACTGAATCTCATCGTGTTCTCGGAGACGGTAATCCATACGTACGCACGAGCGACAATATCATTTTTTTTATAGTAAAATAATATATAATTGGATGGTATATCATATATAAAGAATAATTATAATGTTATATTTATTATTTACATCATTTAAACATCATAATTATACCCATCCAAATAATAATGTATTGAATAACAATTACACCACGACTTGGAGACGGTAAGTCGTACGCATGCATGTACAGTGACATGTCATTCCAAGGATGGAAAGAATAATGAATATGGTTGTAAAATATTTAAAATAAAATCACAGTATATAGAAGATACTGGAGTTATAATTTTAGAATGGAAATGAAAAAGAATGTGTATGTGTAAGAATAAAGGAACCTGAAAGAGGTGATGAAATATTTACCTTTTCTTCGAGTTTATTTTTTTTGGTTTGATCAAAAGGGATACATAGGTTGTATTTATGACAAAATGATGACCTCAATGATTAATGGAGGATAGTTTAGTGGGTATTCAAGCATGGGTTTTCCGAGACGAATGACTTTGAAGGTGTGAATTAGAGAGAAGGGGGAGTGCCCTTTTATAAGAGGGGTGAGGGGCACATTAGGAAAAGATAGAAATATTATTTTTTAATAAAATAATTTTCGGTTTCTAATGGCACAAAAATAAATTATTTAAAGGATATTGTTGGGATTGGTTGAAAAACTCTCATCTAATAGGTTGTTGATAGTTTTGGATCACTATATTAACCTTATCTTTTAGATTTAACTCTAAGTTAAATAGTTTGACATTTACCATGTCTCTTTGTATTTTTATATTATGTGGTTAATAAACTAAATATATAATTAAACTAGAACCACAAGTGGTTCATTATTGATACACCTATCATTATATAAGTCTTTTGACCAAACCATAGATTTTAGGAATATAATATCAATTAATATTATAATATTTATTTGAAAAACTCTTTTATTTCAATTTTGACACTATTTGGTTTTTTTTCTAAATTTATAGGAAGATTATTACATCAAAAAAATCATCTAACCAACTATAACATGTGATATTAACCTATAAAATTAGTTTAATTCATAAAAAGTCACAAATGACATTTATTTGGATACTTATAATATCAAATATTTCAATATTTCATTAATTATGTAATTATTGTATCATCATAGTGACATAAATAAATTAAATTATTTAATGTATAAAAAATATAAAAAAAAATACCATTATATAGGAAATATATTTATATTTCTAATTAATATTTATAGTCTAATTTATCTAATGTATAACCCTATATTAAAAATGTTTTAGTAATTAAACATTGATTTTAACTCTTTTAACAGTTCTTTTAATAAAATAATAATAAATTTCATAATCTAATAAATGTGGACCAAATAGGTTCATATTTTATTTATAACGTTTTTTGGTCTAATTATACTTATCCTATAAAAATACGACATGTGTTAGGGTAATAATAATTTCATTTTTACCCTTAATTACCCTATTTAATTTTAAATGTTGTAAATAAAAGTAAAAAGTTACTAATCACCAATAAATATTTTCATTTCATTGAAATACATTTTACTTACTAATAACAATGGTGTCTCTTGTATTTTTTAAATTCAACTCATAGAAGTGGTAAAATTATGTTTTATGTAAATTGTCAAATGCTCCTAGGAGGTGCGTAAAAGACGATGAAAAGTTCAATAAAATCTTATATATATAATATTATTACAAAATGACTCCAATGAATTTCATTAAACATATACATGTATTATGTATATATTTTTACCTAAAATAAATTTAATGAAAAATTCGGTTTTAAACATTAATTAAGTGTTATTCACTATTCATCAAAAACTGAATGTTTTCAGAAAAATACAAAAAAATCACCGAAACTAATTTTTGTATTCCGAATCCAAAAATTAAGTTCATTTTTAAAGATAAAATATATAATATTTCAAGAACTGGGTATTACTATTCATAATGGCTAGTTTGATTGGTTGTGGTGTGTTAGAACACTATGTTTCGTACAACACACACTATTGTATTATTCAAAGAAAAGTGTATCATGGATGCATGGGTTGTTACATTGTCCCGTAAATCAAATAAGTTCATCCTCGATATTTATATAATATTACAGAATAAAATTACTTGGATGGTTCTTCATCATAAGTTCCACGTGTTCCCATGTTGCCTCTTCCATCTTATGGTTTCTCTATAGAACTTTTACCCGATGAGTTGTCCAGTTTCTAAGCACTTGTTATCTTATATCAAAAACATTGACATGATCTTCGCAATAAGACATATTGAGTTCCAGTTCTAATTACTCATAGGTGAGTACATGTGTTGGGCCAGGCATGTATTTTCTCAATAATGGTACATGGAAAACATTGTGATCTTTGGAGAGACTTGGTGAAATTGCCAAACAGTAAGCTATAACCTCAATTCGATCTAGAATTTAAAAAGGTCTGATGTACTTGGGACTCAATTTTCCCTTCTTACCGAAACGTATAACACACTTCCATGGAGATACCTTCATGAAAAAATGATCTCATACCTGAAATTCCAAATCCATCGATTATCGGCATAGCTCTTCTACCTAGTTTGAGATGCTTTAATGTGTGTTTTGATAACCTTCACATTTTCCGTCATTTCCTCCACAAGTTCTGGGCCTATTAATTTTCATTTCACCAACATCATCCCAATAGGTTGGTGTGCAACATCTCTTTCTGTATAATTCTTTATATGGTGCCATCTGAATAATTGAATGGAATCTATTGTTATAGGAAAATTATACTAAAGATAAATATTTATCCCACATACGATGAATGTTACGTGAGAAATATCTCAACATGTCTTCGAAGGTTTCAACAGTCGTTCGGATTTTCCATCAGTTTGAGGGTTATAGGCAGTGCTCAAATGGAGTTTAGTATCCATGGCTCTCTGATGACTTTTCCGGAATCTTTATGTAAAATTGGGATCAGGATCAGAAACAATCGATAGTGGTAGCCCATGAAGTCGTATACCTTCATTAAAATATAGTCTTTCTAATCATTCAAGTTGTAAATCTTCTCTTATAGCATGATAATTTGCTGACTTGGTAAGACGATCAACAATGACCCATATTGTGTCGTACCTTCTAGGAGTATTTTGTAGTCCCATAACAAAGTCCATCGTAATATTATCCCATTTCCAAATATGTATGGGAAGAGGTTGCATGAATCCTCCAGAATATTTTCTTCCAACTTTCACTTTTTTACAAACCATACATCATGACAAATAATCATCAATCTCAATTTACATGTTGTCCCACCAAAAATGTTCCTTAAAATCTTTTTACATTTTGGTGCTCCCAAGGTGTATAGAGAAATTGGAACTATGATCATCATCCAATAATTCTCTTTTTATATCAGGTATATCAGGAACACAAAGACTCTTCCAAAATTTGACAATTCCATCTTCATATACGAAGTCTCACAATCTCCCGTTATTCACAGCTTTAATCAACTTTTGATACTCTTAGTCATTTGTCTATGAACTCTTTATCCTTTCTAGTAAGGATGGTTTGGAAACCATTTGAAACCTTTTTATGTTTCAACATCCATGCTGATTCCCATATCCATCTTTACTAGATCAATGTATATAGGATTTTTTTTCAACTCTCATCTAGTTCTAAACTCTATGATCCTATCTAATCAAAGCATCTACGACATTATTTGACATCCCCGGGTGGTAGTGTACGGTGTAATCATAATCCTTGATTAGTTGAAGCCATTTCCTTTGACTCATGTTGAGGTCCTTCTGTGAGAAAATATACTTCAAACACTTGTGATTGGTATATATCTCACATTTTCACCATAAAGATAATGTATTCATATATTAAAAGAAAATATTATTGCTGCTAAATCAAGATCATGAGTTGTATAGTTTTGCTCATGAATTTTTAGCTATCGTGATGCATAGGAAATAAACCTATCATTATGCATAAGGACACAACTGAGTCCTTTCTTTGATGCATCACTATAAATAACAAAATCATCATTCCCCGTTGGTAGAGTCAATACAAGAGCGTTGACTAATATTCTATTATGTTCATCAAAACATTATTCACACACCTTGGCCCAAACAAATTTAACCCCTTTATGTGTGAGATTGGTTAATGGGTTAGCCAATCAGGAAAAATTCTGAACAAAACTCCAATAATAACCTTCTAAACAAATAAAACTGCATACCTCGGTTATACTCATTGGTGCTGGACATTCTTCAATTTCCTTAGTCTTAGAATAATCAACATATATTCCATCCTTAGAGACAATCTAGCCAAGAAAAGAAATCTTCTGAAGCCATAATTCACACATGCTAAACATCTCATATAATTCTTGTCTACTTAGAGTCTTCTAGATAATGCACAATTGATTTTCATGATCTTCGTAGATTTTAGATTATACCAATATATCATCAATAAATAACACTACAAAGTCGTCATGATATAATTTGAAAACGCTATTAATTAGATCCAAGAAGACAGAGGGTGCATTAGTCAATCCAAAAGGAATTACTATAAACTCATAATCCCTGTACCTAGTTCAAAATATTGTTTTTGGAATGTCATTCTTCTTTACACACAACTGATGATATCCAGATTGAAGGCCAATCTTTGAAAAATGTTGTTCTCCATTATGTTGGTTGAATAAATCATCAATTCTTGGTAGGGGATACATGTTCATTATTATTATATCACAGATATACTTATAGTCAATGAACAACCTCATAGATCCATGTTTCTTCTTAAGAAAAATAACAGGGGCTCCACATGGAGAACCACTAGGGCGAATAAATCCCTTATTACTCAATTTATCTAGTTGTTTCATTAGTTACACTAATTCCACAGTGGAATTTCTATAAGGGGTCTTCGATATGGTCTTTGATCCATGAATTAAGTCAATGGAAAACTCAATTTGTCATTCTGGAGGATTTCCTAATAAATCATCCAAAAACACATCAACACATTCTTTCAGAATAGGTAAATCCTCTATTTGAAAAATCATTTCCTCACCAAAAGTTCGTTCATTATCTTCCTCCCCAATAATTTAATTTAGTTGAGATACTGTTGGTGGATCTAGATAAGAATTAGGTGGTGATGATTCTGATCTATAGATAAGGTGTTCTATATCATCGTCATAAAAAGTAATAACTTTTTTCTTCTTACAATAAATTATTTCATTGTGGGATGATAGCCAATCTATATCGAGGATTATATCAAATACAATCATGGTTATGACGATGATATCTACTAATAAAAAACATTTATATGCCCTAATGGGAACTGATTCACAAACCATTATTACAATGATACTTCCCTTAGGATTTTTGACTGAAAAATCCCATGTTAAATCAAATAAGAAATATCTAATTTTCATAGAAAACTGGGAAGATATGAAACAATGTGTCGATTTGAATCAAATAAATCCTTTTCTAAACTTGAGGAAACCATTTAATTACATTCCACACTGTCTTTTAGAGCTTCAAACTCGGCAGTAGTGATGGCATAAGCTTGGCCTTGATCCCTTGTCCTTTTCTGAGGTAATTTCCCCTAATTCTTAATACATTCATTCGCATAATGTCCCTTTTCTCTACAATTTTAGCATTCAACATCGACATGCCCTTTCTTCCCCTTGAAATCACGATCTTGGTGGCCTTTTTCACCACACTTGTAACAGACTCTCATTCCCTTCAAGCATGTACCGTGGTGTTTCTTCCTACATTTACTATAGGATAGATATTAAAAATATCCCTTCTTCCCCTAATTTTTATTTCTAGAGTGTTCAATAGATCTCTTCTTCTCTTGTTTTGCATTAAAGCTGTGTGACTTAGAGAATTATTTTTCTGTCTTGATAGCACATGAGATAATATATTCGTATGATGGGAGAATTGTGAGACTAATACTTTATGGAGAAATGTTTTTAACCCATTAATTAAATTATCAATATTACTTATTTGGTTACGTATATAATCTGTATCATGCACTGCTAACCTTTTAATGTTAGCCTCATACTTTGTGAAATTATCATCATCCTTTTGCCTCAGACTCAGAAATTTCCTTTACATATCTACTCAATGGTCATGAGGGAAGTATTTTTCCAAGAAAATATCTTTAACCTTCCTCCATTCCATATTTGATACTTCATTGTCTTCCTTTGTGTTTTGAATCAATGTCCACCATTGATCAGCATCTCTAGTGAGGTGGGAAAATTCTATGAAAACATTTTCCCTTTCGCTACTCCCCAAGGCGGTGAATATTTTCTCTAAGGAATTTATCCATTACTCAGCTACTAGTGGATTTTTACCCCCATTGAATGTTGGTGGTTGGTGCATCATGAAGCGATCTAAAATTTCTCATCCACAAAATGGATCAAGGTGCATTATATGGGTAAGGTAATTATTAATAACCGGAGTAATTTGTCCCAATATAGTGATAAGCTGATCAGCCCCAATTGTATCACTAGCTCCACTATAATTATATTGAGCAGGTGGGAAATCCCTAAATGGAGTGAGTGCATTGATAAAGTTTCCATTCCTTCCACTAGGTGCCATTTCTAAACAGTGTCATAAACTTGATTAGTTTTTGAATCGCAGTACATAAATACAAACTTGTAAAACACTTAACACAAATTGAAAATTTTATGGATATTATCCAGAATCATAAAAAAGATTTTTTTCGGAAATAAATACTCCTAAAACCGTTATAATGGTTTGTAAATAAAATGATAATTATCCTAAGCATATTCCCTGGGAGTATAGTAACCAAGAGTGCAGCAAGGTCCATTTTTGTTCACCAGTTCTCCTTCGAGTCTATCTCAAAGCTGTGTTTTCATATTTTACCCCTAGGTACATCTGTACCAAAGCCACCTCTAACTTCTTATATCCAGACAGGGATGTAATCCATGGAAACTCACAAAATCTATACAATACCAAAAATCTTGAAAGATGTAATATACTAACCCTCAATGTCTAGCTTTGGGTAATGTGCTCTAATCAGAGTTTTTCTAAATCTAGATTCCAAGGTTTTTACTAGACATCCTCTAATACCAGTTGTAACGCCCTGACCCCAGAAGCCCGGAGTCCGTCCATTATTACGTATCGTTGGCATGATCACAAAAGTTAAAGTCTCAAAAGACTGATTAGTTTAGGATCCATGGATGTAGTAGATACATTCATAAGGTATACATTACATCAAAAAAATGTAAAAATACAACAAAATTGATTCCATGGAAAACACCGAGATCCCATAGACAATCACTAAATGACGTTCATAATATACTTCTTCGAATCCTGTGAAACAGAAAACATAAAAAGGGGTGATCTCAGATTCTCAGTAAGAATGAAAATATAGGGAAAAATTTCATAAATAATCAGAATCATTTAAGGAAATATATAAGACTCAAACAAACTCCTTTTAAAATTGAACATCAGCATAATATGGAAAAGATAAAATCAAATAATTCCATTTACCTATTCAAATATATATTCTATTAGTCGAATAGTCATTTGTAATATCAATATCCAATTTCATAATGATGGAATGCATAACACCATACATTCATTACCACATAGTCAAACACTTGTGCCAAGACTAAAAAAATATTTTTTCAAGGCGTTGTGACAAGACAATAGTTGCCTCATGAGACCTACAGATGGATCGAGGAGCTATAGAGTGCTCCACCAATAACGTTCTAATTCCATTGCATTCCCTATATAAAAAGGTTTAAACATTACATAATCATTCGTATTAAAACTATAATACGAAATGTCAATAATTTATCCATAAACCATAAAAGGTATTAAATAACACAACCATAGTCAAATAGATAACAAAACATTCAATAAAATATTTATGTTTTGTATCAAAATAAATCAACTTCAAGCAATCTTAAAATCCATCAAATGATGTTGACGTAGATGAAATAAAAAGCTTTTTATAGAAATATATCTTTCTTTTTTGAAATCACTTAAAAGTCACATAATTATAAAAGAAAACATTTATACTTGGAAAATTTTTTATAAGCTTGTAAGGTATTCTTTGATGATGTTATAATGGCAGAAAATAGCCGCACCCGCTATATAAGTTAAAAAAAACATTCTTACGTTTATTTTGTGGAAAATGTCAAAAAGTTCCGTATTTCGAAAATGACTGAAAGATTCATTTCAACCCATTTTATATAAATTAAAACAAGGGTATAAATGAATTTAACCCATAGTATATTAAATAGAAAAAATGTTTTGGAATACATTTTTAAGAAAGATGGATGTGGATGATAAAGAGGTCCTAGTAGATACATTCGTAAAAACAACCTCGGATAATAATGATATAGTGAAATTAATCATTACCTTGTACATTTCATTGGTCAAGGGTAGGTTAAACCCATGTATAATGTTGAAATAATTGTTATTAAATTATAAAAGAATCATATACAATAATATGACATCATATATAATCTTTTAATATTGCATTGTTAATAATATATTAGTATTATCGTCGTTTCAGTGTTAACTAATTCATTTTCCTTTATATGATTTATATGTAAGTAATGTTTGTTATGAATAAGATGTATATAATTTATATTCATAATTATATTATTTCTTTAGACATTATATTTAATCATATAATGATAATTTTTCATTAATGGATACGATGGGGAATGAATCTCGTCGCGTTCGTGGAGACGGTAATCCATACGTATGCACGAGCGACAATATCATTCTTTTGATATTAACATAATATATAATTGGATGGTATATCATATATACAGAATCATTATCATGTTATATTTATTATTTAAATCAATTACACATCATTATTATTCCCATCCAAAAAATAATATATTGAATAACAATTACACCACAAAATGGAGTCAGTAAGCCGTACAATACACATACGGTGACATATCATTCGAAGGATGGATAGAATAATGAATATGGTTGTACAATATTATTAATAACAACATATTATTTAAAGGATACTAGAGTTATTATTTTCAAATGTAAACAACAAAGAAAGAGTATGTGGTAGAAGAAAGTAACTTGAAAGAGGTGATGAATTATTTTTCTCCTCTTCAGGTTATTCCTTTTGATTTGATCATAAGGGCTCCTCAGTTTTGCATTATGACTAACAGATGGCCTTTAGGATGAAGGGAGGACAGTTGAGAGTGTATTTGGGAAGGTTTTGGCCGAGCCAAATGTCTTTTAAGGTGTTAATTATAGAGAAGGGGGAGTGCCCTTTTATAAGAGGGGTGAGGGCCACCTTAAGAAAAGCTAGAAATATTATTTTATAATAAAATCATTTTCGGTTTCTAATGGCTCCAAAATGAATTATTTAAAGTCAAAGGTGGGAATGGGTAGAAAACCACTCATCCAATAGGTTTTATATAGATTTGGGTCACTATATTAACCATATATTTAGATATAACTATTAGTTAAATAGTTGGACATTTACCATGTCTCTTTGTAGTTTTATATTATATGGTTAATAAAATTTATATATACTTCCAAGAGGTCCGCATGTCATTCATAAATGATACACCTATCATTATATAAGTCTTTTGGCCGAACCATAAATTTTTAGGAATATAATATCAATTAATAATATATTCTTTTAAACTCTTTAATATCAATTTTGACACTATTTCGTATTTTGTTTTTTATAAATTCATAACGGTATTATTACATAAAAAAAATTCATCTATTAAACCCCAACATGTCGTAATAACCTATAAATTTTTTGAAATTCAAATAATGTATCAAATTACATTTATTTGGATATTTATAATATCAATTATCATAATATTTCATTAATTAGGTAATTACTTCATCATCTTTGTGCCATAAATAAATAAACTTATTTATTGTCTAAAAAATATAAATAAAATACCATTATGTTTTAAATCACATTATCTTTCTAGTTAATATTTATTGTAAAATTAATTTTATGTATAACCCTATATTAATTTTTTTTTACTTTTTAAACATTTATTTTAACTCTTTTAACACTTCATTAAATAAAATAATAATGCATGTCCTAATCTAAACCAAGTGAACCAAATAGTTTCATATTTTATTAATATGGTTTTTTTGGTCTCATTATACTTATCTAATTGAATTAGGACATGTGTTAGTGTAATAATAATATAATTTCTACCCTTAATTACCCTATTTACTTTTAACCGTGGTAAAAAAAATGAAAAGTTACTATTCAACAAATATTATTTTCATCTCATTGAACAACATTTTACATACTGAGGTAAACCATGTCCCTCTAATTTTTGAAATTCAACTCAATGAAGCGGTAAAATTAGGTTTTATGTAAATTTTCAAATTCTCCTAGGAAGTGAGTAAAAGACGGTGAGAAGTTCAATAAAATTTTATATATCTAATATTATTACAAAATGACTCCAATGAATTAAATTGACCATATATAGGTATTATGTATCTATTTTAACATAAAATAAATTTAAATAAAATAATAAATTATTTAAATAATAATTCGATTTTAAACTATAATTCAATGTTTTTCACTATTCATAAAAAATTAATAGTTTTCAGAAAAATACCAAAAATTCACCCTAAGATAATTCAAATATTATGAATCCAAAAATGAAGTCCTTTTTGAATGATAAAATTTATAAAATTTCAAAAATCAGGTATTACTATTTATAACGGCTAGTTTGATTGGTTGTGGTGTGTTAGAACTCGAAGTTGCATACAACAAACACTATTGTATTATTCAAAGAAAAGATTATTGTAGAAGCATGGGGTGTTAAAATACGTCCCACATATGGTAGGAATATGTCATGTTACTTTGAGGGGATGGTATTCCTCACTTACTCAAATGAAATTGTCATTTTTTAAGATCAAAAAAAATTATTAAAACAATAGAGAGATTGGTTACATGAATCGAAAAGATGGTATCTTATTAAAATATCTTACTAAGTGAGGGAGAAGATAAATTGGAAAATTATCACTCGATGTCATAGATTGGTTGTCTCCCTTATTTTAAATGCCATCCGCCACCATGTTTTCTTCTCGATACGCATGGTTGGAAATTTAATTGATATCAAGAAGATAATTGAGGTAGTTCATCCTGCGAGAAGTGAGAGGCCATGCAAGGTGGATCAACCCATTCCAAATAGATTTCACAATGGTGGTGGAGTCACATTCTATTAAGATGTTATTCCATCTTTTTAGCTTGAATAAAATAATGGCATGAATCACCGCTATCATTTCTGCTTCAAGAGTAGAGGAATTGCCACTGCTTCCACAAAAGCATCCGTGACATAGACCGAGATAATCTCTGAAAATGGCCCCACAACTTGTAGAACTCGGGGAATCCTCTAGAAGCTCCATCTACGTTAATCATGATCCATTTAGGAGTCTGAGCTTTCCAAAATACATTGAGATAATTCTTAGGCTTAGTGTAAACTCCATCGATTTTGAGACGTCGGGGTATCACAAAGTCCCCAACCAAATTATCACAGTGGGATTTCTGAAGCTGGGCTATTTCCTTGAGTAAATAAGGATCCTCCTCTGACCTGTATTAAGATTAAATGAGTTATTGTTCCAAATAATTGTGTTTCTATCATACTAGATCTAATGTTGGAGCTCAGCAATAGTGGAAAGGAAGAGGTTCTTGATTTGTAGAGAAAATTCAAGTTCCACACAATGATTTAGATGAGTGAAAATAGCATTAGAGGATAACCATCTACAGTCACATAGGTTAGAAACATAATTACAAAGAGCATAGGTTGTAGCACAATATAATAAAAGATGATTGGTTTCCTCCCTATGTTGATGGCATAATTTACATTTAGAGCATATTTTGACACCAAAAGACTGAAGACAATCCTCTGTAGGAATAATTTTATGGGAAATGAACCAGACAATGTTAAGCCCTGAAGGCTTAATCCAAGGTCTATCAAAAAACTTCAACCATGAGGAAATGGGATATATTTAGTGAAACAATAATTATAGAAGTTTTTGGAATCCAAAATATAGTTGTAAGCAGGCTCCAAAGTAGGAAAATCATCCCCATTTGTAAAGGGGTAATTGTCCACCAAATGCATAATATGATCGGGGATATTAGATGGACTAGAGTGCATTACATAATTTATGGCGAGGTTGGTGTTATCTGGAGAAGCATCTAGAGATAGCATGGAAATTAGGGGGTTCCAGTCCAGTTATCAAACTAGAAATTCATAGTGGAATTTGAACTAACCATCCATCTTGATTTTTACATGATTTCAACCAAGGTATTTATAATGGATGTCCAGAGGGAAGAATTGAGGTAACTAGAATGACTTTTTTTTAGTTTTTCAAAGAATATATAATGAAGGAATGTTATGGAGTCAGATTTGTTGTTGATCAATCACCAGTTAAGATTTTCTTGAACTTCATCATTAAAAAGATTGATATTTTTAATGCTAATCCCGCTTCATTCATGGGTTTTAAAGAATGTCGACCAAAGGACCGAAACAAGATTTCGTTCAAGAATTATTCGAGTCTAAACAATGTTTTTAATTTAGCCATTAACATTTTTAATAAGACTATTTGTCTATTTATTTATATCAACCGGGAGTAAACCATTTGGAGATAACTGTGGATTTCATGAGGAAGATCATGCCAGCCATGGATAAGGATTTACCTTTCTAGGAGGCTAGTTGATTAGTGACTTTTTCCACAACAACATTAATGTACATAGATTTAGGCCTACCCTTTATGTGGGGAACTTTTAGATAGTTAAAATGGATGGATCCCTCTTTGATGTGAAAAAATTCAATGATAAAACCATTTATAGAAGGGGGGATGGTTTTCCCAAAAATGATATAGGATTTATTCCATCTAATGGATTGACCATAGACCTCTTCATTGTGAGACATGGCCTTTTTGAGGATATGGATATTTTTTCACCCCCATTAATGAATAGAATAATGTCATCAACATAAAGGTGATGGGTCGGAACAACATGATTTCTGGCAGCCTTAATGGGGTTGAGCTTTCTTTGGTGAACAAATGAGGAAAGTAACGTACTAAGGCAGTCTTCTGCAATAGAAAAGAGAATATCAAAAAAAGGGTCATCTTGATGCACCCCTTTTGAGCATTTGAATTATCCCTTAAGAGAACCGTTAACAGGGATGGAAATAAAAGCCGAGTTGAAATGGTATTTTATCCTTTCAATAAAAGTATCATTGAACCCAAATTCCCTAAGGACGTTGAAAATGATGTTCTAATTGATGGTGTCAAAGTATATTCTTAATTTCATGTTTGACTGCAATATTCCCTCCTCTGGATTTTTTATTAATACTATTAATGCATTCCGAGGTATTGAAATTGCAATCATGAATTGATCTTCCCTTGATGAAACCAAAACGATTCCATGAAATTATCTTATTAAAATAGAGGAGAAATCCTATTAGAAATGTGTTTGGAAATGATTTTATAGATAGAGTTAATGAGGTCAATTCGGTGGAAGTGGTGTATCTTAGATGCATACGACACTTTCGCGATAAGATTCAAGAATTTTCCATTGATGACATGGGGTTGGAATCCGTTAGTAAAGATGTGTCAATCCCGTTGGAAAACATCCATGTGAACTACCATTCAATATTGTTTAAAGAAACCATTATTGAATCCATTGGGCCCTATGACACTATCAGAATTAAAGCTGAAGACAATATCATTTATTTCATGATCCAGCAGGGTGCTTAAAAGAAAGTGGTTTTCTTTTTCATTGATCACAATTGGAATGATCTCAAGAATGAGGTATTTATTATTATTAGTACCATTCAATGTGTTGTGAAGGTATGAGACCATGTGGTTGGATATGGCTTCATCAGAGTCAAAAAAGAGTGTCATTATCTTTAAAAAATGATAAAGGACGACAAGTTTTCCTAACTATCTGGAGGGCATTGTAAACATTAGTATTTATAAAACCATCAAAGATTCATTTGGTATTGAAAATCTATTTACGCATGTTGTCTTTATGAATCATAAGACTATTACGTTTCATAGAGATGTTCAGTTCATTCTGAGGGACTATGTCAAAATCACTTCATGTTGAGCTGTTTTGAATTTGATTGAGTTCAGTTTAATGAGTGGATATCTTGGTATCCATATGGTAATATTTATCCCTAATATAATCCTGAAGGAAATATTTGAGGTGCTTTAGCTTAGTGGAAAACGAAAAACCATCTGAGTGACGATTCATAAACTTCCAACCATTTTGTATAACGTGAGGGCATTCCAAATTCACAGAAAATGCATTATTGAATTTTAAGGGAATGTTGGGTATTTATCTTTTGGATAAGAAACTAAAAATTTAGGGATAATGGTTTGAGTTCAGTTTAGGTAAGGTGATACTGGAAATATTGTCCCAGACATCTAAAGATGACACGTTAACAAAAGCTATATCATGTTTACTAGTAACCACTCTGTTGTAGTGTCTCATGTACTAGGTGTATTTGGCCCCTGTGAGGTAGATTTCAATCAAATTACATGTTTCAATAGAAGCTATAAACTCTCTATTAGAGATTAAAGAGTTAGGGGGACCAAGATTCTCACTGTGAGAGATAATGGTATTAAAGTCACCAATGATAAACTAGGGCTCCTGAATAGAGTCAGCTAAGTTAGAGAGGTCTTTCCAAAGAGGTTGATGATCTTGGTATCTATTCAGGGAATTGATCATGGTGTAGAAGATATGTAGGTTGTTGAAAGTAAAATGACAAGTAAGAATTTGATTATAAACATTGTAAAAAGTAGTATCTCAATGTGAGGTGTGGAAAAAACCCAAAGGAAGTCGATAGCATTTACAATCATGCAAGCATCAGGGAAATTATAACCAAATGTAGATAATTGCATATAACTCAAAGAGAAATTGATTTTAGGTTCAGAAATAGCAAATATTTTTGGTTACGGTTCATTAAAATTCTATTTCAGGATAGATAGAGTGTTAGCGTTACCAATTCCTTGACAATTCCAGAAAAAAAATCCATTAAGACCTGTGTTTTGATTGGGAGTTACCCTTTTTATTCTTAGATCGACTCAAGCCTTTGTTAATATATGATCTTCTATGATTTAATGAGGAGGTAGGGGGTGTCTTGTGGTCCCCATTACTCACCAAATAATTAGACAAGTTGTTAGTAGAATTTGATAACAAGAATGATTTTATAGTGTCTGGGGATTTATGGGATGAAGAAGTGTTTACAGATCCACACTCAGCCTCAATTAAACAGACCCTATTCTGGGGTGAAATAGGACGAACAGGTGAGGCCTGTTTGCCTATTGTCCTAAATGATTCATCGATTGAGATTTTTGAGTTTATTCCATTTGAATTAGGATTCAATGGGATGAATGTGCATGATTTAGTAATCTGATGTGCACACACTGTCATGTGTTGAATATTTAGTGGTACTAAAACATTTGAAGAGATCAAACTTGTTTTTTTCTCCTGGTTCACTCGATTAAGAGAATGAATGCCATGCTGGCCTGGCGCAACACCAATATTTTTTCCAACCTGAGGTGTAGGAGATGCACCTGTTGTAATCAAGACAATTCGCATGGGGTCCGGTTCAGAGGGATTAGTAGGAGCAGCTTGCAACTAGACATCAGAGGCCATCCAGTCCGGGGCATCCTAAGGATCCCCTTTGACAGGGTGATTAAATACATACAAGACTAAATGCATAATGTCATCTAAAATGCAAGGATAGAAATTTTAATTTTCCTCCTCTTCCACTTGGTCATCATATGTTGTACCAGAATTCTCACCCAGATGGTTTTAGTGCTTCGCCCAGACATCCGAAGTTTTTCAACCAGGTTCTAGGTTTACAAATGAAATTATCATGTTTAACCCTTATGGAAACCCTAAAGTTATGATTTAAATGAAAAATACAGAATCATAAATACAATATATGTATAATATATATCACATGTTAAAAAAGTTCCATAATAATGGACACCATAAGAGGTGGTAGGAGAAGACTGAACAATCATCATTTCGTGAGGCAACGGTTCATCGTCCACTGAAACAATATGTTCATTACTCATTAGATCGGGGTGTGCATATATGTAGTTAGAATAATTAGGATAATTACAACCTAGTATATTTATGATACATGTGTTATTGTAAATTAAAGGAATAAAATAAGTTTAGGGGGTTGGATAATTAAAATAATATAAAAGAACTTAAGAGTAGACGTTACCTTTAAATCAGGTAACACCATTTGGTTTGAAACAAAAGGATTTATTGTAGTTCCTTATGACTAAGGTAAGGAATATAGGAGAAAGAGGGGGATGTATGGATCTTAATTGGAAAAATGTAGGACTATCCAAGGGGCATGACTGTTGTGAGTAATGGGATAGAGGTAATGGTTTTTTATAAGGGGAGGAGGGGCTCTTTAGGATCCTTTGGAAATGTTATTTTATTATATAATACTTTTCTGTTTAAAAATGTCAAAAACATGTTAAATTTCAAGTTAATATGAATCTAGTATGAAATAAAATCATCTGATAAGAATTTGAAAAGTTTTGGATATTTTTTTAATTTTTATAGTCTTATTTATTTAAATAATTCTTTAATGAGGTAAACACTGCATCATTATTATGTCATAAATAATTTTATTTATATGATATCATGAAATTATAAAACAAATACCATGATGTAGGAAATATTTTTAGATTAAAAATGAATATTTATAGTCAAATAGATAACTTATATAACCTCGTGTAAAAATTTAATTACAAAAAGATATATGTTTATGTTATTTTTTATGTACATTAAATAAATTAATATAAAGTGTCATTATCACTCATAAGTGGCTCCATGGGGTCCCAAAATCGACCCAAGGATTCCCATTGTTAGAAATGTAACAACCAAAAGTATTAGAATATAGTTTAGGGTATTTTAATATTATTATAATAATTTTTTTATCTTGAATTACCTTATTTACCTTTATCCGTGTTGAATAAATGTCAAATGTAACTATTCACCAAAAAAATTATTTTTTTATTTTTGAACCAAATTTTAATTAATAATAACAACAATGTATGTCATATTTTCAATATTATATTCACATATGAAGTAAAATTTCATTTAAATGAAGAATTTGGTTTTTTAACTACAACTGAGTATTGTCACTATTCATAAAAAAATTTTGGCTTTCAAAAAAATACCTAAAATTCAGCCTAATCTATATTTGATATTATGAATTAAATAATTATGTATATTTTAACAAATTCAATAGAAATATTTTTTATTAATTAATTTAACATTAATTTCAATGGTCGAAAAGGCTATTTTTAAGAAATAATAACCATCAAAAGATTACAGTTGTTTATGTCTGATTTAAGTGTGTAATTGAATCCGATGACCAAGATTGAATTAAATGGTAAAAATATAATATAATTACACTTTAAATAAAATTAAAAAAATAATATACCCATGTAAATAAATCAGATTGAAAGGTAATTTTGAACTAAAATACAATATTTTTCATTCTTCATTAAAATATGAATTTTATCAGAATAATAAAAAAAATTTACCCAAATTAAATTTTGATGTCCTGATTTTAAAATAGAATATTAATTTATAAAATTGAACATATTAATGTTACCAAAACTATTATTAAAGAAGGTCCTCCATAAAAAGTTGAAAACTATCCTTTTAAATAATATTAGACTATTTGTGATTAAAATTATATTCATTCAAAATATAAAACTCTATATTTTATTAGATGTATGTAAAAATAGTTAACAAACATCTATAATCATATTATAGTTAGTTTTTTCATTCCTGCATATAAAATGTATAGGCATTAACTACCATATAGAATAATATTATACTATTATTTTTTAGTATGACTCGACATTGTGTGCAACATAAGATTTCAATGAAACCCATTGTTGTGTATCAGGTACTCCATCGAACATAGCATCCCCTTTAATTTAAATTTAATATCTAATACATAAATATTAATAAATATGAAATTTTCATATTATTTATTTACCTGGGATGTTACAACCTTCCCCCCATTTGGAAATATCTTTCTCGCAATTTTATTCACTTATCAAATTTGTGGATGTATTTATCTCTCATAACATTTTCAGATTCACATGTTACATCTTCAGTGATATGGTTTTTTTATAAAACCATTACCTAATTAATTACCATATTCCGAAACACATTCTCTCTTTTATCAAAAATATATACTAGTTGTTTCTCATAAGATAGATTCTCTTCCAACTGAATTACCTCTAGACTCAAACCATGAGATGGATCTAGAATATTCTTTCTCAACATTGACACATGAAAACAATTGTGTACCTAGGATAATCATGGAAGTAAATCCACTATATATAAAACTGTTCCAATTTCCTCCAGGATCTCATAGGGTCCAATGAACATCATACACAACTTTTCATTCTTACTCAAATGCATCACACTTTTCCACAGAGAAACATTGAAAAATAATTGATCGCCTACCTCAGAAGAAAGATCCTTCCTCTAGTTATCCGTATTTATTTTCTGCCTACTCGGAGTTTTCATCATGTGATTCTGAATCAACTGAACATTATCTATCATCTTTTCTACCAATTCCGGTCCCATCATCTTCTTCTCAACTACTTCATCCCAAAAATCTGGAGTTCAACATGCTTCCCATATAATGTCTTAAACGTATCCATCTTTACAATAAAATGGAACCTTTTATTACAAATAAATTGAATGAAAGAAAGACGTTTTTCCCAACATCTCTAGTAATTTGGGGAACAAGCACGTAGAATATCCTCCAAGGTCTAAATTGTTTGTTTTGACTGCCCATCTGATTGAGGATGAAAAGATGTACTAAAATATAATTCAGTTCCCAAAATCTTCTTAAGGCCTTTCCAAAAGATAGATGTAATCTGGGGATCACGAATAGATAAAATGGAGAGGTGAACTCCATGTAACCTTACTATCTCATTAACATACAACCAAGAATTTTGAACTAGATATTGATTATCATGAATAGGAAGGAAATGAGAAGATTTAGTCAGTCGATCAACCATAACCCAAATTGCATTTTTTACTTCGAGATGTATTTTGTAATCCCACAATGAAGTCCGTGGATATATTTTCCCATTTCCACTCAGGCATCGGTAAGGGCAGAAACATCCCTTTTGGTAACTACCTCTCTACATTAACATGTTGATAAGTCAAACAGTTTATTGTAAAGTCATCACTGTCTTTTTTCATTCCATCCCACTAGTAATACTCCCATATATCTCTTTACATCTTAGTACTTCCATGATTACCTGAAAATAGAGAACTATGAGCTTTACATAACAACTCATTCTATAATTGTTAATCACAAGTCACCCATATCCTCTTTTGAAATCTCTAAACACAATCATTATCAGTGTTAAATTTAGGAATCATACCTTTCTAAACCAACTCTACCTTTTTCTGTAACTCACAATTTTCCTTTTGTTCTTTTTAAATTCTATCTGATAGAGATGATTTCACATACCCCTGATACAAAACCAATGAATTTCTTGCACCAACAACATCAGTGCCAATGTTCATCAAATATTTCATGAATGGATCTTGTTCAAAATATAACAAGGTTAATGTATCAATACATTTTCAACTCAAAGCATCATCCACTTTATTTTCCTCTCTGGTATAGTAATGAATTGTGCAATAATAATCCTTGATGAATTCCACCAATCACCTCTGTATCATTTTTAATTCGATATGAGTGAATATATACTTAATTTTTTTTGATCATTATATATTTCACACTTTACTTCATACAATTGATGCCTCCAAATTTTTAAAGAAAACCCAACAACAGCTAATTCCAAATCACGTGTATAGTAATTTAACACATGGGGTCTCAACTGATTCATTGTGGATAACAAGCTCACCATTTTTTGAAGGATGTGACAAAATTGGAGAATTCAACAATCTTCCATTCATTTCCGAAAACAATCAACACATTATTTTTTTCAAATGAACTTAACACATTTTTGAGTTAACTTACACATTTGGCAAGATAACCATGAAAATATTCAACAAAACTCTGGTAATAACGAGCCAAACCAAGAAAACTACGGATCACAGATATATTTTTTGGTCTTGGCCATTCTTCACAACTTTTTTTTAGTAAAATCTACAGTTAAACATTTTTTTGAAACAATGTGACCAATTAATGAAATTTATTGTAACCAAAACTCACACTTGCTTAATTTCCCATAAATTTTCTCTTATGTTACGATTTTCTAGACAACCCTGAAATGACTTTCAATTTCTTCTTTAATTTTGGAAAAACCAAAATATCATCAATGAAAACAACCAAAAACTTATCCATGAAATCATGGAAAATAATATTCATAAGATCCATGAATATAACAAGTGAATTATTAAATAAAAAATGGATAACCACAAATTCATAATTGGAATATCTAGTCCGAAATGTGGTCTTTATAATTAATAATTCCTTAACTTTCAAAAGATGGTACCCTGATCTCAAGTCAATCTTCGAAAAACACTATGCTCCATAGAGCTGATCAGAAAAATAATAGATACGAGGCAATGTATACTTGTTATTAATAGTGATTTCATTCAATTATCTATAATCAATGCATAGTCTCATTAAACCATCTTTTTTATCAAAAAAGATCGGATCACCCCATAGTGATGTGCCAGGTCGAATGAAACCTTTATCTAATAACTCTAGTAATTGCTTCTTCAACTGTAAATTTTCAATTCGAGTTATTTGATTAGGGGGTTTTGAAAATATCTTTGCATCAGGAACTGTGTCAACAATAAAATAAACTTCTTGATCAGGTATAATACTAAGAAACTCATTTTGAAAAACATCAAGTTACTCATTTAACACTAGCACATCATTAATCTGAAGAGTTCCATTATTTTAAACAATATGTGTAGTGTAACATTAATTTCCATCTTCTACTAGTTTCTCAGCTTCATGATATGTTATAAAAATTAAGGGTTCATTCTTGTACAAAAAAATGAAAATCTTTCTGAATAAAAACCTCTTTAGCTATGAGATCAATCTTAGCGTGATAAAGAAAAATCCAATCCATAACCAAAATAACATCAAACTCTACTAGAGTAAAAACAATATGTTTTTAGGTATATTCTTTCTGCACAAAAGGACATGAATTTTGTTATAATATATTTTTGTCAAAACACTTCCCCCGTTATTTTTAGCCTATGTTCAGGATTCATTTCATGAGATGGATTTCCCAATTTACTAGAAAACTTTTTAGAAATGACCGAATGTGTAGACTCGGAATAAAACAACACATTTTCATAATCTGAACAAACAAATAGTGTACCTGATACTACTGCATTTGATGGCCCAACATCTTCTGGTGTAGTTGAAAAGGATTTCACTACCCCCGTTCTTCTTGTAGTCCAGCTATTTTCCAATAGTAGTGCTCTTCATTAGACACTCATTTTTATAATGACCCATTTCATTTCACTTAAAACATTTTACTAACTGTAAATCATATTTTCTTCATACCCTTAACCTGTTTTTTTTCAGTGTAATTACGATCGTTACGTCTTATTTAACCACATCGGTAGCAGTTACCAAAATTCAAAAGACATCCCCAGAATTCCATTTACCATAATTTTTACAAACTGTAAACTTATATTTCTTACCATAAGTATTTTTTAAAGAGGTCTTCCCTTTCGTCTCCCTCCTCGACCTCTTATTCTATTCATTGTAAAAGAACACCTAATCATTGAAAAACAATATTTTCACCTTCTCTGCACATCAAAAAAAATTCATAACTTTTTACCTCATGAGATGCTAAATCACTTTAATATATTGGATTTGAACATGGTTAAAAATAGTTTATTTTACTATCATGATCATGTATGAAATTTGCATCATAACTTCCCATTTGAGTGAATTTTGCTTCATAAGCAGCCACTGAGTCATCCTCCCTCCTAAATTCCAGGAATTTTTTCCCATCCTAATAAGAACTAACATTTGAAAATATTAATCAAGAAACAAACCTTTCAATTTATCCAAATGAAGATCATCAATATCCTCGTTATCCCTGATATTGTTCACCATTGATCACCAGTAATCGGCTTCAGCTTCAAGATGGTAAATAGAAAGACTATCCTTTTGATGTTCTGAACACCCCGTGACATCAAAAATGTTTTCAAGTGTTTTAATACACCTTTCTGCTAGCACAGGGTAAGATACTCCTATGAATGATGGGGGATGTTGCCTCATGAAATTCTCCACTATGGATATGTTCTTCTATGGTTGATCTATATGATCTTGTTAAAGGATTCCAACACTATTTATATTTTGATTCAACTGTTCCATCCCTACAAAAAACTATTCATTTCAAATTCTGACCATATCATGTTACTGATTTGGAAGGTTGTATTCTTCTTGATGTCCTCCCTTCATAGCTACACTATTTTCTCTTGGGAAAACCAATCTGAAAAAAGAAATATCTTAGGTGAAGCAACACGTTAATCTGTAAATTCTATATCAATTAAATATTACCATAAATTAATTTTTGGGCATTAATATAATAGTTTTCTAACTCCTAAAGTTACCTAAACTGACCTCAAATACCAATTAGAAGGACACTATCTTAAAACATTACATAATCTTGAATTAAATGGATAATTAACATTCATGATCTTTTCAGGTTTAGAGTTTTTGAAAATTAGGCCATAAATGCTTCATAATATCTACATAATTACTAAGTAGACACTTCTACTCAGTTTCCATTTTTTTCATAAAATAAAAACTCTTGTAAGAAAGTGTCCTTTCTAGTTACATTTTTTACACTGCATACATTTTCCATGATCCCAACATTTTACCCTATTCATCTTTAAGTCCTGTGGAAAACATTTCCAAAGTTGGGATGACCATAAAAATCTCAGTAAGGGTTATAAAACAAACAAACAAAATCACTAGTTCATCCAAAAATACTTAACCTAAGCTCATTATCATACCTCATAAAATTATAATATTTATGAATAACATGTAGAAATCATAAATCATAAAGTTAACTTGTGGAATCTATATCATGCATAAATTGTAGATATCATAGTTACATATGGAGTTAAAATGTACTACCAATAATTGTATATTTTATAAATATCTTAGGAGAAACATTAAAGTTTACCACCATCACATTACCCAAAGCATTGGAGTGATATCTCAGTCTCACCCCCTAGGTTTATCAGGGAACCACCCGTATACGCAAACAATTTCAAAGAACCATAACATATTAACAACACATAAAACAAACATAACGAAATGATAACACTTCAAAATTTAAATCCCAACATGTCATTTAAATATATTGACATTATCAATTAATTATCAAAACCATTTTCAATACAAAAATACATCAAAAGTGTAAATGGTATTTATTTTCCTTTTAAAAATGTTATGGCGTGTTAAAGAATCCAAATAATGAATAACGCCCACAAAAGTGGAAAAAGTCGTAATCACCACATACGTTAAAAAAATTATTTTTTGTTGTTTTGTGAAACACCTCATAGAAAAATATTCCCATTTAATGAAATAAAATTTCAATGGTGTTTATACACAATATAAAATAAGTGCGTGCATAAAAAAATATGCCTCAATGAAAGGAGATTGAGAAGAACTCCCTTGCCTTGTGTCCGACTTGACCCATTCGATCATTAATCTCATGAATAATAAAATAATGATATTTTCTAATTTCTTATGAAACTTTTTCAATTTTTTTCCCTTTTATATCACTTATTACAATTTAATTAATATTATATAATCATTTAAGTTAATAATGGTCATTTGTTGATATTTGGTACATAAGTCAAAATTGAACATCTTATAATTAATAGTGGATCATGTGGTCAAAAGACCATTATCTCTAGAATGATATATAGGATTTACATATCATATATATCATATATATTCAACATATAGTTTTATTTATAATAGTACCTAACATTTGGAGATTATAAATTTAATGCACTGTTCATGGAGATGGTAAGTCTTATGTACGCATTAACAATAATTTCATTTATATTTTGTATTTTTATGAAATAAAAACATAATGAAACAAAGGTATATTAAAATTTCTGTATAATATCATATATAATTTCATTAACTCTATAATTTTTACATCCCATGTATGGAATGAAGGAGTCATATCACTTTGAGGGGGACGTAGTCCGCACATCCTCATATTAAATTATTCTGTTTTCCAATCTTAGAAACCATAAAATTATGATTTAAATAAAATATAAAGAACCATATAGACAATATAAATATTATATATATTACATATAAATATAATTACATCATAATGGACACCATAATATGTAGTAAGAGAAGATTGAACAATCATCATTTCGTGAGGCAGTAGTTCATCGTCCACAGACATAGTATATTCTTTTCCCATTAGATGGTGATGTGTGTAAGTGTAGTTAGAATACTTATCATAACAACAAATTAGTATATTTAGGACAATGTTTTTGTTATGAAATAATGGAATTAATTTTTTTAAGGGGTTGGATACCTAAAATTAATGAAAAGAGTTTAAGAGAAGAAGTTACCTTTAAATCGGGTAACTCTTATAGGATTAAACCGAAAGGCTTTATTGGAGTGTCTTCTGCCTAATGTAAGGGTTATAAGAGGAATAAAAGGATTTAGGGAGATTAATTGGGAATATTTTGGATGAGCCAAGGGGCATGGGAGTTGTGGTTAATGGGTTAGAGGTGACAGCTTTTCAATAGGGGGTGGACGTTCTCTTTAGGATTGTTTGAAAGTATTTTTTTATTATATAATGATTTTCATTTTATAATGGTCCCAAACTTATTAAAATCGAAGATAAGATTCTTATTATTCGAAATAAAACCATTTAATTTGAATTGGATAGGTTTTTGAAATTTTTTTATTTTTACAATCTTATTTATTTAAATCATTCATTAATGAGGTAAAGAGTGCATCATTATTGTGTTATAAATTATATTTTTTATTTGATGTATAAAAATTATAAAAAAATACCATGATGTATGGAATTTTTTTAGATTATATATTAATAAATATATTTTAAGAAATAAAATATATAACCCCATGTAAAAAATTGATTTACTAAAAGTTCTATGTTTAAGTCAATTTGACTTTAAATTAATTAATATAAAGTGACATTATCATTCTTAAGTGGCACCATGGGTCCCAAAATCGACCCAAGTATGCAACTGTTATAAATGTTTTTAACCAATATAATTATAACACATGTTAGGGTGATTTAATATTATTATAATTTTATTCACACCTTGAATTACCCTATTTACCTTTAACCGTATTAAATAAAAGTCAAAAGATACTATTCACCAAACAATATTTTTATCTTATTAAACCCAATTTTACATACTAATAAAAACCATTTATATCCAATTTTATTAATTCAATTCACAAAAGCGGTAAAATTTCATTTTAATGAAGTAGTCAGTTTTTTAAATACTAGTTAGTGTTTTAACTATTCATAAAAAATTGATGGTTTTCAGAAAAATAGAAAAATAAATTAATAAGATATATTAGATATTATGAGTTAATAAATTATTTAAATTTTACCAAATTAAAATCTGAGAAGTTTCATTAATTAATTTTAAATTAATTCCCGTTTTAAAATAGAAAACGTGTTTTTAAGAAATAATAACTATCAAAATATTGAAAGTGGTTTATGTCCAATTTCAAAATGAAATTGATTATAATGGAAAAAATTGGATTAAATGGTAAAAATATAATCTAATTACACTTTAAAAATAATTAAAAATATAATCTTACCATGTAAATAAATTAGATTAAAAGGCTATTTTGAATTGAAATACAGAAATTTTCACTATTCATTAAAAATGAATTTTTAAAAAAAATATACCAATAATTTACCCAATGTAAAATTTGATGTTCTGATTCTAAATAAGAATTTTATTTTGTCAAATAGACCATAAAAAATTGACCAAAAATATATTTAACCTGGGTTCTTCATCAAAAGGCGATAAATCAAACTTTTAAAGAATATTAGACTATCTGTGCTTAAAATTAGATTTATTCACAATTTTAGCCTATAAATTTTATTGGATAAATGTAAAAATAGTTAACATAAATGTATAATCATATTTCAGTTAGTTACGTTAATTCATTATAATACATTTTTTATGCATTAACTACCATTTAAAATAATATTATATTATTATTTTTTAGTATTACTCAACATTATGTGTAATATATGATTTCAAAGAAACTCGGTGTTGTGTATCGGGTACACCATCACTCATTGCATCACCTTTAATGAAAGTTAAATGTTTAATTCACAAATATTAATAAATAAAAAAATTTCATATCCTTTATTTACTGAGGATGTAACACAAACAACCGTGAGAAATCCATGGACATCGTGTTCAATAAAAAAATTAATTATGAAAAGTCATTGAATGGTACATTGATCACGTATGTTTAAGAAAATAGAATGCAACATTTTTGATTAAATATGTCATGATATATATAGTGTATTACATTGTATGTATTTAAAGGAGGTTGTATGTCACTGAAAAAATGACATCTATTAATATGCGTTCCTTGGAATATTGATCGATGTTATCTATAGAAATTTGGTTTCTCAAACTATTTCCACAGAGAAACAGACCATGAGGGTAAAATACTAAATCTTTCTACAATCATAGTTAAATTTCATATTTAAATTAACAATATAGATTTTATATTTCCCCAAATTGTCATTTAAATATTAATTGGTTATGGTGAGCCACCAACATTTTATTAAATGACGTTTTAAATAGTTGTTGAGATAAATTATAAAAATAATAAATATTAATTTTCATGGAATGGTGAATATAATTTCTATCATATTTTCTAATGAATAGTTCAATACCATTCATTTTTTAAAAAAATAAACGTTATTAAAGGCACGGGAAATTCCATAGATATTAAGAAGACAAGGCCAAATGGTCCCGCTTGAAATAATATAAATGGTATTTTTTTTCTTAGGTGATGCACATGATAAGTGAATAATATTTATATTATTAATATTACTTTAGGATAAATAATACTTATGTAATACAAAAATGGGTTGTCTAATGTTATTAACCCTAAACCATCCGTAATAAATTAATAATTATATTCCATTATATAATCACATATTTTGTGAAATATTAATACAAAGAAGATATCTTAGACAATATAGATATTTCTATAGACATATACTGTTACCTATAATCTTATTAAATAAATTCATTCAATAGTACATCAAGAATACTCTATGAGTTTTTCTATGATACACCATGGTTTACTATGTTATTTGGATCACCCATTCTAGAACATAGTTATTCTATTGTGATATTATGAAATTATATTGAATGTGTGGCTCACTACTAGGGGGATTCTACCCTTGGAACATATAGTGAAATGATGCTATGATGTGATTGATTCAACCGGATTTAAATTGAATATCGAATTAAAATATCAATTAATTCATGTTTTTATATAAATTAAATATAAATTATATATAAAGATTCTCATACTCATGTTAAGGTGTTTAATCAAATCAAGTAATCTTTAAAGGCCGGTGGTCAAGAAATTATTCATCATGTGTTGGATCGAATATAAAGATATGTATATCTATTAGATGAAACAATACAAGAGGGGGGGTGAATTGTAGGTTTAAAAAACTATGAGTTTTAGCAATTAAGGGATTAGTTTAAATGATCTTAAACTAATACAAATACAAATACCCACAATTGTATTGAATGTAAAAAGGTATGATGTATTTTAATACTAATGTAATGTAAAACAATTGTATTCAAGGTGAACACAATAATCAGAGTAATACAAAGATGAATGATTCTACCTTAAAGCGTGTAGAATCAATCAATACAAAATGTAATAGAATGATTGTAATTGAAACAATTACAATTGAATATGTAAAGGAGAAAGGAAACAATACAAATCCCTTTCTGATACAAGTAACAGCGGAAATGTAAAAGTATTACAATTCTTTTAACCCAAAGAGAAGGGTTATCCTTTCACCTAGGATAAAAGGTCTGTCTCACCAACACCTAGGTGAGCCCTCGATACGATAATCGGCACGTCTGTCTGCCTATCCCTGGCAGCCCTCGATACGATGATTGGCACGTCTGTTTGCCTATCCCCGGCAGCCCTCGATACGATGATCGGCACATCTGTCTGCCTATCCCCGGCAGCCCTCGATTTTGTAGGTAATCAGAACCTCTGTCTTTCAATTACCTGAAAGCCCTCGATACGACGATCGGACGCACAAGGAAGATGAGAGAAGTCACAGTGTCTCTCTCTAGAATCTTGGTAGTTCACAGAGTCTCTTCATTCGTTCTCTTTGTTCATCATTGTTCTCTCAGCTTCAAATGACCTCCTATTTATAGGCCTCGGGTTCCAACGGTCATATTGCCTCCAACGGTCATATTGAAACAGAAAGCACGACATCGTTTTGATTAGTTTGTAACTATCTGGACGACATCATTTTGTTAGGACAAGAGATATATAGAAATTAAAAACATGAGTACGATTCATATGCAATGAGTGTTTTTGACTAAGTACCAAAACAAATAATGAACATCTGAATAGCAGAGTCAGTACGATACGATTGACAGAGTCAGTACGATACGATTGACAGAGTTAGTATGGTACGATTGACAGAGTCAGTACGATACGATTGACAGAGTCAGTATGGTATGATTGACAGAGTCAGTACGATACGATTGACAGAGTCAGTATGGTACGATTGACAGAGTCAGTACGATCAGTATTGTACGATACGATAAACATGATAGAAGACAAATGTAATTTCCAAAATATGATAGAATGCATTTGTGATTTCCAAAACATGATATAGAAGTCAAAAGAAGACTTTTGACATAACAATCTCCCCCTTTTTGGAAGGCTCAACACACAAAGTAAATGTAACAAGAAATACTTATCTCCCACTGAGTTATTGAAAACTCATCTGAATAAGAAATTGAATACAACTAACTCCCCCTTATGTATGAACTTTCCTAAGGATTGTATTCGTAGAATTTCCTTACGAGCATTGTAAAGCATTCTCCCCCTTTATAAAACATTCTCCCCTTTGTAAATATTCTCCCCCTTTGTAAATATTCTCCCCCTTTGTGATTTACAAAAATAAAGGAGTAATCTTGAATTGTCTGAGGGAGTTAGAAAATAAACAAAAGACAAAGGATAAAAGAAAAGGATCATAAAAGTCATTACAAAACAAAGACAAGTTCCAAAAGAACACAAATACAACAATCATTTGTTTTCTATTTCCTTCTCCTCCTTTATAATCTCATGAAGAACAGCTTTCATCTTTTTGATCTCCTTCTTGTCTTCAGAAATTGATTCACCCTGGGTTCTGAGAAGCTCTTGTTGGTCCGCAAAAATCTGATCTTGATTTCTGATAGTCTCCTCCTGGACTCTGATTACTTCTTCAAGGGTATCAATTCTGTTTTGAAAATTCTTGTTATCTTTGGATAACACGGAATTTTGATTCTTCAACAAAACCATTTCATCTTTGAAAGATGAAACCTTTGAGAATTCAGATTGAAAAACATTCATTCTCTCTTGCAAATATTTCACTGAAGGAATATCGGCTCCTTGAGAAGACAAAAGATTCATCCTTTCAACCGTTTCTCTGTCAAGATTATTGAAAGCAATTGCATGTTCATTTGATAACCTTATTATATCTTCAATTTCTATCTCATGATCATTGATTGAGCTCTCTGTTTTGTACGACCACTTGGTCATTTATTGCATGCCTTTTTATGAGAAACAACTGGTTGTTTCCCTTTTTCTTTTTCATTCTGCTTTCTTTCTTCTTCCACTTTGTCACTAATGACAACAACTTTATCAGAATGAGAAGATTGAGCACCTTGCTTTTCTTGAGATGACATTCTGTCCGGAGATCGAGCTTGATCGGCATGAGGAGTTTGTTGAACACCTTCACTCAGCTTTTGAACCGATTCCTCTCTACTCTTCTTTGAACTTTGAAGAAATTCTAAAATAAAGTCTCCTTCTTCTTCTTCAACTTATTCTATCTCTTCCATCACTTGTTTTTTTCCTTTCTCAGGGAAACTCTGTACGATGGGCTCCTGGTGCACTTCTTCTGTTAGTTGGGCACTAGCATCCTCAACCGATTTCAAGACATTAGAGACATAAAAGTCCTGAGCCTTTCTTTTCAAAAGAAACTTCTTCTTCTTTTCAGCCTGAAGGGTTTCTTCTACCATTACTCTTTCTGCAAAAGCCTCAGCAGGATCAAGACCAAACTTCGGATCAACTTCATTTCTCTGTTCCTTATCCTTTCTCCATTTGGCTACAACCTCCTTGATGTACCTTGGCTTTTTCTTCGGCTATGAACTGGTTTGCGGATCAGACTTTTGAGTAACACCGGTAGATTGAATGTCTTTGGCTGGCATAGTTGCCGATTGGTTCTGAGCCAATTCGGCTTCTACATCTCTGACAAAAAGTTTTGAATTCGGATCAAAAAAAACATTCAACTATTTCATCGTACTCTTACTGATCAATGAGGGCTTCAAATCCATGGGGTTTCCTTTCAATGGAATGTTAAAAAACATCATACTCTCAAGAATGAACTTCGTAAGGATAGCTAGATACATAATCATCTGGGACTTAATCCCTCTTGTCTTGACATTATTAATGGTTTCAAAAACATACCACATGAGATTTACTTTTCTCATATTCACAATATAGTCAAGCATAAAGATATCAGAAACTTTCAGAGTTTCTCTATCTCCTTTCCTTGGGATAAGAAAACCTTGCATCCATAAAGTCACAAAACGATTGTCTGGAGAATGATGAGAGAGTTTTCTCTTTTCTTCATTAATAACAAACAAAGTCTTTTCATCACTTTCTCTATTAAACGTACCAACATCCTCTGGTAGTTTGTGTGATGGACAGAAAGAATCCCCTTCTATAGAAACATTCAGAAAATTTGCCGCTTGTTTCATAGACATAGATAATTTTCTATCGTACACAGAAAAGTTTTTAGTCATGTCTTTGTCGAAAGAAACGGTTTTATAAAACTGACAAACTTCATCAAAAAGAACCGGATCTTGAGAATCAGGCTTTTCAACACACAGATGTTCCCACCCTTGAAACAAAATGATCCTCATGATTGTAGAATCGTACGTATCGAAAAATTCTCGAGATACTAACCTTTCTCTGTTAAAGTATTTCTCTGTAAAAGTCTTTGAAGACATTTTGGCGGGAGTGTTAGCAGAGGATTAAGACATAAAGGTTCTGCTGATGAGAAGATCGTACGTAGATTTATAGCTAGTGGAGCAGAGCTTCGCCTCAAATCCTGAAAAAAACAATGTGGGTTTGGGGAGGGGAGGGGGCTATTTATAGGCGATAAAGGGGTGACCGTTGATCTTCTACGGTCGAAAAAAGATGACCATTGATCTTCTACGGTCAAGATTAGAGAAAACCAGATCAATGGTTAGGATTAAAACAAAGAAATTTTTTTAAAAATGAAAAAAAATACCTGTCGTAGAATGTAAGGTAATTGTTGGTTTTGATATATTTCAAAAGGAAAACCAAACGTATGAAATAAAGTACAATAGAATTATTAGACGACATGCCGATGGAAATCAAATTCAATACTATCATCGGCCGATTCAATATCATAATTGATTGATACGATGGAAAAGAATTTCAATACCATCATCAGTCGATTCAATACCATGATTAATTGATACGATGGAAAATAAATTTAATACCATCATCGGTCGATTCAATACCAAGATTGATTGATACGATGGAAAAGAAATTCAATACCATCATCGGTCGATACGATGGAAAAGAATTTGATTACCATCATCAGTCGATACGATGGAAAAGAATTTGATTACCACCATCGGTCGATATGATGGAAAAGAATTTGATTACCATCATCGGTCGATACGATGGAAAAGAATTTGATTACCATCATCGTTCGATACGATGGAAAATAAATTCATTACTAACATAGGTCGATACGATAAAAAAATGAATGATACGATAAAACTGTCAATACTATAAACAGAAGAAAAAAAAATTAATGAAACGATAAAATTGTCAATAAGATAAACAGAAGAAAAAAAAATTAATGAAACGATAAAATTTTCAATACGATAAACAGAAAAAGATACACATATTGAGAGAGTAAATAGTTAAACATCATAAGATAAAAAGAAACATAAAGACATAGAAAGAAATGTCCTCCCCCTTTTTACGACGAGTTTATTACTATTAGGAGAGATGTAAAACATGAAGTAGATATGAATGATTATTTTAATGTAATCATTCCTAGATTCTGTTTTATATATTCAAATCTATCAGAAGGTAATGGTTTTGTACAAATTTCAGCAAGTTGTTCATGCATTCCGATGAATTGTAAAATAATATCTCCTTTTTGTGTGTGATCCCTAAGAAAGTGATGCCTAACATCTATGTGTTTTTCACGTGAGTGATGTGCTGGGTTTTTACTAAGAGCTATGGCACTTGTATTATCACAAAGAATTTGAGTTTTGGAGAAACTCAAACCATAGTCAGTGAGAGTGTGTTGCATCCACAAAACTTGAGCACAGCAACTTCCAGCTGCTACATATTTAGCTTCAGCAGTGGAGAGTGCTACTGAGTGTTGTTTCTTGCAGGACCAAGAAACCAGGGAATCTCCTAAGAAGTGACATGTTCCAGATGTACTTTTTCTATCCATTCTACAACCACAAAAGTCAGTATCTGAACAAATTTTTAAAACAAAATCATCCCAGAAGAGTAAAAAAGACCTAAATCCATAGTGTCTTCTAAATACCGAAAGATTCTCTTTACGTCTTTCAAGTGAGACTCTTTTGGATTAGATTGATATCTTGCACATAATCATACAGAAAACATCAAGTCGGGTCGACTAGCCGTCAAGTATAGAAAACTTCCTATCATACCTCTAAAATTTGTTTGATCTACTGGTTTCCTAGTTTCATCAAGATCAATAGTATTTGAGGTACCAATTGGGGTGCTAATACTTTTAGTTTTGTCAAATCCATACTTTTTGAGTAAGTCTTTAATATACTTATGTTGAGATATATAAGTTCCTTCTGGTTTTTGAGAAATTTGAAAACCTAGAAATAATGTTAACTCACCCATCATACTCATTTAAAACTCAGATTTCATTATGTTTGCAAAAGAATCAGTTAAAGATTTCTGAGTTGATCCAAATATGATGTCATCAACGTAGATTTGGACAATCAAAACATTTTTGTTTTCCATTTTGATAAAAAGAGTTGGATTTTCTGTACCTTTTGTATAATTGTTTTGTAAAATAAATCTTGTAAGTCTATCATACCATGCTCTAGGGGCTCGTTTAAGACCATATAGAGCCTTGGTAATATTAAAAACATGATCAGGATGTTTTGGGTCTTGAAAACCAGGAGGTTGTTCTACAAAAACTTCTTCATGAACATAACCATTTAGAAAAGCACATTTGACATCCATTTGAAATAGTTTGAAATTGAAATATGCTGCGAAGGCTAATAGAATACGAATAGATTCAAGTCTAGCTACAAGAGCATATGTTTCTTCATAGTCTATTCCCTCTTGTTAATTATAGCCTTTAGCAACAAGTCTTTCTTTATTTATTACAATGATTCCATTTTGATCACACTTGTTTCTGAAAACCCATTTTACACCAATCACAGTTGTTTCTTTAGGTCTATCAACTAAAGTCCAGACTTGATTCCTTTCAAATTCATTTAGTTCATCTTGCATTGCTTTGATCCAATCATTATCACCTAAAGCCTCACTTGGACTTTTAGGTTCAAATTGGGAAAGAAAAGAAAGATGTTCTATTTCATTTCTTACGGAATTTCTGGTCCTTACAGGTTGATTTATATCATCAATGATGTTATCACTGGGATGATTTCTAAGAAACAATTAATTTGGGTTTTGTAAAACTTGTTCATCAACATATGGTAGGATGTCTTCTGTGGTAAATGTTTCAGGAATACTTTCTTGAACATTTTCCTTTTCAGAGTGATCTTCTACTAATGGTTGATAAACATTTTTAGAAAACACATCCGAGGATGTAGGATTGGGTTAGTTGAAAACAAAAGGATTAGTTTCATCAAATTTTACATGTATTGTTTCCCCAACAGTGCAAGTGTTCTTATTGAAAACTCTATAAGCCTTATAAGTTGTAGAATAGCCTAGAAAGATTCCTTCATCATATTTTGGTGCGAATTTATGTAGATTATCTTTTGTATTTTGAATGAATACTTTGCATCCAAAAACATTGAAGTATGAAACTTTAGGTTTTCGGCCAGTCCATAACTCATATGGGGTTTTATTAAGAAATGGTCTAGTTAAAACGCGATTTATAGTATAACAGGCAGTACTAACAGCTTTAGCCCAAAAGTGCTTAGCAATTGAGTATTCACTCAAAATTGTTCTAGTCATTTCCTGAAAATTCGATTTCTTCTTTCAACAACACCATTTTGCTGAGGAGTTCTTGGAGCTGAGAAATTGTGAGTAATACCTTTCTTACTACAAAAAGTTTCAAAATCTGAATTTTGAAATCCACCACCATGATCACTATGAATAGTTATCAATGGTAGGTTTTTCTAATTTTTATCTTGGGCGCTAAAAGTTTTGAAATAGAAAAAGGCTTCAGATTTCTTTGTGAGAAAGTAAATCCATGTAAATCAAGTCATCAACTAAAACAAATACATAGTATTTGCCTCCAATGCTTCCAGATTGTGACGGACCAAAAAGATCCATATGCACTAACTGTAATTCATTAGAAGTCGAAACTTCATTAATTGATTTAAATCTAGTTTTATGTTTCTTTCCAAATTGACAAGGATCACAGACTTTTGAAGAATCATATCTAAGATCTGGTAGCCCTTTTACAAGTCCTTTCGTTGAGAGTTTACTTAGGTTTCTCATATTACAGTGTTCTAGTCTCCTATTCCAGAGCCACGATTGGTCTTCTATTGCACTTAACCAAGGTAAGTTGTGGTTCCTAAGGTCTTCTAAGTTAATAGTGTAAACATTCTCTTGCCTATGGGCAGATAGAATGAACTCATCCTTGGAATTGTGAACAAGACACTTATCATTTCTAAAATTCACAAGGTAACCTTCATCACATAATTGACTTATGCTGATGAGATTGTGCCTAGGACCTTTAACAAACAAAACATTTGAGATATGAACTTTTCCAAGAAAAACAATATTACCTATACCAACAATCTTTCCTTGAGAATTATCTCCGAAGGTAACTTTTCCACCTTTTGTTTTGATAACCTTTTCAAAGAGATCTTTGTTTCCAGTCATATGTCGAGAACAACCACTATCCATGTACCAAATGTTCTTATTGATACACTTCTCGTTTTCCTGAAAAAGAAACAATTAGATTTTCGGAATCCAAACTTGTTTGGATCCAGAAGGGTTAGATAAAATAATTTTAGGAATCCACATTTGTTTTGCAAAATGAGCTTTATGAAATCCTAAATTTTGAGTTTTGCTAAGAGAACAATCTCTTCTCCAGTGTCCACCACATTGACACTTAGAACAGAAAATGTTTTTTTGAGGAACAAAATAATTATTGCTAAAAACAGGTTTGGAATAAGTATAACCAAGACCAGAACGATTTCTCAAAGGTCTAATTTGAGAATACATCCTGTCAAAGTTTTCTTTTCCATGAGTAAAGTTTGACAAACACTTATTCAAGGATAAAATCTCTGACTTTAGATTTAAAACCAAATTCTTATTTTCCAAAACATTTGAATTTGAACTAGAGTTAGACTCTAAAATATTTTTCTTCGAAATTACAGTTTCAAGATCCTTAGAAAGTTTATCCTTATCAGATTTAACTTTCTCATGGGTTTTTAAAATGCTTTCAAAATCAGAAGTTTTCATATCAAGATCTTTAGAAAGATCTGATACTTCTTTAGTAAAAATTGAAATTCTAGAATTTTCTTTTTCAACTCTATTTTTGAGCTTTGAATTCTCATTTTCAAGTAATTTAGCAAATCTAGATACTTCTTCAAAAGAAGGTAATGTATCATATTCTGATGCTGAGGATTCATCATTTGAAGATTCATAATATCTATTATTAGTATAATTTGCATTCAAAGAGACATTTGTAATAGCTTCAGCATTATGTACCTTAGCCATGAGACAATGATCTTCAATTGGTAGTCTGGCTAATTGTCCAATATTCCTTTGTCCTGATGTCTCATATTCTGAAGAATCATCTGAGGAATCACTACCACTTGCACTCCACGTCTCATTTGCTTTCAAGACATTATTTGTCTTATAAAACATTTTCTTGTTTCTTTCAGAGTGTGTCTCTTTTCTATCTTTCCTCTTCAGTAAAGGAAAATCAGGCCTTATATGTCTTGCTTTCATGCATTCATAACTAGTTACCTATGAATATTTCATATCTTTCCTGTCTTTCTTTTTGAATATATATTGAAAATCTTTCTTTCCCACGATCTTGTTCATCCTTCGAGCAAGATTGGATAACTCATTATCTGAAAGATTACAATCACTTGAATCAGATATAACAACTTTCATGGATTTAGACCTTGTAAGCCTTTCAGGTGTTTTAGCATTAGATGCAAAGGCTACACATCCATTCCCATTCTTCTTCTTGTAGGAATCAGCATCTGTCTTCATTCTTGTCTCATGTTGTAGAAGAGTTCCAAAGCGTTCATCAAGAGTAATCTGGGAAACTTTTCTATTTTCATCAATAGCTGTTCTTTTTGACTCCCATTCATTTGGAATTATATGTATAATCTTTCCAACAAGAGCTTCATCATCAAGACCTTTTTCTCCCTTAGATATTAAGTTGTTGACAATTGTCATAAACCTTTGTTTCACTTTACATACTGGCTCTCCATAAGGAAAAACAAATCCATGATACTCTGCTTGAAGTATTGCTCTCCTTGTTTCTATAACCTTGGATGTACCAAAATGAGTGACTTCTAATTTCATCCAAATACAGTTGGCTGCTTCACATGAAGATATCTGACTATATATATTCCTGGTCATAGAGCATAATAAAGTATTGCGTACCTTGTAATTCAGTTGATATTCTTGCTTCTCTTGGTTGGTGAAAGTACTGACTTCTTTGTCAGGAATTTTGTAACCTCCAGTAAGAATTATAAAGCTTTCTACACTAGTATTGATAAATAAAGTCTTCATACGATCTCTCCAATACTCATAATCATTCCCATCAAAGATTGGTGGTCTAGAAGGATTCAGATTGTCTATTGACCCAATATTCATTCATGCCATCTAAGACACCAAAAACTTTTCCACTCCACACGTTAGTGTAGTAAGTATTCAAGATAATAATATGAAAGAAATATAGATAGTAATACAAATCAGTGGAAAACCCCCTCTGATACCAATTTTTGGGTCGAATATAAAGATATGTATATCTATTAGATGAAATAATACAAGAGGGGGGGGGGTGAATTGTAGGTTTAAAAAACTATGAGTTTTAGCAATTAAGGGATTAGTTTAAATGATCTTAAACTAATAAAAATACAAATACCCAAAATTGTATTGAATGTAAAAAGGTATGATGTATTGTAATACTAATGTAATGTAAAACAATTGTATTCAAGGTGAACACAATAATCAGAGTAACACAAAGATGAATGATTCTACCTTAAAGCGTATAGAATCAATCAATACAAAATGTAATAGAATGATTGTAATTGAAACAATTACAATTGAATATGTAAAGGAGAAAGGTAACAATACAAATCCCTTTCTGATACAAGTAACAGTGGAAATGTAAAACTATTAAAATTCTTTTATCCCAAAGATAAGTGTTATCCTTTCACCTAGGATAAAAGGTCTATCTCACCAACACCTTGGTGAGCCCTCGATACGATGATCGGCACGTCTGTCTGCCTATCCCCGGCAGCCCTCGATACGATGATCGGCACGTCTGTCTGCCTATCCCCGGTAGCCCTCGATACGATGATCGGCACGTCTATCTGCCTATACCCGGAAGCCCTCGATTTTGAAGGTAATCGGCACCTCTGTCTTTCAATTACTTGAAAGCCCTCGATACGATGATCGGATGAACAAGGAAGATGAGAGAAGTCACAGTGTCTCTCTCTAGAATCTTGGTAGTTCACAGAGTCTCTTCATTCGTTCTCTTTGTTCATCGTTGTTCTCTCAGCTTCAAATGACCTCCTATTTATAGGCCTCGGGATCCAACGGTCATATTTCCTCCAACGGTCATATTGAAACAGAAAGCACGACATCGTTTTGATTAGTTTGTAACTATCTCAACGACATCGTTTTTTTAGGACAAGAGATATATAGAAATGAAAAACATGAGTACGATTCATATGCAATGAGTGTTTTTGACTAAGTACCAAAACAAATAATGAACATCTGAATAGCAGAGTCAGTACGATACGATTGACAGAGTCACTACGATACGATTGACAGAGTTAGTATGGTACGATTGACAGAGTCAGTACGATACGATTGACAGAGTCAGTATGGTATGATTGACAGAGTCAGTACGATACGATTGACAGAGTCAGTATGGTACGATTTACAGAGTCAGTACGATCAGTATTGTACGATACGATAAATATGATAGAAGACAAATTTAATTTCCCAAATATGATAGAATGAATTTTTGATTTCCAAAACATGATATAGAAGTCAAAAGAAGACTTTTGACTTAACAGCATGTACAATAATGATTAATCTAAAATTTGTACTAAAAATTTATATGGAAATTATATAATGGTTCTTTCAATGAATTGAGACAACAATAAAATATCATACAATATGTTAATTTACATATATCTTCTACATATAATATTTCATGTAGTCTGGCTAATGTAATGTAAAAAACAATTATGGCCTAAATTTATTTCTATGGTTATCTTCTTCTAAAATTTAATAATTATGTATGTAGAGAAATCTAATACTTTTAAAGATAAAGAGTCTAAACACACTTTTTGAATATAAAAGATAACTTCAATTATATTTAATTAATAAATTTTCTACCAATACACAAATGGAATAAATTATTATATTTTTTTCAGCAATTATTACTGGTATTTCATGTATGGGATTATTGTTTGGAGAACTATAAGGTAATTATGAAACACCAAAAAAACTATTAAAACATGAAATATCATCTCATTCATTATGTAAATAGACACTGAGAAATTTTTTTTATTAGTACTAATTAAAAATGAGTAGTTTAACTAGAATCAATCCACTCATAAATCTAAATTCATGTTATTCTTTCTGTAGTCCTTTGAATCACAAACTGAAAAAAATAAAAGGGAGTTCAACTCACTTCTTGTAATATTTATGAATATAATTGCTTCTTATATTTAAATAGAAGTATGTAATTCCTCGTTACATTTGATACACGTGAATTGAAAAAAAAAAATCTTACGGTCATAAATAACCTCATGTAGATACTTCAACTCACTTCTTCATTAATTTATAATAGTTCACATTCCTTTGAATTTTCTTTCCTCATGATAATTTGATAGTATTATTATCTAACTACATTTTTAATATTTTTATCCATGTATAATTTTTTAAATTCTCCCTTAAAATTAAACTCATCCTGGAATTTATAAATATTTTTTATACTTTCTAATACGGTTGAAGAAATATGTTACCACCATTATTTATCCTCCAATTTTTTTTAAATATTCATAAGAAACATCTATATACTATTTATCAAATAATTTCTAAATAATATAGTGTATTTGGTTGGTAAACATGGTAATATGAGCTTAATGGATAATTTTGTATCCATATAGTATCCCAAAATCATCAATTTATCATTGTAAATATTTATATTTAAAGCATGATCACTAGATAGGTACCCATATACCAATTTAAAATTGTATACAATAGTGAAAATATCATTTATATAATTTCTCTCTTTCTCATTATCAATATATATGATTTGTGATTTCATAGTGTATTCATTTATGCACCTATATTTCATCATTAGCTCTTAAAACATAGATAATATCATGATAAAATTAGAGTCTATATCATCATCTATATAAATTTGTAGGCATAATTCTCACATATTCTAACATACTAGGGATATTTATAATGTCTAGAAGAATCAACAACCTATAATTTATTTTCCTACTATAGTGATGTAAAAAATTTATTGACTAATAATCTTTTTCCATGAATGATCTCAGTTTTCACATGGTTTCCCATGATATTTTATATAATAACAGATGTAGGTTTTAGTATCTTATCATGATAAAAATTGTAACAAAATTGAAATTATTTTACATATACTCTAATATATTATTAAAAAAATATTTTTCCCCCATGGATTTATAAGGGCCTGGCATTAAACATTACATAATCATGAATTATGTCAAGAAATCACATTGAAGATCTTTTTAGGTATAGAGTTTTAGAGAATTAAGACATAACTATAATACAACAAATGGAATATTACATGTAGAAACTACTACCCACTATCAATTTTTCCTAAAATAAAAACTCTTAAAAATAAGAGACATGTCTAGTTCCATGTTTTATACATCACGATTTTTTATTATCACATCCTTGACCCTATTCATCTTTATATCCTACACAAACCATTTGAATACATGGGATGGGAATATATATCATTGTAATGGTTATAAAATAATGAAATAAACATTAGCCCATAAATAAATAGAAATCAATGAAACCATAATTTTCAATCATAATATACCTCATGAAATCATTATATTTATGAATAACATACAGAAATCAGAAATCATAAAGTTAACATATGGCATTAATAACATACATACATTGTAGAAATCACAACTACATAGGAAGTCACATTTGGAATACCAATAGAATTATATTCCCTAAATCATTTAGGGAAAATAATAACTTTTACCTCTGTCACATCACCCAATGCATTGGAGAGCTATCTCGGGCTCACCTGCACTAGGATTATCCCGGAACCACCTGTATAAATATACAATTCTGAATAAACATAACATATTCATTATACATATAAAGGAATAAAGGAAAGATAACATTTACACATGGAAATCACAACATATCATATCATGATATTGACATAATCAATTCTTTATCATACCATTTTCAAAACCATTTAAAACGTTCGATAATGATATTTTTGAATATAAGTGTCCCATACCACTTTGAATATTCCAAAGGAAAAAACATTTTGAAACATTAATGTCTATATAAATTAATCCTAAAAACTTTTTTGAAAACATGGAAATTAATGTGAAATATTTAGAATAAAAAATTGTTAAAACATTTAAAATGATATTTTAGTTAAAGAGTTTTTAACAAAATGAGAGACGCTTGAATACATTTAATTGATGAATAACATTTAATCATACCTTTATAATATCATGAGAATAAAGGTATTCATGATATAATATGCCAAAGGGGTGTATATACATCACATAAGAGGGAATTGGTGCATAAGAATAATGAAGTCTCAATAGAATGTAAATTGAGATGAAATCCCTTAAAAAACTATATCATTAGATTAAGGATAAATCAATTACATAATAATGTGTGAAAAATAAGAATAAAAACAATGAAATTGGATATTAAGTGGGAAAAATCCTAGTTTATTCAAATATATTCATATCACGACATAATAAAGAAGTTGAAGTTTAACCTAAAGAATTGAAATTGGGTGAAGAAGTTCCCATAAAGAAATTTGACAGCCTAATGATGTCACATTAAAATTTAGAAAATTAATTGATGATATTGAAAAGTTTATCTCATCACATGTACATAATATTCACCGAAATAGTGATATATAATAACATATCCCAAAATAAGATTATGTAAATTAAAAGACACCACAAAAAAGAAGTCTTTTAAAAAGAGGATGGTGAAATGTTCCTTTACCGATTTGGTAACTTATGAAACATACACCCCATGAAAAACATATCATATAATTAAGATGTAAATATAGATAAATTTAACTATATTACAAAATTAATGCAATCGTGGGTAGTACACAAACCACACAAATGTAAATAGTGGCAATATATCTTGAATCTCACGAAAATAAAAAGTGAGATGAAAACCCCTTACCACGTTGTAATCAATCAAATCTTATGAACAATAGTTAATAACAACCAAATTAATAAAAAAACCATAAATATAAAGTGAATCATTATAATATATATCAAATTTCATTACACAATACACTTTATGCAACAGATAAGTGGCGAACAATCAATATCTCATGGAATTTTAAGTGAGATAAAAACCCATTACCTCGTGTCCGACTAGAATTGTTTGTTCATTATTCTTCCTGAATAATAAACCTTAGTTAATTTATACTTTATTAAAACCCCTTTTTAAATTTTATTATTCTTTTTATATCACTTATAATAAATTTATAAACCTTATACAATCATTTAAGTTTATAATGGTCGTCTTGTAGATATTTGGTACTTGAGTCAAAAATGAACACCATATAATTACATGTTGCCCATGTGGACAAGATTCCATTATATCCAAAATTATATTCATGGTTTAGATATCATATATATAATATATATCCAGTGTATATATGTATTTATAATCGTATATTGCATTTGGAGATATGAAATGAAATGCACCGTTCATGGAGACGGTAAGTCGTACGTACGCATGATCGCTACATTAATTTTTATTTCGTATTTTAATTGAAGGAAAACACAATGACACATAGTTATATTATAATTCAAGTATACTATAACATATAATATTAATAACTCCATCTTTTATAAGACCCACATATGGTATGAACAAGTCATATTACATTGAGGGGGGCGGTACTCCGTACTTCCTCAAATAAAATTATCACGTTTACTCATAATGGAAACCATAAAGGTATTATCTAATTTAAAAATATAGAATCATAATTAAATCATAAAAAAATATCATATATTAATATTGTTTTATCATAATGGCCAATATAATAGGTGGTACGTGATAATTGAACAATCATCATTTTGTGAGGCATTAGTTTGCATCCACAAAAACAGTTTGTTCATTACCTATTAGATGGAGGTGTGTGAAAGAATAGTTATAATAATTCTCATAAAAACATTCTAGAATATTTAGGATACTTGTGTAGTTAAAAAATAAAGAAATTAAAAGATATTATGTGTATGAGAAGTAAAGGAAAATAAATGAATTTAAGAGAAAATGTTACCTTTAATTCTGGTAACTCACTTTGGTAGGAACCAAGAGGACCTCTTCAAGTGCCTTTTTCCTAAGGTAAGGCTTATAGTAGGAAGATAGTGATATTGAAAGATTATTTGGGTAGCGTTTGGGCAAGCCAATGATCTTGAGATGTGTGAGACATGGGATATAAGTGAGAGATTTTTATACGGGGGAGGAGGGGTTCTTTAGGAATGTGTGAAAATATTATTTTAGTATATAATTATTTTAGGTTTCTAAAGGTCCATAACTCAATAAGGTCAAACCTAAGATGTCTAATGGTCAAAATAAATCTATAAAATAATTATTTTATAGGTTTTAGATTTTATTTTAATATTTATAATGTTATTTATTTAAATCATTTATTAATTAGGTAAATTATGAATCATTGTTCCGTCAATAATAATTTTAATTATTTGATGTCTAAGAATTATAGGAAAAATTCCATGATGTAGGAAATATTTTTAGGTTTCTAATAAATATTTATAGTCTAAATGATATCTTATATAACCCCATTTAAAAAATAATATACGGAAAGATATTTGTTTGTGTCATTTTTGTCTTACATTAAATTAATTATTCTAAAGTGTCATTATCACTCCCATGTGGCTCAATGGGGTCCCAAAAGCAACCCAAGGATACCCATGGTCATCAATGACTCATACAAAAAAGTTAGGACATGAGTTAAGTTAATTTTTTATTATTATAAATTTTTTACCTTGAATTACCCTATTTAGCTTTAACTACGGTAAAACATAGTCAAAAGTTACTATTCAACAGAAAATTATTTTCATATTACTAAAACAAATTATACTTAATAATAAAAACCATGTTTGTCGGATTTTAAACATTCAATTCAGAGAAGAGGTAAAATTTCAATTAAATGAAAAAGTATGTTTTTTAACTACTACTTAGTGGCTTCACTATTCATAAAAATTGATGTTTTTTCAGAAAAAAAAAATATCCTAAGATATATATGATATTTTGAATTCAATAATGATATCTATTTTACTAAATTCAAAACATATAAGTATCATTAATTAATTAAAAATTATTTCCTACTGTCAAAACCAATAGCTTGTTTTTTAGAAACAATATCTATCAAATGATTGACACATGTTCATGCCCAATTTAAAAGTGAAATTTCTTCCAATGACCAACATTCGATTAAATGGTAAAAATATAATCTAATTACACTTTAAAACTATTTAACTAGATAAAATAACCATATAAATAAGTTATATTAAAATGAAATTTTGAATTAAAATACTATGTTTTTCACCATTCATTAAAAAAATGAATTCTATCAAAAAAATACAAAAAATTTACCAAAAGTAAATTTTAATGTCTTTATTCTAAAGAAGAATTTTTTTTTGACAAATAGAACATGTAAAATTTTCCAAAACTATATTTAAAAGGGTTTCACCATCAAAAGGTTGTAAAGTGGCCATTTATAGAATATTAGAGTATTTATGCTTAAAATCAGATTCTTTTTTATTTTAATCATCTAAAATTTATTAGATAAATGTAAAAACATTTAACAAACATGTATATTCATATTGTAGTTAGTTTTTTTCATTACTTCCAATATAACGGCTAGGAATTAACTACCATATAAAATAAAATAATAATATTATTTTTCAGTATAACTCAACGTTGTGTGTAAAATAAGATTTCAATTAAACCCGTAGTTATGTATCAGGTACTTTATTAAACATAGAATCCCCATTAAATTAAAATTAATTATTAATTAATAAATATTAATAAAAATGAAAATGTCATATTATTTGTTTTCCTGGGATGATACATCCTTCCTCTCTTTTGGGAATTTTGTCCTCAGAATTTTAAAATTGGGCTCGGAAACATCATTAAAAGTCCCTCATCAGAAAAATAGTCAATAAAACTATCACATTAAAATAAATGAAGAGAAATAAAAAGGTCGCCCAAGAAAAAATATACTTAGATTCCATGAAAACAAGGATATAGAGAAGAAAACAAACCATCATGTTCTAATGAATAGGGATATAAAATATGATTATGATAATGTTAACCACAAGAAAATCAAAAACATTTAATGGGTTAAACAGTCTATGATTCCCTATTAGGAAAAGTTAATATACAATGTTTTTTATGTTACTTTTCATAAAGTTTTTGAATTTATTTATTCGATTAACTAAAAAAATATGGATACATACTTACCTATCTTGTAGACATTCATACTTTACTAAATTCCTACCACAAAATCATTTTTTTATCCTAATGATGAGTATTCAATATGACTTGTTCACATTGAATGCGCTGTAATCAACTTCTACAGAATCACATAATCCAAAAAAGATTATCTGTATTTTTCCCATGTCTATAGATATTAATAATAACCTAAATGGAATGATCGAGACCAGATAACACCCAAAAAAGGAAATTCTTTTTTAAAAACAAAAACTACTCTTAATCTCTAAAATTTTCAAAGAAAGAGAATGTTCAATAAAGAACATTCAACTAATATTTGTTTATAAAATTCATCAAAGTAATCAAAACTATTATGGAACCAAAAATCCCTGAAGGATTTAATAACATATTCTTCCATGATAAATCATAAAATTTATCTCTAAATATCATTAGTTACTCTTAAAGTCTCATATTGAAAAGTAATTCACCAAATCACATATTCTCTATGATAGGATAATCATTTCCACAGATAAATCAAAATCAAATTATTATTCATTCATAAAATCATCTGACAAAATATAATTATTCATACTAACTAGGGACTTCACATATTCCAGTAGTAGGTGATAAATATTAGTCGCACTTTGGTTGTGGGTTCGATTCCCGCAGTTTTGTCTGATACAACATGTTGTCATGTGGTCTGCCTGTAGTCTATTTAAAAAAAATATATAATTTTATAACATTCACAAAAAAAGATAAATTCATAAAGAATAACCATAACATATTTTAATCTCAAATCTTATTTAATAAGTTTCATTTTACATCCCAAAATGTATTAACCTATAATTTCCTCAAATTCAAGGATCATATAAACCCAAATAGTTCATTATAACTATATCCACAAATGAAAATATAATTATTCCTTGAATAAAAGATTCTTATATCAAACATTAGGGTTACACAAACTATAAAATGTCTTATAATGTAATCCCATCATCAAAAGAGCCTTTATACTTTTAAGCATTTCACCATCATAAAATCTTCCATAACACTTGAATCCCTTATATGTTTACTTCTTACTCATTCATCATTATTCATAATCCATTAACCATTCCATTACAAATTATTCTAAAATACTTAATTCCAACAAAAAAAATCATAAATTATATCCTAAGATTCAAAAATGTATAATCATTAGATAAGAAATAATCCATACCTTTCATTGGTCTTTTTGGGTTTCCTCATCCTTAGTTGGAATGACATTAGGTATTGGTAAACAGATATTCATATGATATTGTTGATCCCATTATTGAACCTTCTTCGTAGGAAATCTATCTGTATAATGACCATGCACACTAAATATAATCATTCAATTGATCCCTTAGAAAGAACTTATTTACCTCTCCTAGAGTCAACTAGATGCTTGCTTTTTCCATGGTAGGTTCTTTATTTATGACCATCACTTCCACAATATATAGCATCTTCTCATCCACCTGGAAAATTTTTCTATGTGTTTCTTTCCACTTCCATGACACATAGGTTTTTTAATATGTATACCTTTATGGTTATTACTAGAACTACAGTGGGGATTCGTTTCTCGCATATATGATGCCTTATAAAAATCACAAAGGTTCAAGTGGTCAATCATGACTGTAGATAGTTTGTTGAGAATAACCACAAGAGTTATCATTGTAGCACCCATTTAATTCAGTTGCCCATTTATAAATCCATCATTATTTTCATCACATCCACTTTTACATTGGTTCCTGATAGATCCATCCATTTACAAAAACAAAAAAGGTATGTGTGTCTATATTAGTAAAATCATCATATAATATCATTGAGGAGGGTGAATACTAAGATATACTTATTCATTTTTTCTTAAATTCATTCAAATTATTTAAAATCACTACGACTCTTACAAAAATCATAACCATTATGGTAATGTCACATATGTTTAAAGAACACCCTAAATTAAAAATTTATCCCAACCGACCTCTGATACCAACTATAAGGACATTTACATTAACATTACATAATCATGAATTATGTCGTGAATTCACATTGAGGATCTTTTCATGTTTAGAGTTATAGAGAATCAGTCCATAACTGTTACCTAACAACATGAATATTATATATAGACACTACTATCCATTATCCATTTTTTATAAAATAAAAACTCTTTAAAAATATATACATGTATAGTTCCATGTTGTAAATATCAGGCATTTTCTATGATCTCATCCATGACCCTATTCATCATTATGTCCTTTGAAAAACATTTGAAAAAATGGTATGAGTATAAAAATATCATTAAGGGTTAAAAAATAATGAAAATAAACATTATCCCATCAATAAATACAAATCAATGAAACCATACTTTTCAATCATAACATCCCTCATGAAATCATAATATTTATGAATAACATACATAAATCATAAATCATAAATGTAACTTATCGCATTCATAACATACATACATTGTAGCTATCACAACAACATAGGGAGTTAAATTTTGAATACCCATCATAGTATATTCCCTAAATCTTTTAGAAGATACATTAACATTTACCTCAGTCACGTTACCCAATTCATTAGAGAGCTATCTCGGGCTCACCCACCCTAGGGTTATCATGAAACCACCCGTATACGTAAAAAATTCACAATAACCAAAACATATTCGTTACACATAAAAAATGTATAATTGAAAGATAACATTTCTACATTGAGATCACAAAATATCATTTCATGATATTGACATAATCCATGCTTTATCAAACCATTTTCAAAACTATTTAAAACATTTAATAAAGGGATTTTTGGATAAAAGTGTCGCATACCAATTTGATGGTTTAAAAAAATAAAATATTAATACATTAATGTCCACATAAATAAATCTTAAAAACCATTTTGAAAACCTGGACATTAATGACAAATATTTAGAAGAATAAATCATTAAAACATTTAAAAATGTATTTTACCTAAAGAGTTTTTAAAAAAATAATAGACAATTGAATACAATTAATTGAGGAATAACATTTAATTATAACAGTATAATATAATGAAAATAATGTTATTCATGATATAATATTCCAAATGACATCATATACACTACATAAGAGTTAATTGGTTCATAACAACAATGAAGTCTTAATGGAATGTAAATTGAGATGAAATACCTTATAAAAACTATATCCTTATATTACAGATAAATCAATTACATAATAAAGTGTAACAAGTAAGAATAAACTCAATATATGTGGATATTAAGTGTGAAACTATCCAAGGTCATTCACACATATTTATAGAACCACATAATCGAGAAGTAGAAGTTTAACACAATGAATTTAAATTGGTCGAAGAAGTTCCCTTACAAATATTTGACAACCTAATGACATCACTTTAAAATTCAGAAAATGAATTAATGGGAGAGAAAAGGGAATATCATCACATGAACCTAAAATTTATAGCAATTAGGATATATAAGTACATATACGAACATAAAAATATGTAAATTAAATGGCATAACAGAAATAAGTCTTTTAAAAAGAGGATGGTGAAAGATTCCCTTACTGATTTGGAAACTTACGAAACATACACCCCATGAAAAATGGATCATACAATTAAGATGTAAATACCCATAAATTTAACTATATTACACAATGAATGCAATCATGGGAAGTACATAAAAACACAAAAGTAAATAATGGCAATATAGCATGAATCTCATGGAAGTAAAAAATGATATGAAAACACCTTACCACACTGTAATCAATCGACTTGTCTCACCAAAAGTAAATAACCACCAAATGAATCACAAAATACCATGAATATAAATAGAATCTTGATAATATATTTCAAATTACCGTACAAAATACACTACATGAAATCGATAAGTGGCGAACAATGGAAATATCATGGAATTAAATGTGCAATAAGAAACCCAATACCTCGTGTCCGACTTGAATTGTTTGTTCCTTGTTTTTGTTGAATAATAAATGTTATTAATTTATACTTGATTAAGAACCCTTTTCCAAATCTATTATTCCTTTTATATAACATATTACTATGTTATAAACATTATGTAATCATTTATGTTAATAATGGTCATTTTGTCGACATTTCAACTTTAGTAAATATGAACACCTTATAATTACAAGTTGTCCAGGTTTTCAATTGTCTATTATCTTAAAAATGATATTCATGAATTAGATATCATATATATATATATATATCATATATATCCCTTATATATATGTATTTATAATAGTACATAACTTTTGAAGATTAGAAATGAAATGCACCGTTCATAGAGATGATAAGCCGTACAAACGCATTAACACTATTTTGATTTCTATTTAGTATTTTAATTGAAGGAAAAAATAATGATATATAGTTATATTATAATTCCAGTATAATATCATATATAATTTAAATAACTCCATACTTTACATGTTCAACCTATGGTATGAACGAGTCATATCACATTGATGGGGCAGTACTCCGCACTTCCTCAAATGAAATTATCACGTTTACTCATACTGGGAACCATAATGGTATGAAATAAATTAAAAATACATAAGCATAAAAAAATAACAAACATAATAGATATCATATATAAATATAGTGTCATCATGATGTTCAGTATAAGAGGTGGTAGGAGATAATTGAACAATCATCATTTCATGAGGCATTAGTTTTCCATCAATAGAAACAATATGTTCTTTACCGATTAGATGGAGTTGTGTGTAATTGTAGTTCGAATTATTCTCTTAAGAAAACCCTAGTATATTGGGGATACTAGTGTTTTTTGGAAAATAAAGTAATGAGAAGAGTTTATGGGTTGGTGAAGTAAAGTAAATGAAAAGAATTTAAGACAAATTCTTACTTTTAATTCTGGTAACTCCCTTCGGTTTGAATTGAAAGGACTACTTCAAGTGCCTTCTGCCAAAGGTAATGCTTCTAAGAGGAAGAGAGTGATATTTAGAGATTATTTGGGTAGGGGTTGGAAGAGAAAAGTGCTTTGAGAGGTTTGGTTAATGGGTTATAATTGAGGGATTTTTATAAGGTGGAAGAGGGGTTCTTTAAGAATGTTTGAAAATAATATTTTATTATATAATGATTTTCAATTTTTAAAGCAGAAAAACTCATAAAGGTCAATCATAAGATGAATCATGGTCGAAATAAATTCATCCAATAATAATAGGACAGGTTTTTCATATTATTTAAATATTTATAATCTTATTTATTTAAATAATTTATTAATGAGGTAAATACAACATCATTTTTGTGTCATAACTAAATTTATTTATTCCATATCTAAAAATTATAAAAAAAATACCACGATGTAGGAAATATTTTAATTTTAACAATTAATATTTATAGTCTAAAATATAACTTATTTAACCCCATGTAAAAATTATTTTATGAAAAGATATTTGTTTGTGTCATATTTGTCTATACATTAAATTAATTAATCTAAAGTGTCATTATCACTCCCATGTGGATAAATGGGTACCAAAATAGAACCGAGGATTCACATGGTCGGACATGACTCCTACAATAAGGTGAGAAAAAATTTTAAGATAAATTTGCATTATTATAATATTCTTTTTACCTTGAATTACCCTATTTACCTTTAACCACGGTAAGTAAACGTCAAAAGTTACTATTCACCAAAAATTTATTTTCATATTATTGAACCAAATTTTACTTACTAATAACAACCATGTATGTCGGATTTTTGAAATACATATCAGAGAAGTTGTAAAATTTCAGTTAAATTAAAAGGGCTATTTTTTGACTACTACTTAGTGGTTTAACTATTCATCAAAAATGAGGTTTTTCAGAAAAATACCAACAATTCATCTTAAGATATATTTAATATTATGAATTGAAAAAATACGTCTATTTTAAAAAATTAAAAACATATATGTTGTAATAATTAATATAAAAGAAATCCCCGAATTCAAAAAATAGCGTGTTTTTATGAAACAATGTTTATCAAAAGATTGACACTTGTTTATGGCCTATTTCAAAGTGAATTTTCGTCGAATGACCAGAATTGGATTAAATGGTAAAAATGGAATCTAATTTCACTTTAAAACCATTTTAAAAGATAATATAACAATATAAATAAGATTGATTAAGAGGAATTTTTGAATTAAAATATAGTATTTGTCACTATTTATTAAAAAATGAATTTTATTAGAAAAATACCAAAAATTTACCCAATGTAAATTTGGATGTCCCGATTCTAGTGAATAATTTTATATTTTTAAAATAGAACATATAAAAGAAATAAAAACTATATTTAATGCGTTTTTTCCATCAAAAGTCGATAAATTGACCTTTTAAAGAATATTAGAGTATTTATGATTAAAATCAGATTCTTTGTTATTTTAAAACTCTAAAAATTATGTAATAAATGTAAAAGCTTTTAACAAACATGTATATTCCTATTATAGATAGTTTTGTTCATTTCTGCCAATTCAACGTCTAGGCATTAAATACAATTTAAAATACTATTATATTATTATTATTCAGTATAACTCAACGTTGCATGGGACCTAAGATTTCAATGAATCCCCTTATTATCTATCAGGTATTCCATCAAACATAGAATCCGCTTTAAAGTAAAATTAATAATTAATTTTAAAGAATTAATAAATATTAAAATGTCATATTCTTTATTTTCCTAGGATGTTACAGGATTCGTAATATATTGTAACACATATATTCTAGTGGAATGGAGGCATAATGTTTTTTCAAAATCAAATACTATTTCATGAAAATTAATCAATATTTGTTCGGTAGATATTCTTTATGAAATAATTTACTTTAAATTCATTGATATGTTTAGTGGAATCCCCTATCCAAAAAAATAAATTTGATTTCCTCAAAACATTCCTCTAGTTTATAGAAATTATAATTTCTATTTTACCCATAACAGCAATTAGTCTATGTCAACCAATTAACGTTGTTATCACTCCCAAGTAATAGAGGTTTTAAATGACATATTCCTAATAAATAGATTTATAATATGTGCTTGATAAATATAAAAAATAGTTTGCTGAAGGTATTTTTATAATATTAAAATAATCATATTTTTACCCTTTTACATTATTTTAAATATTATTTTGATTATAAATAATTAATTATTAATTATTCAAAAAATTAATGCATAATGATTTTTTTATATTATCATGATTTTTATTGCAATTACATTGAGTTATATTTTATAAAAATAACGTAAGTGTTTATATTATAATTTAATAAATTACCACACAAAAGAAATAGAATAAAATAAACACAATTTATTATTCTGATCGTTTCTATAGATTGGTTTGTCGAGATGATTATTAACTAACCATTGTAAATATGGGATTAACTCTTTAATATGGGACTCTCTTGAGTTGTAGAATTCCTCCTTTAACTAATGTATCTCTTTAGTTGGTTTCACCTAAACATATTCTAGAACCATATCATCACTCTTGATAGTTAATTCGTTTTCATATTCTTAATTCACATTCTAGTGGGGAGAACCATGTGTTTGGGGTTATATAAAATAATAAATAAACATTTAGAACCATATATATTAATTCTGAATAAATGATTAAATTATCAATATATTAATTTCGTAAAAAATATAAAAAACCTTTGTAATAAATAATTAAATTCAATTGAAACATAATAAATACATTTTTTAGTGAATCACATGATTATTTATTCATAAAACACAAAATCATTAAAAACTATATAGGATTCAACTCATTATTTTCATTATTAAGATCATTGTCTTAAAATAATATGTAAATTATTTATATAATTCATTAATTAATTTTTCCTAATTTTACATCCAAACAATCCTAGATATTCACATCAAAATTAATTTTAAATTAATTTTATTTAATTATTAAGATTTAAATTAATTAAATATAGAAAATTAGTAGTTTTTTTTATTGTTTATACCTTAATGATTCAGTTTATACCCAATTCTAGTATTTTAATTATTACATAGTATGTACAATCACATGTCATGGTGTGTATGAAATGTAATTTATAGTCCCTATCATGTAATATATACATAAATAGAATATATTCCAACATGACATTTCATGATTTTTATAGTTTTTCATTTCATAGGATACCCCATATAGTATACATGTAGTGTATAGACACAATGAATTCCTTTATATACAGGAAGTGTACCATTGGCGATGCTTGGGATGTAAACATCATGTATGAGAATAATACATAAATATTATAATTATTCTAGAATAGAAATTAATTAATAGAACATACTATATCCAATATGACCTACACAAATCACATGGAATTTATTATATATAGACAGCTTTATCACATGGTTATTATAGAAATTAAAAAAAATACCTCCATTTTATTTCATTTAGAAAATTTTCCATCTGCCTTTCAAGTCACACGACAATCTTCTCTTGGTGTATGCCTTGAATGAGTTATCCCAAATTACACGACATGTAATACCAAATATATGATGTGTGATTAATTTTTTTCTAATCCCATTTTTTGACTAGGGAATAATAATTAATTTAACATGGTTTGTTATGAGTTACATGGAATATAAAGCCCATGTAATCTAATGTAATTTGTGTAATATCATGCCACTTATATGGAAGTCAATAACTAATGTCCATTATTTACGCGTTTGTTACTTTGAATAAAAGGATTTAATAATTCCCATGGGGTCAAGCCATTTGGGATTACACTGTTTGTACATGAGAAACATGAATTTTACACCCTACCAATCCATGTTACAATTGTAAGTCAATACACCACATGTAATGAAACTGTTAATATTCATCGATATTATGTTTCATGATTTTCAAATAATATCCTATTGTGGATGAATACTATTACAAAACATTAAAATTTACAGGTTTTCTATTTCTATAATCTCTCTACAATCATTGGATCCTCTAAATGTGGTATTTTAATGTTCTTATTTGCTCAAGGAATGTTTCTTATTCATATAAACTTTTCATATCGTATTATCTAAAATTTTGATTTATATAATGAAAAACTCAAATATGAAAAAATAATGTTCAAATTATTAATTGAGAAAAAAATAATAAATTATTATAAATTATTATAAATTATTTGGTAACTAATTTTATAAAACATAATGGTTCTACTGTTTACTAAATTTTTTAGGGTATATTTACACTAGTGTATTTCATTAGTCTCTTTCGATCAACTTTAATGAAATTCTTTCTCTATACTATAGAATATTACATGAGGGGATCATTTAACATATAATTAAAAATTAATTTATAAAAAATAATAATATATATTTAACAATTATTTCCTCATTCATGAATTTATTTTAACTTCCTCTTCATGTTGTCGTTGAAGGGAAGGGTATAAAGTTTAATCCATCTATCATTGTCTTCATGTAATGTAAAAATGTCAAAAAATCATCATTATGACATTTTGTGCTAGCTTGGATGATAAAAAACACTTGAGTTGTTCATGGTTGATCACAACAAGAATCACTAACATCGTGACTGCCTCCCTATTTTTCTATTGGTCGGGAGAAGGGGGGAGGAGGATAATCAGTTATTATTCATGATTATTTCTTGGGATCATATCATTATTTAAAATAATTTTCTACATCACCCTATAATTAAGATATATTGGCATATATACTATCTTTTAGATATTTTTTTATTACCTAATGGTCATTAAATATTTCCATTATTCTTGGAAAACCTCTCATAAAATATTATTTTTATTATTATATTTCATGGAATACGCTCACTCATCGATATTTAAATTTCATTTCATAAGTAATTAAAACAATATTTATTTAAATGATAAAGAATAAACAATTTATTTTTTCATCTAGATCCTAAACTCGAATCATCAGTCCTCATTTGTATATATCAAAATTCTAATAAAAAATATTTATTGAAATAAATAAATTTAACTATATTATTAATTTAATTAAAATATATATATTATCTTCAGTATCTAGAAAATAAATATTTATTTAATATTAATGAAAATAAATATAAATGCATTTTTATATTTTGAATAAAGAAGGTATAATGTTTTTTAATAAAATTGGAAAATAGTATATATAAAATATATAATTTTTTTTAATAAGTGGTGATTTAACTCATTTTATTAACTTAACCTAAATTGATATTATTTCATTTGTGTTGATATTAATATTAATTATAATATTAAAACATGTGAGAATTTATCTTTGATTGTAGATATATTTTGTGAACCATTATACCTTTTATTGAGTGAAATTCATAAAACTATCTTTATGTATAATATTTTTGTCTAGAAACACAATAAGACAGACATAAATATTTATTTTAAAGCCTCAGTGGCAATATCCTCATATTAATGCTCACTATGTAATAAAATATATTTTCCTATATATCTAATCAAGTATGAATCAGACTTCTGTCCTAAACCTATATACATGATATATACTTCTTTTACCTTATAATATGAACGCATCAAAAAATTACCATGGACATGGATTTATCATGTAGTTTCATTATAATCAAAATATTAGAAGATATATAATTCAATTAAATGGAAGTTAATTTTTCTCTCACACAATTCATTAATTTACATAACTTAAGGTGCACCAAATGCATCAACCCTCACCATGAGAATATTTCATCCAGATTTTAATAAATACATTAAATTACTTTATTCCAGAAAAAATTTAATAATAATATCATTTTAAATGACTAGTACACTTGTCTATATATTGGAATATAAAATGAAATGAAATATTTTTAATTCTTATTAATGGTTGTGTTGTCCAAACCACCTCTATTGGACAATAACAATTGTAAATACCATAATAAGGTGTTTCAATAACTTATTAGACCACAACACCTAATATTAAAACCAAGTCTATATCTAATTAGGTAAATTAAATCCAGCCATAGAACATTTATTTAATAATATTATCTCATGACATTAATATTTTCATTACAATTGAGAAATGGTACATCCTTTGGATGTAATAAACACAGAAATAAAATTATCACTTACATAGTATATATAAGAACTCTCATCAGTTGATAATGTATTTAATAATATTTATGTGTGTGAATATTTTAGTAGAAAAAGAATATATTAAGTTAGTTATAGGGGAAAACACTCATAGTTCATTAAAGATGAAATAATCCATCAAAAATAAGAAATATTTTATATTAAATGATATTATATAAATTTATCACATGATAGAAGAAAAAATATTCTAGACTAATTATAATAGTGAAAATATCTCTAAATAAAATTAGGATTGGGTGTCTTCAATGTAATTTTTATTAAACTAAAGAAATTGTATATCATCATCTAAAAAACATGAAATTCAGATTTTTAATTTTATCTTTAGGCTAGGTACTTTTAGATATATTTTTTCCCAATTTACATTTTCCTAGTATTATGAAAATTTATACTTTTATTTATATTTTTTCATTCAATTGTTTTTTATTTTTCTTATTAGAATAATTTTTTATTTATAATTTTTCTTTATTATTTTACTCATCTATTAATGGGTTTTTATGTTACTCTAAAAGTTTGTATTTTTATTTTTTTCAATATATCAAAAATTTAGAGTATATAATTTTTCAAAAACATGTCTTTACAATTAATAGCTGTCACAGATATCACTATGGATTATAAGAGATTTTGTTTGTTATAAATATTTCAAAATTATTTTCTATGAATAAAAATCAATCACAAACATCAGAATATATCATACACATGGTTTATTATTATTAACTTATTTATAAATTTTTTTAAATAAACATGTTGTTACTATAACATTATACTTATTTGTTTTTAATTTCTTATCCTATGTATTTATTTTATTTTTAAAATCATTTTTTAAAATCTCTATTCTTTCATTTTTACATTTTCCCGTTTTCTTATTATATATATTAAATTTTAAATTGAGAAAGGTATTATATTATTAATAATATTTTTTATTATAACTAATAAAACTACCAGAAATATGGAATTCATGGAATTTAATAATAGTAAATGGGGATAATGAACTTCATCCCTCGGTAATAAGTGAAGAAATCCCAAATGATGAGGAAACCAAAATGAGAATGTTGTAAGGAAATCCTAAATGGAGGAAGAATCACATTCTAAGTAAAAAATAGATTTTATATTCATTTCTTATTATAGGGTGTTTTATATAATATTCAAGATGGTTTCATGTTTTTGTAAGTTCATTTTAATTCACTTGTTTAACTAGCTTAATTTATACATATTACTTAACACTTTATAGTCTAATATTATTCTCTGGAAATTTTCCATTTTATTAACAAAAATTCTCAAATTTAAATAAATGATACATTTTCATTTCCATAAAAGGTGGTAATGGTATAATTTAGAGTAATAAAAAAATAACAAGTATTTTTACTTTGTTTAATCATATATACTTATTCGATTTTGATTATCTTAGTGTGAGGGAATAATAATTTCATAGATGTTATACATAGGGAGTTTATTATAATAGGACACATTTTCTTCAATTTATATATTCAATAATGATTACTTAATTATAGTAAGTTATGTGATTATCATAAAAAATCATATTATCCATTAAAACATTGACTTTTATATCCATTATTTTGACATTCACAAAAAAATTATTGTCGCTGAAATATGATAATAACATATTTTTTTAGTTATTTCTTGTGCATAAATAATTTTTGGAACATAATTTTGGGTGAACTCAATTTGATACACATAATGTCAGGAACATAACTAATTCCACCAAATTTTGTTCAATAGATGATAGATCAATCTTTAAATTTTGTTACTACTAAACAAGATCATTGAAGATGTTACTATTACAGGTTTTTATGCCAATTCCTATATAATTATATCACTACTTTGGGGATCATATGATGGTCACACAACACTAATATAATTTTAAATTGATTATTTTATCATATCATTGCCTTGTATATAGAGTTACATGTTTTCAAGAGTTTTATTAAAGAGTTAATTTTATATAAATTTGAAATTTTGATTGAGGGTTTCATTGAGGATCCCAGTATAGAAATTGTAAAAAATTATCTTTGGAATATCCTTGTACAACATTGGGAAAAATGAGAATATTTCATGGATAAGAACTATTTTTATAATAATATATTTTTAAAAGTTTGTGTGTTTCTATCAAAAAATACACAGATTTGTTCTAATTACCATGTTATTATTCAATTTTTTTTATCTTACATCAGTTAATCAATATATCTTTTCTATTTCAATTTTTCATTCATTTATTAAATTTACATTAATTTATATATATTTTTCATTTCATACATATTAACTTCTAAAAAATTAATTTCTTATATTCATTGAATAATTGGATTTTTTGGTTTGAACATCAATTCACTACATATTAAATCTACCATAGTTATATAATATAGGATAATAAAAATGAAATTTAAAATAAATCATAATTAATTTAATGAGCCTTTATTTTAAATATTAATAATTTGACTGTTATTTAAAATGTAATGGTTGAAAAATAATTTTTTTGTGAAATATTCATATTTTTATTAACATTTTCATTCCCACACATAAATTATGATATAAAAGAATCATTATATTCATATTATGTGGTAATAATATTAATATCCATATCATTTTCATAAATGTTTTTGACATTGAGAATATATATGTTTATTCATACACAATCTCAAATTGGTTCATTAAACATAATCAAATAATAATTTTTTTATGAAGCTAAAAATTTCATTTGTTTTCTAAAACACAATGTCATATATTTTCCCCAATATGTGATAAAATATTTAGTTTACATCAATATTTATGTGGATAAAAAATATCAAACACTAACATAACTTGTAAATTTTAATTATTGTCTTTTATAACAAAACAATCCTATATCAGAAAATCATTTAAGATATCTAATATATGGTTGACACCATTATAATGAGATAGAGTAGGTGAATAAATATAACAACCCACTAAATTCCTAGAAAATTATATTTTTATCTTGGTAATATTACCACTGTATATTAGGGCGTATATAGAACTCACATACTCTACATTAAGACCAACATTTTCTTCAATTTTCCTTAATGTTTAGAAATTATCCATAGATTGATCAAGACATCATAAGAATGTTAACATACATAATGGATCTTATTACTCTATATGAAACAATTATACAAATATTTTAGTATACTAACACTAATGAATTATAATTTCTTCTTCTAGAGGTTAAATTTTTTTATAATGTATCATTTTTTATTTCTAAATTCATTTTTTAATTTCATTTTAAATTATTTTAATACATTTTAACATTCATTAAGTGTATTAGTGATATTTTTATCATCAATATACAATATTGCGAAAAATTATAGATCCACAACTCTTACAAAATTCACGTGAATAAATTTATTAATTTTTATAACCCCTTTTCAAAAGATAATCACTCAAATGTTTAAACCAAATATTCTATAATTTCATTAATATATGTAATAATTTATTTAACATAATAGAATTAAAAATATATAATATCCAAGACATATAGTAGGAATATTTTTTCAACTATGTATTTTTAAATTAAAAATATAAAATATTACCCTATAAATTTTATTCACAACATTTTTCAATTGTAATTCAAGATGCTTATATATAAAAAACATCATAATATATTGAATGGCTATGGAACCACTATAGGAAAATATATTCCATCATAATAAATTCTAGTTTCATGTGAGAGACCTTTAGAAAATACTCATCCTTTATATTTCAAAAAATCATTATTTTATCCTCTATAATACCATAATGTTTAACATTTCATGAGAAAACTATAACAATGTTCTCCAAATGGATAATGCATATACTAGTGTCATTAGATTTTATAAAATAAATTCTTGAATAATATTATGTACTTATGGTGTCTAATGTTCTTTGAGGAATGTCATAATTAAGAGAATTCCAAATCATCTTAGGTATATTTATTTCTTAAAAAAACATTTTGCATTTCCCATTCCATTATTAAGGGTTTTTTATTTCGAAGTATTAGGTCTTACATGCCTCACACAAGGATTGGAAACAATATTTACAACAACAATAAATTACCCTTTTGTGAAAAATATTCTTATTATTGTATTTATAATGAAAATAAATGATTTTGTAACCCATTTTCAATCATATAATGTATTGGAATATTTATTTCTGAATTTGTGAAAATTAAATATCTTTAGAACTTTTAGTTTACTAATATGTATATGAGGATCAATATGTAACAATATTGTAATTTTAAATGATATTTATTTTGAAATTGATTTATTTTTTCCACTAACAATATGAATCATTTTTTATAGATATTATTATCAATAAATCATTGTATAAACACATCTCATGTCATTTTATTAGGAAACATTATGACTGTGAGAGATTAAAATCCAATGTAAATCCAAAATATTCTTTGGGTCCCATTATTTTACATTTGGGGGTGTAATTGGACCAAATAGGGATTGAAAATATTACATTAATATTGAATATTTGGTTTCTATCCCAAAAAAATTTAGAGATGAAATATTATTGATATCTCAATGGATCTATTTGAATTATTTGTCTTATATAAAAAATTACTTATCTACATTATGTTCATCTATTATAGTTTTCAACATGAAATAATAATTACAAGCATGGAATGAATATAAACCAGAATTATAAATGAAAAATATAATAATTTAATAATTTATGAATTTTTTTCATAACCATATTCTTTGAAATGGAAATATTGAAAATGTTAAGTTTCTAGATGACATAAGAGCACATAGGTCAATATATATAATGTTTTTTGGTTTATTAGTATAATTTAATGGGTAAAATATGTAGTTTAGGAAATAATAATCCAATAAAATTGGATACTAGTTAATAAATGTGATAAATTTAATAAATTTAAAAATAAATTATGTCACATGTTTACCATAAAATTTAGTCTTTTGAGGTATCTGATTGTATGATTTTGTTGAAATTCACTTATATGAAGAAAGACTATAATAGAAAATATGTACTATAAAACATATTATATAAAAGATATATTGAATGGTATTAGAAATGGAATTCTTAGTGTTCCATCAGGTGAAAAACCCCCATTTTTTCCTTATCAGATTATTCAATATCTTAATATAATATTCCTATACACACAATATCCATTAAATTTAATCATAACCGGAATTCTTGATGAAACAAATCAGTTATTGATGTCTCAAATTCATACATTAAGAGCAAAAATATCATTTCACTTCACAATATATATATATATATCAATATATATATACAATAAGATGCAACGATAAAGTGGAAATTCTATTCAGTAGAAAATGTTAAATTTTATTTTCTTAAACTCTTTTAAGAATACATATTAAATACATAAATAATAAATATTCTAACCTATCATATAATATTTTATTAAATGTCACCATAATAGTTTCTTCAATTTCTATGGCTTTGTTATCGTCATTTTTTCTCTATGAAATTCCTTACAAATATTATTGTGACCTATGGATAAAATTCTCTAATTAGACTCAATATTGATTAACATATATGAAACAATATCTATTTTACAATCAAACTATTTAAAATCAACTCCCTGTTATTTAAATCCTTGAAAAACTTTAGACACCTTAACTGCACAACATCAAAATTAATGATGTAAACACTAATTGACTACATAAAACTCTTTCTATGTGGTTTATTTTTATTTTTAAAAGCTTTTCAATCAAAAAATGTCCTTTAAATATTTAAGATAGTATTTAATAAAATATCATAAAATCTATTAGTGAAATCTGACATTCACATTTTTAACATAAAAAAATTACCCACTATATACCTTAACTGCCTTTTGATTTTCATGAAAATCCAGTTTGAAATTGGACTGTCATTATATTTTATTTAGTAACAATAAACACCTCTATACTAAAAAATGCCGAAAGCCTCTTAGACACAACATGATCTCAATAATATCATGATAATAATCAGATAATCCTTTTTCTACGAAAATAACACACCTTTATATATGTGAAAATATTTCCCATGTAAAAATTTATTCCCATTTGATATATTTTTCATTATGTTAAGAGAATTTTCTTTCACAAAATACTATTATTTAATATTTTCAACTTATGATGGTAGAATCCCTATTCATCATATTTTAATAGGTATCCTGATAAACACTTTCATAATAGATAAAAATTATTATCCTTATCAACTTCCCAAAATTTATATAGAATATTGTGAATTATAATGTATATGTTTTGAATAAATTATGTCATTTGTTTCATAGAATCAATTCGTTAACAAAATGATTCAATTTTAGTTTATGAGATTTTAGATGAATATAAAAATCATTTACTAATATCTATTTAATCCTGATATATTCTTGTTGGTCAGAGTAGATGACTCAAGGGGGGGGGGGGGTGAATTGAGTACCAATAAATATTTCTGTTAAAAATTGGTTGTTTAGAATAACATCCCCTATTAAAATAAAAACAAATCTTGTTTTTAGTGAATTTATATAAGTTTTGAATGTTCTATTAGTTTCTCAGAAGATTTATTACTTCTTATTTTTAACAATATATGAATAGAAAAACTATTAAAGCTAATATATTAAATTAAAAAAGATATAAAAACTTTCTAAACAAACTATAAATGTTCATTTTATCTTAATGTGTGAAATACATAAAAAATTAAAAAAATACAAGACAAACAGAACAGAGGTTAAAACCAGAGGTTCAGTTGCATATTGGGACTTAGTCATCTTCACTTGGTGATCACCTGCCACCAAGCAGTTTATATTAATGAACGTTTGATCCACACCCTAGATCGGGGTTCACAATAGCACAGAGGGCTGTCAAGGTCACAATTAAACTCTACCATAGTTATTCATGGGAGAAACTAATAAAAAGTTCACACAGGATCTATTCCACGGTTCTATGTGGAATACAAGAGTAAAAAAGAATTAACAGTGAGGATATTTTGGTATCCTTCAGTTATACACTAGAGATAGTTTGTGACACAAACAGATACCCACACTGCTCCAATAGTAAACACATGATCAAAAAAGAGTTATTAAATCAGGGAAGAGTTTAGAAATATGTGTGTGTTGTGCAGTAATGCTATGGACTCAATGGATGTAGAGGAAATGATATTCTAGTCCTCTTCTGTAATTTCGATCCAAAATAGAATATCGTAGTCTCTTTAATCTACCTTCCAGGTTTGTGAAGGTTATGATCTTCGATGCTTGGTTGTTCAGTGAGATTCATTAGGAAGTAGCATGTAATTTTGAACTTCTTTTATACTCATGATTTGAGTTTTTCTATTTGAAATATCTTGAATATTTATACAGCCCGCATTTTTGTTTTTCTAGCGGGTTCAACAACTCATTTTTTTGTTGATCTTGCAATCCTTTTATACATCAAGGTCTAGTAGCCATGACGATCTTCATATGTGCATGTACCTCATATTGTCTGCGAATAGTCACATTGAAAACAATAAATAATGCCAGAAACAATAATTTGTCTAAACATGACCATTAGAAATAACATTGAATTAATAAAAATGAAATAGTTATTTATGTCTATCGGTGAGTAATTTTCATCAGTCTATCATCTTTGTTCTGTTAGTATCGGTCAATCGTCTTCAGTCTGTTAGCATCAATCATTCATCATTGGTGTGTCATCATCGGTGTAGCATCTTCAGTGTGTCATCTTTGGTGTGTCATCTTCGGTGTGTCGTGTTTGGTGTTTCGAACATCCGTGTGTCAATCATTGGTGTGTCAAACATCGATGTGTCGTACATCGGTGTGTCAAACATCAGTGTGGAGAACATTGGTGCGTTGAAAATTGCTGTTTAGAACATTGGTGTGTCGATCATCGGTGTGTTGAACATCAGTTCGTTGACGGGAAATCTATAATGCTTATGAAGTGATTGTCTTACACATAACTTTACACGACTATGTGACATACAGAAATACATGTAAAAATACACTTGTAAACATATAGATTTATAAATATAATTTATTAAATAATTTATTTACTTAGATAAATTAAATGGCCCGAAGTAGTAGAATTCATTGTTATACATTTTTTGTGATTACGAAAATAACTATAGAATGGAGGGTCCAACAATTTCCCCCCTTTTTGATAATCACAAATTATAGAATACATGTAAATATAAGAGATAATAATAACTTGAATTATCATTATTGTCACTAAATATGATTTTTAAATATAACTAAATTGTTCCATTGTATGATTTTTTGAAAAAAAATCTTCCCCTCAATAAATGTAAAATGTTGAATACATGCCATGTGTCATCTACCACATGCCATGTGTCATTTGTCATCTACCTGAATTTCTCACCCTTAGATTAATAAAGAATTCCAAATCTTTCTCCCCCTTTTGGGATTAGCAAAAAAACAAGAAATAAAATAGAAAGTTAGATGTGAAATCACATAGAAAAGATTTTATAAAGATTTCATTTAAGAAGAGTACAGTATAAACAAAATAATATATCCCTATCAATGAAGCAATCCATCACTAAGGGTTTGATTGTTGTGGGGATTTTCCTTTAGCATAAGGATCTCTAGTGGGATGAGATGGTATGGTAGAGGTAGGGGGAAGAGGTGGTATAAAGATAGCACCAGGCAGGGAAACACCTGTAGGGACATTGGCTACAAGACAAGGCCTTCTCTCTGAAAACACATGATGGGAAGATTGCTCTGAAATGACTGGTCGAATTTGGGAAAGTGCCCGAGAGACAGTCATTGGAGCAAGAGGCCGAGAGGGAGTACCGAAGGAATAAGCATGAGGGACCACAATTGCTTCATCCAGGACATGCAGATATGTCTTTAAAATATTGAATAAATCATTAATGATTTCACCACCATATTGCATATCTTTCTCAAATTCATCCTTATTATCGATGAATTTATTTACCAACGAGTATGTTCCTTCAATTGAGTAATTTTTTTCTTGAACGTATCTATGAATGGAGGTATTATGGGATTTTATTTCAAAAAAAAAGATGTTATTTATAAAACCATTCTTTGTATAAATTATAGTAATGTACTTATCCACTTTCTCTCTAATTTCCATCTAAGCAGCAGAGGCTTCATTTGTGCACTTTTTGACTATATTGTACAAGTGGTCTGCAATTCATTGTACCTTTTAAAGAGTATCTTTGTCTGAAATACTCTAATGATTTTGTAGTTCCTCTCTCATCACAACCATAAGAGACTTCAAATCAACAACAATGCCTTTCCCACTCCTAGAACTAGATGGTCCAGTTAACATTTCTTCAAGCTCTTCTTTCATCTTTTTAATATCTACACTGAGGATATGAGTCACCATGTTCTTAAGAACATATAGAACAGCACTAAAAGAAGTCTAGATATTAGTGGTTAGAGAATTTAATTGATTTCTCATCTTCTTTACTTCTTATCTCAGCATGGAATTAAGCCTAATGATGGTTTCTGTTGTTGTAATGATATTTGGTTGAATCTCCTAGATCACCATTCTTCCAATATTTTTTGAATCTACTTCGAAAATACCTATTGAGGTGGTGGATTCACTTCTGGATATTACCAAGGCTTTCACTGACTCACATATATCAATTTTTAATTGTTCCAATTCAGCCATAGTTACATAGTCACTTGATAATGCCTATGATATTGGATCTACTACTGGAGGTGCAACTGGTTAAACATGTGCAATAGGTTCTGCTTCAGCTTGGACTTTTGGAATAGGAGGAGGATGCACCATCTCCTCATCTGATCTATACTCCAAACCAACAATAATGTATCCTGGATCATTATTACACTCTCTAGTATAGGCCTAGTCACATGGATCAATAATGTCAATCCCGATCCTCCTTCCCTGAGGCTCACAAACAACTTCATCTATAGTAACTTCTTTATCCTACCCTCTAGACACAATATCATTTATAGGTACAGGAACTATCTGAACTTCAGGTTCTGCATTTCATCCAGCTGCTTTAACTTCTCTACGAATTTCCTCAAATTTAGGCCCTTAATCCTCAGTTTATTCCTCATGACCAGCATCTATATGATTATTCAATTCCTAAATGATTTCATAATTTTCATCATTAGGATGTGGTGATCTATCATCGTTTTCATCATATCTAAGATCAACAACCTCTTGTTCAACATGCTCAATACCCTCACCAGCTCCATGTACAGATTCCTCACAAAATATGTTAACTACATGTTGTCCCATTTTCAAAGAATCACTTACATGTTATTCATTTCATCCTTCATCTTTATCATTATCATTTTCAACATCATCAGACTCCTCATTTGATTTACTTACATAACCCTCAACACCAGTAACCTCAGTCCCTTCTTCATCCTCATAACCTAACATGGACATATAACGGTTTGTCCAAAGGTGGGATAGAATATCTATAAGACATGTCCTTGGGGATTTCATCAATATCAGGATCACTCCTATCATCAAAAGGATATCCTTGTTCCCTTGTCACTTCAGTCTCGTCTTCCTCATCAGAATAAATGGTTTCCTCTCCTAGTTTGTGACCTAGATCAACTAAATCCATTAGTCTGGTAGGTTGGTCAATTGAATTTAATTCTTCATATAACCTTTCCTCATCACCTACCCAACATTTCATCCATGGGTTCCAGAAGATCTTCATCATTCTACAAATATCTTTTTGATGACAACAACTGCTACATGAACTTATCACTTCATCTCCATCATCCACATAGCCTAAACATTTTAGCATGGTAGAGATCATCCTCGGATAGTAAAAACATGTTTCCTTCATGGTTGTCTTTAACAAATCAGAGAAATTCACCATGTGATAGATTCACTTGTTCACTTTTATCCCATTTTTCAAAAGATATATCATAAATACAATTTGATAATTCACATCAATGAAATCTTACGTCCCTGGGATGATATAATATTACGTGAACATAAAAAAGAAATCGCATTTCTCCTTAAAGCTCACTTGAAATATTCCTCCTATATTCTCCATTTCTTTTTAGCTCATTCAGAGAATCTTCATAAGAAAACAAATAAGAGGAGGGAGGAATATTACATGGATAATCAACAGAGATACCTTTATGAGGAATCTCCAAGCACTCAGCCCATTCCTTAGATGAAAAAGCTACTTACATTTTCTTTTACCATTGACATTATCCTTGCTACCACAGCTTCATCTAGAGATATATTCAAATGCTAATATAATTAATTCACTATCAGGGGATAATAAGGTCTTTCATTGTTAGCAAACCAGCTCAGCCACCATTCAGATTCCAGTACATTTAATAAAAATTACTTGTCTGATATGAGCCACTCTATAGATACTTCCTTCTTAGCTATGAACACTTGTCTTTCCATGCTTGATTTATCAGTCCCACGATATTCACCTTCCAGGACTCATAGAAGATGGATATATGCTTTGTTCTTCCATATCGTGCTTGGTCCATGCCATGTCGAGGCTTCAGATTCCAAAAGAGTTGACTACGAGGGTCGAGAGGTAAAGGGTAAAAAGATTTGCGGTAGTGGGAATGTGAAATGTTGGGATGGATTTGACTTAGTATATCATTTAGGGATTGTAAATTGAAAATCATAAAATTTAAAACACAGAAAATAGAATACCAATATAATGTAGTTTAACTTAAAACAGATGGAGTAAGAAAAAAAATTAATTGCCTTGGTGACATTTAATCAGTTTTACATGATGGGATTCATGAGATCATTTTCATAGGATAAGTTTCAAGAATCTATTTCAAGAGATCAGTTTCATGAAATCAGTTTCAATAGATAGGTTTCAAGAGATTGATTTCAATAGATCAGTTTCAAGAGGTCAGTTTCAAGGATCCGTTTTAAGAGATCTTTATCAAGGATCGATTTCAAGAGATCCATTTCAAGAATCAATTTCAAGAGATCGGTATCAGGGATCTGTTTCAAGAGATCAGTTTCAAGGATCAGTTTCAAGATTATCTCATTCCTAGTTCATTCTTATGTAGTTCATTATTTCATATTTTAGGGGTTTAGTGAATATATCAGCAAGCTGATCTACAGTCCCAATAAACTCAAGAGTTATATTACCTTTTTGATAATAATCTCTCAAAAAATGATGTCTTACTTCAATATACTTTATTCTATAATGATAAATTGGATTCTTAGAAATGTTAATAGAACTTGTGTTGTAATAGTTCGTTGGGATAAGTTTGAATTGAAATTCATAGTCTAATAAGATGTGTTTCATACAAAAAATTGGTGCACAACAACTACCAACAATAATGTATTCTGCTTCGAGAGTTGACAATGCAATGGAATTTTTTTCGCTGCACCAATATATAAGATACTTTTTCCAATAGTGATATATTATAGAGTTACTCTTTCATTCTAACTTACATCCCCCAAATCCAACATCTAAATATCTAAATAAATCAAATGTTTTTTCTTTAGGATAGAAAAATCCTAAATTAGTTGTATACTTGAGGTATTTAAAAATTATTTTAACACCACATAGATGTGACTCCTTTGGGTTTTCATGAAAAGTATCTTAGATACACACAGTAAACATAATATCTGGCCTACTAGTAGTTAATTATAGTATACTCCCAATCATTTATCTATATGTTGTATCATCAACTGATTTTCCATTTTCATCAAGATCTTGAATACATGTGGAATTCATTGGTATTTCACTACACTTATTGCTATGAAAACCATATTTTTTCAATAGATCTTTAGTGTACATAATTTTATTTTAATTAATACCTTCTTTATTTCGAAATATTTCATATCCAATTAAATATTGAGGTTCACCCCTTAAACTCATTTCAAACTCTCTTTTCATTATTTTTAAAAAATAATTACATAATGAATTTTTTTAAGATCCAAAGATAATATCATCTACATATGTTTCAGATATTAAAAAATCTTCTAAAATTATTTATATAAATAATGTAGGGTCTATGAGTCTTTTCGAATCACCTTTAGAAATAAGAAAATAACTCAACCTTTCATACTAATCACTTAGAGCTTATTCAAACCACATAAATATTTCGATAATTAGAACACATGATTTGGAAAAAGTGAATTTTTAAAACCTAGGGTTTGGTCAACAATAACATACTCAATTATATAACCATTTACGAATGCATTTTTGACATCTGTTTGATAATGTTTAAAATCCATGTGTGACGCATAGGCTAGTAAGATTCTAATTACCTCATACATAGCTACTGGTGCAAAGATCTCTTCATAATAAATTCCCTCTTCATGATTATGTACATGTGCAACTAGTCTATATTTATTTCTATTTATATATCTTGCTTCATCTATATTATTTCTAAACACCCATTTGGTTACTATTGTCAATTTATCCTTCGGTCTATCTACAATTTTACGCACATTATTTCTTTCAAACAGATTATGCTATTCTTTCATGACAACTACCCAAAATTAATCATTTACTGTATCATTTCTATTTTTAGGTTCAAGTTGTGACAAAAAAGATTTATGATCAACCTGGTTCTACAAAGAATCTCTCGTATGTGTTCATCTATCTAAATCGTTAACAACTGCATCTAAGGGATGATTCTTATTGATCGTAGTTGGTCTAGAGAAGGTAGGAGTTGATATTTCATATTGTACTGTTTGATCTGGTTCAGTATGGTTATGATGTAGAGAATTACCACAATTTTTTGTTTTCACAGATTCATTCATATGATGATTTGAGGGTATATCATTATTGATTAGTTTGGACATATCATATTCATTAATTTTTTTGTGTGGTCTTGGGCTCATGTGGATCTGGATCCTCAAACATGATGTGTATAGATTCTTTCACACAGTCAGTTTTTTATTAAAGACTCTATAGGATATTCGTGATATTGAATATCCGAGAAATATTCCTTCATCACTTTTGAAGGAAAATTTATCTAAATTATCTTTTGTGTTTATAAAATAATCCTTACATCCAAACACATTAAAATAATCTACTTTGGATTTCCTATTATTTTACAACTAATAAAGAGTTTTATTAAGGATGGGGTTGATTATGACCCTGTTTATTATGAAACAAGACATATTAACATCTTCAACCTAGAAATAAATGGGTAGATCATATTCATTGAGCATAGTCCGAGCAATTTCCTATAAAGTACTGTTTATTCATTCTACCACACCATTATGATGAGGTGTCCAAAGAGAATAGAAGTATTGATTATAGCCATTTTGTGAGAAAAATTCTTGAAAATATATATTTTCAATCTCATGGCCATGATCACTTCTAAAGGATTTTATCTTAAAACCATTGAGATTTTCTACAAACCTATCATACATGGTAAAGTGTGAACAAGAATTACTTTTATGAGATAGAAAAAAGGTCCATGTGTACCTAGAAAAATTATATACAAGAACATAATCATAATCATTCCCATTGATACTTGAAACTATAGATGATCTAAACAAGCCCATGTGAACCAAATCAAGAGTTTGAGAAGAAGTTACTTCATTATTTGGTTTGAAAGAGATTTTATGTTGCTTTCCTTTTTTGGAAAGGATTATAAACTTTTTTATTTAGAAACTCTTACATAGGAAAGTCTTTAACAAATCCATTTCTGCTTAACTTACTAAGAAAGTGTATGTTTCAATGTCCTACTCTTCTATTCCAGAGCCATGACTCTTTGTGAAAGGCATTTAGAAAAGACACATTATGTGAATCTAGTGTGTCTAGACATATAGAATATATATTCTCATTTCTAAAAGTGGTAAATACTACGTTTTTCATGAAATTAAAAACATTACATGAATCAATTTTTAATTTAACATTAAATCCATCTTAAAAAATTGAGATATGATGAGCAGGTAATACTTTAATCCATCAATATACACTACTTTAGAAATTGAAAAAGAGTTAGTGGTACCAATCCGGCCTAGGTTTATGATTTTTTCCTTTACCATTGTCACTAAATTTTATATATCCTCCATCAATATTTTTAAGACTTTTAACGAATAAAAAATCCCTTGTAATATATCTAAACACCAACTTTCCAAGTACAATATCATTTTTCATGAGCTCTTTAGGCAGTTTACCTACCAAACAGTTAATCTAAGAAACAACTTTGGTACCCATATTTTTATGGGACCACATACATTAGTAATATAAGCATTAGGTACACACAATGGTCTTATGGGTTCCTTATATGAACAATATAGAGTGTTTGAAATGTAATATCTATTTATTCCTAAACAATTAGATGGAGTAAAAGATTTTGTGGAACTAGAACTGGCCCTAAAATTCTGGTTTTGGAAAAATATAGCAAATTTTCTTGATTTGGTTACAAAACGTGATTTGGATAAATTATTTTGTCCTGGTTGATATCTTATCCCTAACGTATAATTAAAAGATATTTTTTAACAATAATTTGAGTAAGAGAATGTTCCCATTAGTAAACTTTTATAAGTTATTCGTTAATTTCTCATTCGATATTTTTAGTTCATTGTTCTCCTTCAATATTTGAGCATTTTTCTCTTTTTCAGTTGTAATTTCAGAGTTAAATGTAGAATTTAAAGCATTTTTTTCTTCAATTATTTATACGTATATTTCAACTCATTACATGTTTCTTCTAACATGTTACAATATTCAATGAATTCAAAATTTTTTATATATCTGACTAATTTTTAGAATAATAATAATTATGTATTAGAGAGTCTAAGGTTACCTCAGTTATGTTTGTCATAAGACAGATATTAGCCACATCATCTTTCTCATTTTGATAAGATCTAGATTCACTTGAGCTGTCCTCTAAGGCACTTCAGGAGGCCTTCATGGATTTTGTATACCTTCTATCCTTATTTTCATACTTTTTCTTGTATTTCATCTTCGGACAGTCAGTCATGATATGTCCTTTACTTTTATATTTGAATAAAATTATCTCATTTGATTTATCATTTCTCTTCCAATCCTTTTTCCAATTTCTCTAGTTATCATACTTTCCTTTGTAATTGGGATTTCTGAAAAACTTATTTTTCCTATAAAATTTCTTGAATCGTCTCACCAAATGGTCCATTTCTTCATCACTATATGAATCTAATTCATCACTACATGAGCTTTCAATAACAGCTCTAAATTTCAACTTGTCTTTACTTTTAGATGTGATTGTCTTAAAGGCGACATATTTTCTTTTTGGTTATTCTTCTTCTTGATTTAACTTCAATTCCTCTTCATACGTCATTAATATTCTAATCAATTACTTCAATGAAATATTATCAATATCACATGATTCTCTGATTGATATAGATTTTCCACACCATCTTTTTGTTAAGCATCATAGAATCTACATAATCTTTTCTTTGGATGTTACTTCTCTCCCAAAGGAAATAATGGTATTCACAATTTCATTGAACCTGAGATACATATCAGAAATAGACACATAAAACTTAATTATGAAGCTGTCATATTTAATAGTATAAGTATTTTTTCTCATTTCCTTAACATTGGATGTCCCCTCTTGAGAAACAGATAGTGTGTCCAAAATATAATTTGCAGTTTTACATGTCGAGATACGGTTAAACTCTTCATCTCCTAGTGAACAGTACATATCATTAATTTCATTACCATTATTGTTATAGGCAGTCTTGCTATGTTCATCCCTTTTTTTTAATGTATCAAGAATTGTGTACTTACATTCAATAGCAATCCATATTTCAAATATCATGCTTTCTCGATGTATTTTCATTTTAAGCTTCCAATGAGCATAGTTATTTCCATTAATGAAATGTGGTATTTTTGTAGTAGCTTATTATAATCTATTTTCCGTAATACATATTGTATAATAATTTCAAAGAGATAAAAATATAGAAATTATAGAAATTTTGAGATCATTGACAAAAATCTATAATCACAATTTACATAACTTGATAAATTGACAATAACATTCAAAAATTCTTACAATACCTAAAGTTGGTCGGAGTAGATGACCCCAGAAGGGGGGGTGAATTGAGTATCTATAATTTTTTTTAAAAAAATGGTTCTTTAAATTAACACCCCCTATTAAAATAAAAACAATTTTATTTTGTAGTGAATTTATAAAAGTCATGAATTTTCAATTATTTTCACAGAAGATTTATTAGTTCTTAGTTTTCACAATCTAAGATTAGAAATTTTTTTGAAGCTATTATATTGATTCAAAATAGATACAAGGACTTGCTAAACTAACTAACAATGTTTTGTATTTCTTAATGTGTGAAATTACTAACTAATGAAAAAAAATAAAAGACAAACAACAAAGTGGTTAAAAAATGAGGTCAGTCTCAAGCTTAGACATAGTCCTCTTCAATTGGTGATCACCTTCCACCAAGAATTTTATATTATTAATCATTTGATCCACACCCTGGATCGGGGTTCACAATAGAAATCTTGTTTGTCCAGGTCACACATGACCTATACCACATATATTCATGGTAAAAACTAATAAACAGATCATACATGATCTCTTATATAGTTCTACATTGGATACAAGAGTAAAAAGGAGTTAAGAGTGAGGATATTTTGGTATCCTCCAGTTATACTCAAGATATAGTTTCTGTGACCCAAACAGATACACACACTTCTCAAATAGTAAACACATGATCACTACAGTGTTATAAATGTATACAAGATTTTATAAATCTATGTGTTTTGTTCATTATATCTATAGACTCAATGGATGTAAAGAAAATGATATTGTAGTCCTCTTTTGGAAGTTGGATCCAAAACAGAGTATCATAGTCACTTTAATCTAGATTCCAAGTGTGTTAAGGTTCATCTTCTTTATGTCAAAGTGTTCAGTAAGCTGTCGCAATATGTATCTAGTAATATTTAACTTCTTGAATAATCATGACTTGAGTTCTTCTATTTGAAATATCTTTCATATTCACACAGCCTGCCTTTTTTGTTTTACATGCTAGGTCAGTGACTCTCTTTTTTTGGTTGATCTTGTAATCCTTTTACTCATTAAGGTCCAGTAGGCATGAAGATCTCCACACATGATTGTACCTCATACTATCTATGGATAGTCTTACCGACAACATTAAATTATGTCAGAATCATTAATTTTTCTAATATAACCGTTATAAATAACATTGAATTAATAAAAATGGAATAGTTATTTATGACTATCGATGATTCATTTGCATCGGTCAGTCATATTTGGTTTGTTATCATCATTCTGTCATCTTGGGTCTGTTAGCATCCGTTTTCCATCGTTGGAGTGTCATCTTGGGCATGTCATCTTCGGTGTGTTATCTTCGGTGTTTAATCTTTTGTGTGTCATCATTGGTGTGTCATCTTCTGTTTTTTGAACATCAGTGTTTCAAACATCGATGTGTCGAGAATCGGTGTGGCGAACATCGGGGTGTCGAACATCGGTGTGCCGAACATCAGTGTGTCTGACATCGGTGTGTCAAACATCGGTATGTCGAACATCGGTGTGTCGAACATCAGTGTGTGAAACATTGGTGTGTATAACATATGTGTGTTGAAAAAAGGTGTTCTGAACATCGGTGTGTCAAACATCATTGTTTCAAACATCTGTGTGTCAAACATCAGTTCGTTGACTGGAAATATAAAAATCATGTGAAGAGACTGTCTTTCACATAACATTACAGGACTATGTGACATCAAAAAATGTGTGTAATGATACACTTGTAAACATATGTATTTATTAATATATTTTATTAAATTATTGATTTACTTATATAAATTAAATGGCATGATGTAGTAGAATCTGTATTTTAATGTTATTTGTGATTATAAAAACAACTATAGCATATAGGGTCCAAAAATTCTATTTTATTCAATTATTTGATTAAAAATATCTTTACATCATCACATAAATGAAAAAAATATTAATTTATCCATTCATTCATTAACTTTAAACACATTTATACACAAAACATTATTAATGTGTGAATTTGGAATCAATTACCCTTCAAAAATAAATAATTCATTTTTATGACACTTATAATTATCAGTTAGATTCAATAGAATTTTTGAATCCCAATATAGTATTCCAAAAAATTCCATTATTTTTATTTATTTATTATATTCATATCAATCAAATATATGATGTTCTAGATCTATACCATTAATATTTTCCGTGGGATTAACAGATGCTGACCACTAAATTCAATTATTGAATCAATTGAATCATTTTTAAACCAAATATGATCCCATGTGTTTTTTTCAAAATAAATATGAAGTTTAGTGGACATTATTTAATTTTCACATGTAATATGATTCCAAATAATGAAAATCATCTTTTGATGGAAAGCTAGAAATATATAAAATAAATAAATAGATATCATTGGCCACATGATACCCATAACAAATTTATCTATATTAACATTGTGCTATGTAATTTATGGTGGAATTCATGAAATATATGAATGATTAATTGGTCTCTTTAATTTTCTAAGGATTCTGATATTTTTCTTGGTAGTCATATTTGAAGCATATTTATTTATAGTACTATTTTCAACTGTAATTTCTAGATACAACATGTTAATAATTATTTAATGAATAAGGAAAAAAAATATAGTTTTCCTCGAAAATGATTTTTTAGGATGACTATATATGATGAATACATTTCAAAAAATTATCAAATAATATATTGAAGATCTTTTTACTATGATTTAACTTTAATTCAATCTCATAATATTGTGGATGTTTATAGAACTATTATTTTGTGTAAAAGAAAATATACAATTCATTCCACTAAAAACACAAATGGGATCTAAAAAAATCTGATTATATATTTCATATATTGAAAATACTAGAGAAGAATTTGATATAATGAAAATGACTTTATCTCCCAACCGTTCATCTTATGAATTTATGATATGATGTTTTCTAAAAAGTAAATCTGTGTGGATTGATTTAATGAATAGAAATTTTATGTATTTGAAATAATTTTGCTTTGTTTACAAATCACTATATGGGTACTTATAAAAAATCATACTATTAAGAAAACCCAATATTGTTACCTTCCATAATATGTGCTATTATTAAAGTAATTAGAATTTAGAAGAATTTTATGAAACATTTTTATGAAAGCGATTAAACACCATGCCCCATCAATTGAGAAAATATTAAATTGACATATAATTATGGTCATCCAGAATCAGATTGCAGTTAGTAATGATTAATTTAATACATAATAAATTACCAATGTTTTTTATATATAAAATTTTTATAATAAAAAAAGTACCTAGTATTTTATTTCAATAAATATGAAAAAAGTATTTTTTAAGAATTTATAAAAAATTAATAAATAATATAATTCTATTATTAATTAAAATCAAAATTTTAATTGTATTTCTATTTCATCATTAATGACCTTACCATATTTTTGGAATCACCAATAATTATTGATAATAGGATTAGATATAATTAATCATGTTCCACAATATCTTGGGTAAGGTAAATTGGGCGATTTATATATGTAGTATTAAATCAGTGGTGCTACTTATAGTAAAGTAGATGTAGGGAGGCCCAGGTGAGAATAATCGGAACCTATGTAGGTATGAAAAAATAACCTCGTGGAATTAAAATCCATGTGACGATGAACCTAAATTGGACATGGAATCGGTCATGTAGTAATAAAATTGATATATATGATGTAATAGTTATTTCAGATATGATTAAATATGTTTATTTTCATGCCCTAAGGGTCTGCATGAGGTAAAACTGGTGTTGTGTTTTAATAATTTGAATGAATCCCAATCCTATGATAGATTAAACCATCATTCATGATTGTCACCCCATAATTGTTTATATATTATTAATTATTTTACATATAAAACCTGAATAAACATGACCCAATGATCATGAGACCATGTATCTTTATATGGAAATGTATGCCAATCATCAAAAAAACTATAACACAACATCTTTATTATATTATCCAAAATGAGTAACTAAATACATTTAATCTACTAAAACTAAATATGATAACATGTGAAATAAAAAACAAGGGGTGAGATATAAATATTTATAAAGGAATAAAGAATCTAATGAATAATAAATAGTGACAGAAATGGATTTACAATATTTCATGAATGTGAATTCCCTAAATAATTATATAGGATCATAATATAAAAAATATTGTATCATATGGTAATAGAAACATTAGAAAGCATTGGAAACAAAAAAAACCTAAGATAAATACAAGTAAAGTCTAAAACAAAGACAATGTCACCTGGTTGATAGATTCTCGTCATGTATTCAGCTTACACACTAATCCTAAACACATCTTCCCATGGGGAAAAACATTTCCCAATGAATTAGAGCATTTTATGGGTTCAAACATCAAAATCTGTACATGAATATATTTACTATAAAATGAAATCAGTCTTAAGGAATAAATATTATAACTACCCCATTAATGAAATTGGATGCATAATCCCACACCACATCATAATGAAAATAGATTTTCAAAATATTGCACAAAGAAGAGGGAAATAAATATTTTTTATATTCATATATGAGTATATAATAATATTTATCAAAATATTTTATTAATTTTTAAGGAACTTTTTCACATAGGGTAGTGAATTGGGTATAGTAATTCACATTGAAAATGGTATTTTATAAAATTTGTAAAATAATTTTAGAGAATGAATATTTATGGAATTATTAATGAAAACTAGTTGTTAAAAAATGGATATAAAAAATATTCCTTTTAAGGGACATAATTAAAGATAATAAATACTCCAAATGACTATAATATAAATTTATAATGGTGTAGAAAATATCCACTATATCGGGTTTGATTTTAAATAATTCATTTGATAAATGAACTTAAAAAATATACTAAATCATCGGTCTAAGGGAGGATAATGAAGGTATATTTATAAGGGACATATAAAATGAATTAATAATAATTTAATGAAATAAAAAATATATATATTATTTTAAAATGAGAAATTTCATACCTCAATTAAAAAAAATTAGATTGTAGAGGTCCCTTAAATTTAGATCGAATCCATTATTTACAGAAACCTAATTTCCAAAATAATTAAATGGAATTCATCACTTACAACATTTAAATACATTTAAATATATATTTTATTTAAAAAATGGTATTAGTTTCATTTAGATTTATTTTAATGAGATATAAAATACAGTTTTTATATAATGAGGATGTTCATATCCTTGTTCCATTGTCATATATGTTTTGTACGATAATGAATGTTATTGTGAAATGAGAATAATTATACAAAAGAGAAATAACATGATATTTATGTCCTTGATTGTGATTCAATCACTGGGGCTCCACCTACAAGTTGACGTGATACATTCACACACTAGATGTTGTAGCCCTACTTTCCCTCATTTAAAAGGAATGTATCTTTAAACACATTAAACAATGATGTGTCTTACTTGATTAAAAATAGGTAATGGGACATCAGTTCCTCTTTCAATGGATTAATCTCTGTAGATATTTTCATTTTCCAGGTCTCTCCTTTAAATTTAATTCATGTTGTTTGGACTCATTCTTTATTTCATCTTTTTGTCGACACATATTCCTTAAAATACAGCTTTCTTGAAATTCTTCTCTATTCTTGAAAGGGATGAAAATTTTTATTAGAATTGTATTCACATTGGGCATCATTGTGATCAGTTTCCAAATAAATCCTATCATAAAGAAAGGAGTTTCTCTTGTCACTTTTAGGTTTACGATATATCCATTGTTCTCCACATATTTATTTTATATGGTGTTTATATGTTACTAATTGATATAAAATATCATGATTATACTTATATTCATGGTATTAAATGAATAATTTGATGCTTATTATGTTATGTTCTTATGATTTCATTATTTACAATTTGGTAAACAATATTATCTCAATTTCATTTTCATTTAGACATACTAGTTAGTGTACATTAATTTTCTTTTGTGTTTTATCTAAAACCCCTTTGAAATCATTTTTCTTTTAAAATTATAATTTTTCTAAACCTATATATTCTGGTATCATGGATATTATTATTTTCTTTAGATATATAACATTTCAAAAAAAGGGTTTATTTTGAATGCTATTTTAACTATGGAAATATTGATGAATCAATAACTTCTATTTTATAAAGTTACAAAAAATAATATTTTACATTAATTAAATATATTTATAAAAATTCTTTAGACATGAATATACTGTTGGGGCTCCTACTTCCCCTCAATGCATCAATATATCTCATGAGACAAAATAGTTGGAGAAAAACCCTTTGTGTTTATTTCCAACCAGAATCATATGTGTTTCTACCCACAAACATAAACTATCTTGACAATATAATGGTTCACATACCAGATACATGATGTCCACTAAATAATATTTTTACTTATTTTCGTACTTTTTTATTACATTCCATTGTATTTTCACAATGAAAAAAATCAATGGATTTATTTTCATTTATATACTTTTAATGGAACATGGTTTTCAGATTAATTAATTTGAAATAATGTTTATTCCTTATTAAATTTACTTCTATTTTTATTGTTTTATTTTTCCCTTACCTAGAATTTTAGCTAACCCATATTATATTTCATTTCCTCAAGTTATAAAGAAAAAAATATTGAATATTTGTTCAAAGATGCTGTTTATTTCATACTATTGTGTATCATGTTTTATTTTATATATTTTACATTGTACTATCTGTATCATGTATGTAATAAAGTATTCCAAAACTAATAAACTAATCAGTCTGTTATGATTTATTTCTTGTTATTATTCTATTATAAGAAAATAATTCATCGGCTTTGGGTTTTTTCGATCAGTTCGTTATAGATAGTATCAATGGAATTTTATCAGCATTCATGGAAACTTGATTTAGGGAACATAGTTTAGAGGACATAACCAAATTTTATAATTTGAAGATAATCATAGAATAATATCATGAAATTTTGGTATTATGGATATTATGTGGTTATTCGTATAATTAAATCACTCAATGGATACTACAAGTGAATGCTGTTCTAGAATAGATATAAATAAGAGTAAAAACTCAGACATGGTGTTCCAGGATAGAAAAAGGGTATCTTAGTACCTAAAAATTGTCCTTACATCCCAGAAGGTTTGAAACTCCTTGGGGATATGATTATTATAGTTCAAATTTTCATTACAAAATAGTGTGAAGGGTTTAAAAGTAAATATGTCCTCAATGAAAACATGTTTACAGTTATTAGAGTGCCTATGCATAAATTTTGAATATATGTTAAGTGTTTTTCATGTTAGATAATTATATATTATGAATCATAAACTAATTTAGTGAATTCTATTGTTTAGTTATGGCGCCTAATAGAAGTAAGGGAATCAATACCCACTAAAAATTTAGGGATATCCCCACTGAGAAAGTTAACAAAGTTAGGTTTAGAGTAATCATATCATGCGAATACTAGGAAAACATGCTCAGGATGTGAGGAATAACCATACTACACCTATGTTAGATATTTTCATGTTGTAGAAGCCCACATATTTTAGTGGGAATACTAATCTGGTTTTAGATGAGAAGTGGATCAAGTCCCATTAAAAGATATTTCTAGCTTTGGGATGCAATGATAATGAAAAGGAAGTAGTAGATGTGTATAGTCACAAGAGAGATGATGATCAATGGTGGTAATTGATCTAAAACTATAGAAGAATTAAAAATTGAATACATGTATTGGAGAACATTTACAAAAATATTGTTTGAAAATATTCCCTTGTGAGTAATAGACAGAAATGAAGAGTAAATTCATTAGCTTAATGTAATGGGAATAATATAATGTTCTAGAGTATGAGGCTACCTTCACATGACTAGATAGGTATTCCATAGTTTACATTTGTGACTTAGAATACAATATTTATCATTTCAATGATGTTCATAATACAAGTCCTCAAAGGGAAATACCATCTCAAATATTTTGATTATATTATAAAATTGAATTATGTTCCATCAAAACAGATAATGAATTTTTGCAGATAAATTTTTTTAAGGGAAATAAAGATAAGAATATATATTCTAATAACTGTGGACAATTTGAAGAACCAAAAAGAATAAGGGAATGGATAAATTTATATTATGCACGAACTATTGTATGAATCATCATGGGTAATGATTGAAAGGAATGAGAGTTTACTATAAGTGTGGATAAAATGGTCATCAATCTAGTGAATGAAAGTTGAAGAAACAATACAATAAAATTCAATGCTAAAATTGTATAAAATATGGGACAGTATACAAATGAGGGTCCTCAACGTCATGTAATCATACCTAAAAAAGGACATGGGAGCAAGGCCAAGCTTATGTGATCACAAATGCTGAGGATGAAATTTTTAATGATGTGTTATCCGGTACATTAATAGTTTACTCAATCTTCACTATTTCATTATTTGATTATGTATCATCACATTATTTCATATCATCCTAGTTTATCAATAAAATTAGACATTCTCCTTTTTGAATTAATAAATGAGTTGTTAATAAAAACACCTAATTGATGTATTATCACAACAAAGATGTGTTTTTTAGTCCACTTAATGAAACATAAACATAATTTAGTTGATGACATTATCATTATACCTATAACTGAATTTGATACAATTCATGACATGAATTGGATTAAAAATTATGATGTAAGAATATATTACAATAATAAGTATGTTACAATATTTTAAAATAATGTAGAATGTGTAAACTTTAAGGAAGAAACTTCCTCATGTGGTTTATATCTAGATGAAATTTCAGCAGTTATTTTAAATAAAATCTTATGGAAGAAGACAATACAACATCTATAGATATTCTAATCGAAGGATTACCTATTGTGAAAGAATAAATTGAATTATTTCTAGAGGATTTACGAAGACATCCTCTTGATTTTTAAATTTATTAATCATTTGATTTTATATCTTGTGATAAACTAATTTTATAGACTCTTTATTAAATAGCCCCTGTGGAATTAGTGGAGCTAAAGAAACAAATATGGTAATTGAGTGACATAGAATTTAATTTCCATAGTGTTTCTCTTTTAAGATACCATGTTATCTTATTTAATAAAAAATATATATCCATGAGGTTTTTCATTGACTATAGATAAATCAAGGATATGAAAATAATGAATATATATCCCATTCCATGATTTGATGATTTATTTTATCAAATCCATAGAGCACAATATTTTTTGAAGATTTACCATTAGATGGGATAACCCCAGTTGCATGTGAGGAAAGAAGTTATTCCAATGATAACATTTAGAAGAATGTATAGGCATTACGAGTCTATAGTAATGCCTTTTGGACTGACTAATGAACTCTCTCTTATAATTGATCTTATGAAAAGAGTTATAGAGGAATTTTAGGCTGATTTTTTGTGGTATTTATTAATGATATCTTCATATATTACAAAATCTATGAGGACTAAGTTAACCACTTATAGGTCATTCAAGAGAATCATAGAATAATAATGATATATGGGATGCATAGTAAGTTTTAATTCTGGCATCAAATAGTTTCTTTTCTGGTAATATTATCTCTATGGATGGAATCTTAGCTAATCTAATGATGACAAAAGAAATCCATGAAAGGCCTACGCCAATTAATATAATCGAGGTATGTATTTTTGTTGGTTTAGCATGATACTACCAGTGTTTCATATAGAATTTTTCATGATTAGATAATATACAAACCAAGACTACACATAATGGGTTTCTGTTCACAAGGACAAAATAATGTACCAAATGTTTTGAATAATTGACCAGAAGATTGGTCAATTCAACAATTTTTAATCTTCCCTCTAGAAATGATGGGTTTGTGATTAATAGTTATGAGCCAATGAATTAATTGGGTTTCCTTTTAATGAAAAATGATTAAAAAAATTCAATGCATTAAGGAATTTGAAGACACATGAAAAAATTAACCAACTAATGATCATGAGTTAGAAGCTATAATATATTCTTTCATAATTTGGATACATCATATCTTTGGGGAAATATGTGTGAAATATATTGATGAAAAGTGTTTTATGTACATTTTTACATTGAAAGATGAAACTATGAGGGAAAAGATTTATCTTGATTTATGTAATGATTATGAATTTTCTATACACTTCCACCCAAGAAAGGAGAATAAGGTAGTAATTTCATCATGAAGTAAGGATCCATGACATATAATCCAAATGAAGACTGAGATAGATCCTATGTTCATAGATTTTGTTAAGATGGATATAAGAATTGTTAATGTAGAGAAAACATCATTACATTTTCAAATGAGTGATAAACCATATTTATTTGAGAAGATAAAAATCTCTCAATATGATGATGATGACCTTCAAAATAAAATTAATGTTGTTAAGGATGGAAGACTGGAAGACATAGTGTACGGGGTTGATGTTATAAAATTTTAAAATTAGTTACCTGTTCCATCAATACCTGAGATAAAAAGGGAACAATTAGATGACAGTCATAACACAAATTTTTCTATAAACTACGGTAAAACAAAAATTTAAACATATCTATAGGAACATTTTTGGTGTTATAATATGAAGTGATAAATTTTGGACTATATGTCAAGATGCCTTGTTTTTCAACCAGTGAAGGATGAAAGAAAAAAACCTAAAGGATTCACATAACCTCTTCCTATACCTATGTGGAAATGGCATGATATTACAATTGAAATTATCATTATACAACCAAGGACACTGAGAAGGAATGATGAAATATGGTTAATTTTTTATCGTCTTAAAAAATCAGCTCATTTTCTTACGATAAGATAATTTTTACCACTTGAGAAAAAAAATATATCATATATTAATGCTGTTGTGATACATTATATGTAAAATCCTTTGTAAATATAAAACATGACATTTTTCATATTTATTAATATTTGGTAACATAATATTAATTCTACTTTAAAGGGTACCCTATGTTCGATGGCGTACCCAATACGAAATAATGGGTTTCTTTGAAATCTTACGTTTCACTCTAATAATATGATTTTATTTTTTTAATGGTATTGAACACCTAGCCATTGTATTGGAGTGAATAAATAGAACTATCTAAAAAATTATTATATATTTTTACTAAATGTATTTACATTTAAGCACTAAAAGATAGGGGATTCAAATGTGAATAAATCTAATTTTATACACAATTTACTTTAAAAGGTTGATTTTACACATTTTATTGGAAAACCCTCTTTAACTCTTGTTTTGGTCACATTTAAAAGTTCCATTTGACAAAATAAATTTCCTCATTATAATTGGGAAATCAAAATCTACTTTGGGTAAATATTTTGTATTTTTCTAATACGATTAATTTTTTATGAATTGTGAAAAAATACAGTATTTTAATACAAAATTGAAATTTAATCTAATTTATTTATATGGATAAATTATCTTTTAATTGTTCCTAAAGTGAAATTATATTATTTTTACCATTTAATCCAATTTTGGTCATTGAAATTATTTTCACTTTGAAATTGGACATAAGTAGGTTTCAATATATTAATAGTTGTTGTTTTTTAAAAACCAGATGTTTGTTTTGATAACGGGAAATAATTTTAAATTAAATTAAAAAAATTAAATGTCTTGAATTTGGTAAAATATACATAATTTTTTAATTTTTAATATAAAATATATTTTAGGCTGACGTTATGGAATTTTTTTGAAAAAACATCAATTTTTTATGAATAATTAAACCACTAAGTAGTAGTTAAAAATAGACATTTTCATTTAAATGAATATTTACCACTTCTGTGGATTTAATTTAGAAAATATGAAATACATGGTTGTTATTAGTAATTAAATTATGGTTCAATAAGATGAAAATAATTTTTGGTGAATTGTAACTTTTGAATTTTAATTACCGCAGTACAAGGAAAATAAAGAAAATCAAAGTAAAAATAATATTATAATAATACAAAATTACCTCAACACTTATCCAAATCTTATTGGATGAGACATGGCCGACCATGGAAATTATTTGGATGATTTTGGGACCCCAGGGAGCCACTTATGAGTGATAATGATACTTTATTTTAAATAATTTAATGTAAAAGAAATAATGACATAAACAAATATCTCATTGTAAATTAATTAATAAATGGTGTTATATAAGTTATCATATAGACTATAAATATTAATTGGAATGATTAAACGATTTACTACATCATGGAATTTTTTTTTTAATTTTTAGACATTGAATAAAATAAATTATTTATGAAAAAATAATAATGTAGTGTTTACCTCATTAATAAATGATTTAAATAAATATGATTATAAATATTACAAAAACATCTAAAACCTAGACAATTTTTATTGGATGAATCTATTTCGACCATGAGTCATATTATATTCTACCTTAATGAGTTTTGGACCTTTAGAAACCGAAAAAACATTATATAATAAAACATTTTTATCACACTTTCTAAAATAACCCATCCCCCCTCTTATAAAAACCTATCACTTGTAACCATTTACTCACTTCTCAATAGCCTTTTGGCTCGTCCGAACTCTTCCCAATTAATCTCTCTAAAACCATAGAATATTTATAGAAACATTACCTTAGGTAGAAGACACCTCAAGAAACCCTTTTCATTAATAACAAAGGGAGTTACCCAAATTAAAGTTAACAGTTCCTCTTAAATTCATTTATTTTATTTTGTATATTTTACTTCTCCAACCCCCTGCACTCTTTTTTTTAAATTATTTTATATCAAAACCAGTATCATCAGTATACTTGTATGTTGTTATGAGAGGGATTTTAAATACACTTACACACACCTCCATCTAATGGGTGAAGAACATACTGTTTCGGTTGATGGAAAACTAACGCCTCAAGAAGCCGTGATTGTTCGATTATCTCATACCACCTATCATAGTGGCCACTAATAAGGAAATATATATTTATATAAAATATATTATGTTTATTTTTTGTTTATTATTATGTATTATTCTTTTATATCATACCTTTATGGTTTCCTTTTTGGCTAAACACGATAATTTCGTTTGAGAAAATGCAGACTACCACCCCCTCAATGTGATATGACTCGTTCATACCATACATGGGACGTATAAATGATGGAGTAAAAGAGATTATATATATTATATTATAATGTAATTTTAATATAACTATGTATCATTATGTTTTAATTCCATTAAAAATGAAATATAAATGAAAGTGGCGTTCATGCATACGTACGACTTACCATCTTAATGAACGATGCATTTTATTTCTTACCTTCAAATGTTATGTAATATTATAAATACATGTATATAATGGATTTATATTATATATAAGATATATAAGTCATGAATATAATTCTGAATATAATGAAATTTTGACCACATGAATAACCGATAATTATAAGAAGCCCATTTTTTCACAAGTACCAAATATCGACAAAATGACCGTTTTTTACATAATGGATTGAATAATGTTTATAACATGGTAATAAATTATATAAAAGGAATAATAAACTTGAAAAAGTTATTAAGAAAGTTAAAATCAATATTTTTTTATTATTCAAGAGATTAAAGGATGAACGGGTCCAGTCGGACACGAGGTAAGGGATTTCTTATCTCACTTTTAATTCCATGAGATTTCCATTGTTCACGACTTATTCATTGAATGTGGTGTATTTTGTAAATACATTTGATATATATTATCATTATTTTTATTATATTTATGTTATTCTATGATTAATTTGATTTTTATTAACTTTTGGTCATACAACTCAGTTGATTACAACGTGGTAGAGGGTTTTATCTCACTTTTTATTCTCCTGAGATTCTTTCAATATTTGCAACTATTTTCTTTTGTGTTGTTTATTTACTGACCATGATTATAATCTTTTTGTAATACACTATCATTTATGAGTATTTAAATCTTAATTTTATGATCCTTCTTTCATGTGGCGTATGTTTTGTAAGTTACCAAATCGGTAAGGGAACCTTTCAACCTCCTCTTTTTAAAAAACATCATTTGTTATGTCTTTTAAATTAAATATTATTATGTTGGGATATGATATTTTATATCTATATTGTGATAAATTTTATGTCAAAGTGATGAGATATCTTTTTTATCTCATCAACTAATTTTCTGAATTTTAAAGTGACACTGTTAGGCTTTCAAATTTTTGCAAGGGAACTTCTTAACCCAATTTAAATTCTTTGAGATAAACTTTTACTTCTTTAATATGTCATAAAATTAATATTTGTGAATGAAATCAGATTGTTATAAACTTAATATCAACATATACTGGGTGAGTTTATATTTTTCACACAAAATTATTTTATTTTTTTATCCTTGATTTAAGGATACCTTCTTTATAAGGGATTACATGTCAATTAAACTTCCATTGAGACGTCATTATTGTTATGAAACAATTCACTCTTACATGGTGTATATAATGTAATTTTTCATATTATATCATAAATACCATTATTCTCATGATATTATATTGTTCTGATTCAATTTTATTCCTCAATTATTTATATTCAATAGTCTCTCATTTTGTTAAAAAATCATTCACTAAAATATCATTTTAAATGTTTTAATGATTTATTATTCTAAATATTTATCATTAATGTAAATTTTTTAAAAATGGTTTTAAGGATATATTTATATGGACATTAATGTTTTAAAATGATAATTTTTTTAAACTTCTAAAAGTGTTATGGGACACTTTGATTCAAAATTCTCTTTATTAAATGTTTTAAATGGTTTTGAAAATGGTTAGATAAAGCATTGTTTATTTCAATATCTTGAATCGATATATTATGATTTGATTTTGGAAATGTTATCTTTACATTATTCATGTGTTATGTGTTATGAATATGTTATGTTTATTGGTCATTTTTAATGTATATAGGTGGTTCCGTGATAAACCTAGGTCAGGTGATCCCGAGAAAGCTTATCAACGCATTGTGTAACGTGATGGAGGTAAATGTTAATGTTTTCCCAAGAGAATTAAGGAATATACTTTGATGGGTATTCCAAAATAACTCCCTATGTAGCTGTGATAGCTAAAATGTATGTATGTTATGTATGGAACAATTTTCCTTTATGATTTATGATTTCTATGTGTTATTCATAAATATTATGAATTCATGTGGTATGTTATGATTGAAAAGTATAATTTCATTGATTTGAATGTATTGATAGGTTAATGATTCAATTTTTTATAACCCTTACTGAGCTTCTTATGCTCTCCCCATGTTTGTAATTGTTTTTCACATGGCATAAAGATGTATAGGGTCAAGGATGGAATCAAGGAAAAGTCATGATGTCTAAAACATAGAACTATACATGTTCTTTTTTTATGAATTTTATTTTATGAATAAAATGGATACTGAGTAGAAGTGTATGGACTATAAATTTTTTATATGTAATAGTTATGGCCTAATTCTTTAAAACTATAAAACTAAAAATATCCTCAATGTGATTTATTAACTTAATTAATGATTATGTAATGTTTTAAGGCAGGGTCATTATATAAGGGTTCACCGTTATCAATTGTGTTTGATCGAGATCCCCGATTTACATCAAATTTATGGAAGAATATTAATATTTCATTGAATACTGAGATTCATATGGGTAATTATTTTCATCCTAAAACTGAAAAATGTTTGAATGGTCTATAAAAACATTGGAAGGCATGTTAAGATCTTGCATAATTGACATTCAAGTTATGTGGGATCAGTACCAACCCTTGGTGGAATTTTCATACAATAATAGTTTCCATTCTAGAATTCAAATTGCTCCATAAAAAGAATTATATTAGAAGAGATATTGAACTCTAAATTTTTGGAACAATTGGGGTGAAATGAAAATTATAGTCCCTAGACATATTGAAGAGACAACGATAATGGTATAGGCAATCCAGGACAATATTAAAGCATCCCATTGTAGGAAAAAGAGTTATGCTGACATCCAAAGAAATTATTTAGAATTTTATGTTGGAGATCATGTATTTCGAATGGTATCTCCATGGAAGGGTGTCTTATGGTTCGTAACTAAATGGAAACTATTCCCCAGGTACGTCATACCATTTGAAATTTTAAAACAAATCAGAGTCATAGATTACCAAATAGCAATACTGCCTTGTCCCTCAAAAGGCCATGATGGGTTCAACATATCATTGTTTAATAAATACATCCAATACCCAAATCATGTAGTCTCTTATGATGAAATAGGGCTCGAACCATGTTTTATTCAATGAAGAGACTATCAGGATTCTTCAAATAAGGAAAAATGTATTGGGAAATCAGAAAATATGATTGGTAACTGTTCTATGGAGAAACCATAAAATGCAAGAAGCAATGTGGGAACTAGAATATTTTTTGAAAAGGAAGCACCCACATATTTAAAGGGATCTATATACATGAAAAATTTGTGGATGAAATTTCATATGGAGGGAAGAATATAACACCACAATATTTAATGGTATGCCCCTCTTAAATAATTTCATCTCATTAGATAGATCACAATTCACATAACACTGAGTCATTTGGAGACAAAAACTTTGTTATAACATATCCATTAATCATAAATTTTCCACATATATTATTTTAATTTAAAAAAATGTACATACATGGGTGTGATCAGAATGATGTTTAGGGCCATAAAAATCAACTTAATTTTTGGTGAATAGTCATATACTATTATGAATAGTAAAATTACGTTATGAATATACCTTTAAGAATATTATGATGACCCATATGAATATTAACCTCACCCTTGAAAGAAAAAATAATATTTAGGCACCTAATAATTGAGGGTAAATTTTTAAAGAATAAATAATTAAGTGTTGATATTTTTGTGAGTAATAAATATTTATTTAAAAATTTAAATTATTAAAATTTTATGAAAGATAAATAATTTTCATAAAATTATTTCATAACATAATATATTTTTTTCTTATAATTTTTTGATAATTTCATTATACTTTAGTTAATTTTTTTAGGTATGGTAATTTAAATTATAATTTTAGAAACTATATTTAATTGAGAAAATATTATTTTAATTAAGAATTAAATTTATCATATTTATAAAATTATTTTAATTAAATGGATTTTTTTATCATACCAATTTAAAATGGTTAGAAATAATTTCTGGATTTTTCTAAAATACCTGAATTTTTGGTGAATAGATAAATGCGGTAATTACGGTATACATATGTTATTACATAAATACACTATTAATTTCATCATGCATGATGTAAGAAACCATAAGTTATAACTAAAATTCAATAATTACTATTTATAGTCATAATAATCATGATTATTAGTAGTCTTGCAGAAAAATAGTAAACTGGTGATTAAAATAATGAAAAATTTTCTTCTCCTCCACTATAAAACCACCCCTCAACTCCTCTTCCTTTCAAACCTCTTTTGATTTGATTGTTGCCTCTGTTATGAAAAATACCCTTCCCAATCCCTACCCCCAATTAGAAGAACATTCTTTCTCCCCATAAGGCCAAAAAACAAAGGCCTTGAGAAGATTCTCAAGGAAGGTTACTCATGGTGTAAACCTATCTTCATTTTTCTGTCAACTTATTTTTCATCTTCCATACTATTGATTCACTATAATATCCTACAATAATTAAAAATATTGGATAATTATAGTAAATTAAATGTAATAGTATTTTATTATTTTAATGAAATATTTCATCATCTTATCTTTTCCCCATTTTCTTTTACAAAAAAGAAAATAGTGTCTGAGAATTGTTAATTTATCACATTCAATCACCATAAGTTTTCAATTTATATTACCGTCTCAAATTATGATCATGAAAGAATTTTTAAGGTTGATAAAAATAATAATATATGTAATATATCCTATTGAATGTTCTTGAATCTTTTTTACACATGGTATTTAATTATAAAACAAAATAAGTTTCTGGTGATAAAAAATTATCAAAATAATTCTATCATTTTTCATTTAAATTTTATATAATGATTTACCTTATATAAAAAAGGAAATATATGATAATTTACCATTCTTGATGATCATTAATAACTAAAAACATCTATTCTTGATTTTAGTATCTATTTTTCATGAAGTTCCATACTCTTATACAAGAGAACAAAACATGCACTCCAAAAAGATTAATTTATATTTATTAACTGATATAAAAGTACATAAATTGACATAATGAATATTTAAAACATAAAATATAGGTATATAAGGTTCTATAATTCATAATTAGTGAATCTAATTTTATTATTTATAATATTATGATCATGTGAAGAAAACATTCATACATATGATATTGGGTCTCCAATCGTGCTTTTATTTCCATGAGATATCCATTATTTTCCACTTATTTATTGTTTGTATGTTATGTATCCTTCCACATGATATATAATATCCATATTCTCCTTATATTCAAGGTATTAAATGACTCATTTTATTTTTGTTATGTTTTGGTCATATGATTCATATGATTATAATGTGTTAAGGGGCATTGTCTCAAATTCCATTTCATTAAGACTTAAATTATATTGTGAACATTGTTTATCTTATGTGGTGTATCTAAATCACCTTTGAGATAATTTTTCATTGAAATTATAAATATTTTATATATCTATATTCTTGTATCATTTATATGATTATTTCCCAAACATTATACCATTTTACATATGGGGTTTGTTTTGAATGAAATATTAACTAGGGAAATATTGTTGAATATGCATCCTATGTTCAATAAAGATATTTACAAGGAATATTTTTGAATAAAATATATGTATAATGATTTTTTTTTTACTTTTAGTGATGGTTGGGGCATTCTTCATCCATTAGATTCATCCACAAGTCTCATGGGAAAAAAATATCGGTGAAAACCCCTTCATGTTTGTTTCCAAACTGAATCAGACCAGCTCGAATCCACATACTTAAACCATCTCAATGGAATAATTATTTATATTACAGATACATGAATTCCACTAAATAATCATTTCCTTCATTCAAAACTCATTTATAACATTCCATTGGAGTTTCACTAGGACAAAATATCTGGATGCATTTTCATTCCATGTATATTATCGGTATGTGATTTTTTAATTATTTACCTTACCATAATTTATAATCCTTAATCAGTTTACATCTTGTTTTATGATATCATGTATCCCTTAATAAAAATTTTAGATAACCTTTATTATTTTTCCTTTACCCATGTCATGATGAAGCAAATTTTTAATAATCTTTCAAGGGTGAAATTTATTTCATATTGTTGTGTTTCATGATGTAATTTATATATATCCCAATGTATTATTGGTATCTTATATGTAATGTGGTCTTCCAAAACAACTAAATTAATCTCTCATTCAGGATTAATTTCTTTTAATCATTCCTATATAAAAAAAATGCACCATCTTTGGGTTTTTGGGGTTGGGTTATTACAAATTATGTTTTTCCTCTTGGGAGGAAATCTCATATGAGAACTCTAATGGTGTGAAACCCAAGTCATCCTATGTCAATCATGAGGTAACGATGCAAGAGGAAAAAATATTCCCCCTTTTTTTCCTCAGGCATTCTAGTCATATATATGCAGTAGATTTTTTTGGTCATGTCACAAGATTTGCTTATATTAGAGACTATTCATAATGATTGGTTTAGGAGGATTGGGTAATGATTTTAACATCATGTGGAGATGGAATACTGAATAATGTATATTGGGTGCATAATGTATGGATCATAAACTCATTTTTATGTGGGTCAGGGATGTGATTCAGTAATATGGAATATTTCACACCTTGGTGGTTGGACCAAAAGCCCCCCTGAGATAGCTCTGGGAATGGTTGATCAGACCACCCCTTGAGATAGAACTGAAAGGTTGATTAAAATGACTGTTGAGTAAGATCAATGAGGTGTATCCCTAAAAGGGATGAGGTCACACCTACATTTTATAAAAATAACAACACTTAAGAATATTGAACGATACATTCCTTATAATATTCCATGATATAGATCAAAAATATTTATTATAATTCCTCTTCTGACAGATCTATGATGTGTATTGAAAGGAGGGAACATATCACACCTTGGGGGTTAAACCAATGCATCCATTGATTCAGGTATCAGAATAGTGGACTTAAATTTATCTTGTAGTGGATCCAAGAGACTGAATAGAATGTCATTTGAGGTAAATCAAGGAGGATTTTTGATATTAGGGAAGAAATCACACCTGGGTGGTTGGGTAAGAATTCCCCTTATAGAGAACACTATATGGGTGGATCAATAATCCCCTTGATGTGTATCTGGGTGTTTGATCAGATTTACCCATATGGAATATCAAGGATGTCTGTCTGTAATAGGGAATATTTCACATGTGGGTGGTTGGGTGAGAACACCCCATTAGGAACACACTTTATGGATGGATCAGAATTCCCCTAGAAGTGGATCCTAGTGGATGATCAGAATTACCCTTGATGGGGATTAAGTAGGTTCTTCCATTTTAGTGAGAATATCTTGCCACCATTGTCCAAGATACCCCCTTCGGTAGACATGAATGTTTCATTATAGCACCCCATATGGAAGATCAATGAGTTTTATCCATATGAGAGAGCATCAATGTTTACAATTGATCTAGTTTCCCCTTAAGAAGGACATGAAATAAATATCTGAATACACTTTGAGGTGGATTTCAGAGGTATGTACCTAGGAGGCATTACCTAAAGATACCATTTCTTACAACTCAACTCAAGGTGTACCCAAAAGGTTGATCAGAACAAAACTTGCAGTGGATTATGTATGTGTGTCCCAAGGAGGTTGAACCTAAGCTTACAATTGGTTGGGATGCCCCTTTAGGTGGAAAAAAAAGTATGATCAGAACAAACCAAGAGGTGGATTAGGGTTGTACATCACAAGGAGGGGGAACATAATTTACCATTGGTTGGGATTGAACCTAATAGAGGCATATTATATACCTTGATTATTTAAAAATAATCCCAACCCATTTATTTTTATGCCACAGTTTAAGGCTGTGTGATAATATATTTGATTCATTTTTATTTCATATTGTGTTGATTCTCGTGTCATGTAATGTGTTCTGATGAGATATTATGTGGGTTTTAAACATAGATGACACCCTTCACAATATAATTTTTCTTGTTTAGCATGGATTGGAGATTATGTGTGATAGTTTCCCTAAGGATATCATTCTATGTAAGTAGTATTTTTGTGGGGGATATCTGATGCCACTATAATCCATAACATCTTTTTCTTATAAGATAATGTAATACACTATCTCTATATCATTTCTAAGGATAATTTCTTTTAGTTTAACGTCAAGTAACTAATACATTTAGCTATGTAGTTTTACATCAATAGGATCTGACATTTGTGGACTCACTCCACAACCCATGTGATTATGTGAACACCTTTTACAAGCCTTTGGAAGGGGAATCGTGTTGAAAATTCCCTAGAGGAGTGGTCAATCACGAGGTATATGTTAGGGTCCCCATGATCATAATAAAAATGGACTAGTTTTTGCAAGATGAGAAGCAGTAGATAAGTGGGAGGCTGGAGCCACACTTTAGGTGAAGTGGGTGGACACAGGATTGTGCAACATAATGCACATGTGGACTCGAGGTGTAGCTGAACTATTTCTAGATGGGTATGAAGACCCTAGTAACTCAACCATCAAGAAATATGATCAGCATAAGGCAGACACCATTGAGAGTGCCATAAGAGGGGTTTCGTAAATCCTATGGCATTTCATAGAGGTGCTTCATGAATATTTGGTTCTTCATAGGGGAGACATATATCATGAAGGAATAGTATTCAAGAAATAATGTATCGCTAACTCATAGGGATGTCTTGGTTCATAAAGGGAATTCTTCACAAATTTTGAATGCTTCACCAAGCCTTATGTACCATATATAATTAAGTTCTTCACAATGACTAAATGCTCTATAATTCCACATCTTTCATAAAGGATATAATTTATTCGTGAAAATTAGAGGACATCATTAAATGTATCTCCAACATAGGCATTGGATTTCAAGAACACATGGGTTGCAGTTTATTAAAGCTATAGTGTATTGTATTATTAATTTTTTCTTGGGTTGTGAAGCATGATAGGTTCACGAATTCAGTGCGATTTGGAACCCAAAATATCCACAAACATACTTAAAATGTATTATTAAAGAGTCTATTTAAAATCAAATAATTTTAAGAATATTGGAGGACCCTTTGGAGATAGAAATGATTTGTGTAAGGGAGTGTCTTCACGAGTCCGAATGTTGTAATTAGGAAGAAACAATCAAATGTTCCACTAGTCATTAAGAACTCTGCGACTCGGACAATCATGGTATGAATGATTATTTTTTGGGATTCATATATTTATGAAGAACCCTTTTAATTAAAGGTGAATTTTGATCTATTATATGTCAATAAGGAGCAAGGATTCATGAATAAGACTCCTAAGAGTGATTTGTGGCCATTTTAGCTCAGATTCACCCCCAGCCGGTTAGGAAATCATCGACCCTTCCAATGGTACGTGTATTTTGGCTCCAAAATAAATCCCAAAATTTTAATCATAAAATAATTTCTATTATCTGAAATATAAATGATTGACATTGTTAAATGATATTGTTAAGCAGTTTTTCATTTATGTGATTTTACTGACCATCATGAAGTAGTTTTATTTTATTTAATATTCTTTCTATATGTCCATTTATTAACATGAAAAAAGTATAAATATACATATTATCAACTTCTTTAACCAAAATAAATTTTTTATATCATTGATGAATGTAATAATGTGAAAACAACTTCTCTTTAATAGGGGTTGTGAAAAATCATAATTTAGATTTTTGTTGAAAAATAATAGGATATAGGAGAATGTATGAAATATATTCCTTTATAACTATAAAATTCCATTATATATCTAATAGAAGTGTAATTTTCCATTTTTGGAGGAGGTAAGTGAGGAAAATATGGAAGAAAAAAATAATTTAAGAGGATTAGTTAGGCATTATTTCCTCTTTATTGATGCCTCCTTAAAAAATCATTTAGGAAATTGATATTGGTATTTTAGATGGTCTAGAATGAAAAGTATTTCGGGTAGAGTATGGAGAATTTAAACTTTCGATAAATGTTCAATATAATGTTTAATTATGTGCGAAGAGAAGGTGTGTGGAAGGGTGGTACTTATAATGGGTTAAGATGGATAATATTTCATATGATATACATCAGTTTATTATTTTTCATAATTACTTTCTACAGATATGATTATTGTGAATATATATAGTAAATGTTTCATGTTAGTAAGATAAAATGGGTTCATCCATCATTAGTGAATAAATAAGTCATGTAATTATTATATAATGGTAAATATCATATTTTATCATATTTCACAATTAAAATAATATTAATAATTTATAAAAAACAAAAAAAAATTCTCCCTATCCATTTTAAAATTTGTAGATTAAAAAATGAATTCCATCTTCTTGAATATAATTTTTTAAATATGACAAATTTTATTTTTATTTAAAATAATAATTTATTTGATAAATACACATTGTAATATTAGTGAAAATTTTATTACCCATTTAAAAATAATTTTTTTCCTCTTAAAATTAACTGAACATTATAATACTATGTATAATTAATTTATATTACCATTTTATGAATGTAAATTAAATTTCACTCATTAAATTTGTTATTCAATTAAAATAAAACATATAGGTTTTATACAAATAAAACACTTATTTTGTCTTTTTTAAATCATTTAATTACATTTATCATGATATAAAAATTTTATATTTTAATTTTATAAGATTGAATCAGATTTTATTATGCATCCAATGGTGATGATACTATTCTTATAGTTAGGTTACTATTCATAATAGTCATATTTCTATTGCAATGGTCATGTTAATTTTCCAACAATTTGATTACAATTTTAATGGTCATATTGGTTCCATTATTTTCATTAATATATCATATATTATTTATTAATATTTCTTTTCTTTTTTCTTTTCATTGTTATATATAAATTCATTTAAAAAAATCATATTTCATTACAATTATTCTACTTCATCTAGGTAGTGTTTTTTGTGAGTGAAATTATTCTACATGATCGAGAAAATTATGATTTTATTAATATTAAATTCTTTTATTCATTCCTTCCCATTATAATAAATTGATTCCTTATAAAAAAAATTTACACACTATTATGATTACATATTACCATACTTCTACTTCATGGATTGTTCCAGTTCCCTTGTCACCTCCCCATACTTATACATTGGATATGGTACTTTGAGATGGTGAGTTGTTTTATTGTGTAGAAAATTATTATTATGGTCCTTGAACTTCAATATTTTCTTCTCATAATAGAGATAATTTAACAGTTTTTCCACCAATTAATTTAGCACATGTGGGGTTTTTGGTATGTAATTTCTTAAGAGGGATATATGGAATACGTCTTGTATTTGAGATAGGGTTTGTGGGTTTAATAGTTTAAAATGCATAGATATAATGACATTATTTATTTCAATGGATTATATGTAGAATTTCCTTATGTTACCCCTCTTCCCAATATCATGAATGTCTTCTTTGGGAACTTTCATAGGAATCTTTTATATGAGAACTTATGCATCAGGTCTCATTGAAAACCGTCATAGTATCACTTCTATGAACTCTAAGAAGCCATGATGTGTTGTATAATGGTATTGTAATTTCCTAAAATTTCCTCAACCATTGAAGGACATAGATGTTTTCATTCACCAAATTTATCCCAAAACATAGGGATTTAACAGCTCCTCAAATAAATTGATTCATGTGTAGCCAATTTAGTACATGAGTGGAATCTAATATCATATAATAACTTTAAATGAGGATGATTTTGATCACAAAATACTATGAAGTACATCATTCATGATTTAACCAAGGTTTAAATTTTTTTAATAGTCCAATCAGATAGCCCATCACTTTAGTGGAGATAGTATTTACTAATTTTGAATTCAAGGTGTAAATAAAATTTTAGAATTTTTCATAATATATAGGTAAATCTATTATATGTATTAGATAAAATCAATAATGGTGTTCCATGAAATCTAACCACTTTAATGATGTAAATCCATGCATGTTGACAGTCTGATATGTCCCCTCAAATTTATGTGTAATAAGTAGTAATTTTACGTTTATCCACAATAACACATACACCACTATTTCATTTTGATGTGTTTAGACGACCTATGAAGAAATACATAAAGATGTTATCCCATTTCAAGGTGTTTATGAGTAATGGTTTGATCATCCCCTTAGAATCATGCCTTTAATTATTCACCTACTAACATACCATGCACAATAATTTATATTATATTATCCACTTATTTATATTCCCCCACCAATAGATCTCTAATAAATCTCAATACATATTCATTCTCCAATGGTGGAAGGATAAGGTTGTGCTATGTGAATCATTCAAAACTCATTCATTTTCATGGGATTTGATGGTATACATAGTCATGAAAAAAATATTTCAACTCCCTCGTCATCAATATTAAACTCTAAGGATTTAAATTTTTTATAGCATTTAACATCTTCTTTACATCGACATCATCTATTTGATCATCATTAATGATCTAAAGAATTTTTAGTTCAAATATGTGTGTAGAAAGGATTATTGATGTAATGACCCATAAATTCCATGTACTTTATTTTAATAAATCAGAATTTTACGAGTCCACAAAAATTGAAGTCACGTGATTCTGAGGCTCGGGGTGCCTTGAATGAATTTCTAAACCTTTTTTCTGGTATATTTAGTAAAATTGTGAGTGGGTTTTTGTAACTTCTGATCCAGTTCTCGGAAATAAATCTGTGGACACCATTGAACTCGCTTTGCTGATATTCACTTAAAGAGACATTCACCTTGACCACTTTGGGTCAAGAGTGAATGGTATTTTTTGTGATTTATGTGAAAGAATTAAATAAAATAAAAATGTCTAATATTTTTATTTTAGAAACCCCCCAACATGGGTTATGGTGGTGGGGACCACCGAATCCAAAACCCCTCATGTGAGTGTTAAGAGGTGGGGACCACCTGAACTAACCTCCCAATTTGAAATTAATGTCGAGGACCAACCGAACCTTCTTAATGGGGTAGAAACCACTCAACTCCCCGTTAATTTTATTCCTCTATTAATTTGAGAAAATTATATTGATACAATTAAATATGACAACACCCCATTTAGTTGTTAGAGCCAAAAAACAATTATTGAAATGTGTTAACATTTTAATTGTTCCAACATTATTAATATACGCTATTTAAATTTATAAGTTAGTTATTCCTCATTTCAGAGGAATTGGGGAATCTGTTGGAAAAAAGGGGAAGCTTTGGAGAATCATGGAGAAACTCATCCTCTAAATAGGAACGCTCTCACTGATGAGGAACGTCATTAACGATGACGAACTGAATATCAACGAAACACCAATTTCATCGACCTACTTTTATCCCCAACAACATCATCTCTTTCATTGCGACCTCTGTCAACAAATCTCATAGTTATGGGTTTTATTATGTGTGATTATGTATTCCCATTTTCTTCCCTTATAAACAATGAATGATGATCAAATCTCTAACTAGTTAATCCATGGATAATTTTTTTCTGTGGGTTTGAGAGTAATCATTGTAGGGTGGTTGTTTGAATTTCGACCTCTTACACATTCTTGATAATTCATCGTAAAAAATAGGAAGTGATTATAGCCTCTTGATACCGCTCTATCATGGAGAGTGCGGGCCAAAAAACATGTCCTGGCCTCTCCATAAATCTTGTGTTTAATTGTTGTGTACTTTGTGATTGAGCATGATAGCAACCAACCTCGGCGGGGCACCAGAATGGCGGTCGGCACCTCATCCAGTTGCGACGAAGGTGACGTCGCAACAGTGCTACCCCACGGCCGTCGTGCCACCCGCTACCTCACAACCCCGTGGCCCTCACGACCTTGTTGTCCTGCAGCCTCGTGTCCCCCTCGGCCCCAACACCCTGTGGCCCTTCGCAGCCCCCACTACATCGTCGTCCAGCATCCTCGCGGGCCTTGTTTTCCTTCACCGCCCTCGCCGCTTTGCTGCCCTCACGGTCTCCCCGCCGCCCTCTCGGACTCTATGTCTCCCTTACAGCCTCTCACTGCTCCGCGGCCCTTGTGCCACCCGACACGGGCTGGACCTAGCATGTCGGGCCAGACCCAGTAGACCGGGTCAGCACAAACATGCTCAGGTCATGCTGGGTCAGTCCTACCTGGTCAGAATGGACCTGGACCATCTACGTGCTTTTCTCTCTAACGACCATAACTTTGACACCATGTTTCTATTTGAATACCCATCAAATGGTTCTGTAATCCATGGAGCTAGATGATCCATTTTGTATGCACAACATGATATTTTGATATAGTTGGGATACGGTCGGGTTGGATCAAGCACGCATCCAACTGGGCCCTTGTGACTAAAAGTCTAATAACTAACAGACCAGGCGTCTGATGGACGCACCATCTCTCGCATTGAGACCCCTATGATGTAGCGGTCCTTTGAGATACATCTTCATGGGACTTCATGGCAGTTGGAGTATCAACCTATGCCTTGAAGAGAGAACTCTAACGATGTCGATAAAGCTTCGTGTGAGAACACAGTAGATGTTTGTGACGCGAAGAATGAATAGTGATCATATGTTGGTCAGTACCAAGCGATACTATGTGGATCATCACCTAGAAATCCTATGTGAGTCATCACTGAGTGATACTGTGTGGGGCAGTACCTAGTGATCTTATGTGGTTCAGCATTGAGTGATAATGTGTGGGTTAGCACTGAGCTATCCTATGTGGGTCAGCATCGAGAGATCCTGTGTAGGTCAGCAGTAGACCCTCTTAACAGTGTAAGATGATTCAGTAGTCTCATATAATCATATCTACTATTGTACTTAAGAAATACATGGTGTGGGATGAGTCTGTACCTGAGTGATACTTTCCTTTGTGGTAATACCCTGGTGGTATTTTTCTGTGTGGTGTACCTGAGTGGTACATACCATCGTGGTACTCCTTCCTATGTGGAATAGTTTATATTTGGGCTTTTGATTCAGACTTTGTGTTTCCTCAGGATTGAGATGAATATACTTGATAACATAGGTATACGTATGGGAATATACCAAATTGTGGTTGTCAGTTGTTTTCATGTTTTGTGGTTTATTCTTGGGGATTTTTTGATACATTGAGGGTCTCAGGGACCCTACTGAGTATCGTTATATTCACCCCTTCACGGGCTATGCCCACACTTCGTTGTGTTTGGTGTAGACAACAGACATCGCTGACTGAGGATGAGAGTACCAGGAATTGAGGTTGCTTAAAGGTGGACCTTAGATAAGACGTACCGCTGAGATGACCTACCGAGAGTTATACCTACCCTTCATGTAGGATCCCTGGTGGGTGTTCAATGGAGCTATTTTATTTTACACGTACTTTCAGTTTCTTGGACTTTCCGGTTGATCATGTATTTTGTTCCCTTTTACTTACTAAACTCATTATATTTACTGTTCAGTTTACTTGAGTTTGTATCTTTCATTATGCATGGTTGCGGTTGATTATAGTTTATAGAGTCAATGACTTCCTAGTTTTTGAGAATATGCCTTCGGTGCTGGTCGCTAACACAAATCCTATGAAAGGATGTCTTGGGGTAGTCACTGCATGGGCCCTGGGGGACGGGTCATGAAAAATTAGTATCAGAGGATTTGGTTTTACCGTAGAACATATGACTCTGATCATTATTATTAATAGAAATAGTGTTATGTCCAGTGAGTGTGGTTATCAGTTTAGGGAATCCTGTGTTGGTGCAGCAGTCGATCGATCCATAAACCAGGACCCTGACTTCGGATTTCGGATATGGTGCATGAAAACACTGATTGCATGTGTGTTTCCAAGATATTTCTCTGTGATCCCTTTGAGTCAGCTCACCAAGTATAACATTTTTACCGTGGAGCACCTTTTTCTTTCCAGGATACCTCTACGTAGGCATCCATCTATGGTTCTGAGAGTATTACGCACTGATAGCCCACTAAGGGATGAGGACTCAGTGCATGAACCTCTTCTAGTAGAGGCACCAGTGGAGGCACCGATGGTACCATTACCTGTTGGGCCACCGATGCCACCAGACCCAACAGCAGACAGTGCACACCGCCTGAGTGCATTTGAAGAGTTCCAATGCCAAAGGCCACCCAGGTCCAGGGGAGAGACAAACCCAACAACGGCTGAGGATTGTCTGTAGGCCATAGTGATATTTTTTGGACTGGTAGGGACACCAGCTGATCACATGTTGATCCATTCCACTAGCCTTCTTTAGGAAGTGTAATGAAGATGGTGGATTTGGATGCTCCATGTTCATAATGAGGTGACACTTCTTTTGGAAGACTTTGATAGCATTATTCTGGCAGAGTTTGTCCCAACCACTCTTTATACAGGGCACATAAAATAGCTTCTTTATCTACAGCAGGGCACCATGACTATGGCTTAGTACTCAGCAAGGTTCATTGACCTCTCACGCTACCCCACTGATATGGTGGGGGACCCGTTCTTCAGGGCCCAGACCTTTCAGCAGGGACTCAGGCGGGAGATCAGGGATTTGATGATTACTCTTCGAATTCCGATGCGTGTGGGGGTGTTAGAGAGATCCCTCTTTGTGGAGAGTTTCCTTATTAATCAGTCACCAGCAATGAGACCCACCACCGGACATCACATAGTGGAGTCATCCATATCTAACAGCAGACAGATGTCACAGAGGTACAAGAAGACCAAACCTACAACTGTACAACCACATTATTCAAGGTCATTTGTTCGGGGCTCCCGTGGAAGATCCAGTCAAGCCTGGAGCAGGCAGTGTTACACAAACATCGGGTAGGGTCACATGGATCATGACTATCCAACCCATTGTACGGATGACCAACAAACGATTGAAGGACCACCTTGGAAGAGATAGAGGCTCGACTAAGGCGGTCCGTAGGGAGCCAGAGGATGTGGCAGTGGAGCTGGTCGTGCAGATGACAATGGTCGACGATTCAAGAAGTTACTTCCACCACCACTTGGTGGTTCACATCGACCATAGGGATTAAGAGGACATGGGAGAGCTCAGCTCCATGCAGTTGAGGCCTACGATCATGGTGCTACAAGGATGATAAGAGGTATGACCTCTGTCTACTCTTCCGTAGCTGTAGTACTTATAAGGACAGGTTCCAGTCATTCTTTTATTTCCAATGCCCTTGTTTGGACCTCAGAGATTCTAACAGAGTCATTGGCTCAATCCTTTCAGCTAGAGACTCATATGAGAGATGATTCAATGATTACGCACTGGTTCTGGGTGTGAGAGCTTACTCTAGGATGAGAGAGATTTGGCTAGGATCTCTTAGTAGCGGTGTCAAGGCCATACGACATCATCTTGGGTATGGATTGGTTATCTATAGTCCATGCTCAGAGTGACTGAATTATGAATAATGTGTGGTATGTCTGCATAGATGGGAACATGTATACCTTCACTAGAGAGAAGGGAGACTTTGAAGCGCAAGATAATTTTACATGGAGGAGGTTGCAACCTATTACACATCAGTTGTAAATCCTTACCATTGGAGCGGTTGATGGGGAGAGTCTGAGTTATCCTGTAGTGGTGGACCAGTACACGGATGTCTTTCCTGATTATGTTCCAGATCTACCTCCTTGAAAAGAGGTGGAATTTTACATTGACATGTACCATTTTATGGAACCAATATCTACACCAGCGTAACGAATGGCTCCCATAGAGCTTCGCAACCTGTGAGTATAGCTGGATGACATATAGGGGAAATGGCTCTTTAGAAATGATTTTTTTCTTTGGGCAGGGATATGGGAGTTTGAGGCTTTGTGTTTACTATCGATTCCTGAACTCGGTGACCATGAAGAAAAAGGAACCACTTACAAGGATTGATGACCTCTTTGATCAGCTGAAAGGATAAGAGTGGTTCTCAAATATAGGTCATTGATCAGGATATCACCACCTCAGAGTATGAGACAAGGATGTGAAGAAGATGTCTTTCAGATATTGGTATAACCATTAAAAATTCATGCTACGACAATCTATGTAAACAACACTGTAGCAATATTCATGGGACTCATGAACATGATCTTTCAGTCATACATTGATCACTTTTTATTAGAGTTCATCGAAGAAATTATAATCTACTCGACTACTGAGGAGGATCATTCTTATCATTTGTGAGTAGTACTGTAAACACTCCAGGAGAAACAACTTTATTATAAGCTCTCGATGTGCCAATTCTGGATCCAAGAGGTTCACATTCTGAGACCTGTCATATTGGAGGCTGAAGATGCAATAGATCCAGTGAATACTAAGGCGGTAAATTCTTTTGAACCACCCAGGAGTGTGAAATAGGTACGAAATTTATTGGGCTTTTCAAGATAATACCTGGGGTTTGCGCCAGATTTCTCCAATGTTTCGGCACCTTTATCAGAATTGATGAATAAAAGGAATCCCTTCATTTGGCCAGGGAGATTCTAATAGAGTTTTCAAAAGCTGAGGTAGAGGCTGACTATTGACACCATCCCGAGGAATCCATAGGAGGGTGTAGGTTACGTAGTCTACTGCGACACATTAGGGACCAGGCTCGGATGTATCCTGATGTAGGATCTAGTATTGATCGCATATGGTTCTCAACATCTAAGAAAACAAGAGCAGATCTATTCTACCCATGAGTTGGTGTTAGAATTAGTGGTCTTCACCTTGAAGATGTGGTGACATTACATGTTGGGAGAATGTTTTACAGTGTAAATTGATCATTAGTGTCTCAGGTATGTATTCTCTCAGAAGGACCGGAACCTGAGACACCGACGTTAGCTTGTATTCCTTTAGGACAATGACTTAGAGATAGTTTATACTCTTTGGAAGGGGAACGTTGTAGAAGATGCACATAGCAAGGGGTCTCGTATACAACAGCTAGGCGAGATGACAGAGCAGCTAGCCGTTTTGCTGATATCCATTGTGAAATGGGATGGATCAGTTTTTCTTCAGAATCATACAGTAACTTCCCTAGTTCTTCAGTGATTTAGGGAGGCGCAACATGGGGATGCTGACTGTGAATCTCAACGTTCTTAGATATCCACAGGGCAGGCACCTAATGGATTCTCTGATGGTGGTGAGCACGTCAACCACTTCAGAGGAAGTACCACGGTACTAGTGTCACTTAGAGAGGATGTGATGAGGGAGTTCCACACATCCCCTCTAGCAGTACATCAAGGAGTGAAAAATATGTAACAGGATATCTGATGATAGGACTGGTGGCCGAGAGTGAAGAATGTAGTTGCAGATTTTGCCTCTCAGTGAATTATTTTTAAGCAAGTGATGGTAGATAATCAGGTACTAGCAAGCTTGGTTTAGCCATTGGAGGTCACAGAGTGGAAGTGGGATGATATATCCATGTACATTGTGACAGGAAAACCACATACATCTAGGGGTCATGACTTGATTTGGGTGATCGTCGACCTGCTCACCAAGTCATCCCACCTCCTAAAAATCAGAGAGCAGGGTTTAGTAGAGAGCTTGTGATGCCTCTATGAGTAGGTGATTGTTCGGTTACATAGATTACTCTAGATGATTGTATCTGATCATGATACATGTTTCACTTCTCATATAAGGAAGGTGTAGCAGGAGGATTTCTGGATGCAGATTCTTTTGAGCACCGCCTTCCATACCTAGACGGATGGCTAGATTGAGTGGACCATACAGACTGTCAAGGATGTGCTGCGTGCTCGTGTCCTTAACATTAGTCGTAGTTGGGAGGATCAATTTCCTTTGGTGTAGTTTTCATAAAACAATATCTATCACTCCACCATTTGGATGGAACCTTTGGAGGCATTGTACGAGCGACCTTGAAGATTACCTTTTTGCTGGACTGACCCCGAGGAGTTAGCACTAGTGGGACCAGAGATGGTACTAGATACCATAGAGAAAGTGAAGATCATCCAGAAGTGGATGAAGACTGCATAGAGCATGAAAAATTCTTACGCCGACAAGATAAAAATACCACTAGAGTTATAAGATGGTGACCACATATTTCTACGGGGCTCAGTACGAAGAGGTTTACAGATATTTGTCTAAGGAGAAAACTTATCTCCTCGGATCATCGGACATTTCATGTACTCTGTTGAGTTGGAGAGGTGGCTAGTTGACTAGCACTCGCCTCTCAGTTGCACCGGGTGAATTAAATCATCCATGTATCCCATCTGAGGAGATACGTGCATGAACCTTCTCACACCATCGACCACAGCGAGCTGGACATCGATGATGGGTAGACTTTTGCAGAGGTTCCAGTAGATATTGAGGATCAACAAGAGTGGGTTCTTCATTGTGGGTTGGTACCTCTAGTGCGCATTCTCTAGCAGCATGGAAACACATAGAATAGAACATGGTAGCTGGAGGATCAGATACATTCTCAATACCCCCACTTGTTCCCATAGTTTGAGTTGTGTCACATGGGGATGAAAAGCCATGCGATGGAAAGAATGTAAATATTAGGGAATTCCATGTAATTTTTTTAATATATCTTAATTTTACGAGTCCAAAAAAATTGACAATGCATGATTCTGAGTCCTGGAGTCTCTGGAATGAATTTTCGAACCTTTTTTTGAATACATTCAGTTAACGTGTGAGCATTTTATTTGTAAATTTTGAACCGGTTTTCAGAACTGAAATATGTGGACATAGTTGACCACGCATCACCGATATATACATAAAGAGACCATCAACTCGACCACAGTTGGTCGAGAGTGAAATATATTTTTTTGTGCTTTTCCTGAAAGAATTAAATAAAATATAGATGTCTAACATTTTTATTTGAGAAACTGCTCAACATGGGTTATAGTGGTGGGGACCACCTGAGCGTGAACCTCTCATGTGAGTGTTAAGAGGTGGGGACCACCTAAACTAACCTCGCAATTTCAAATTAATGGTGATATCCACCCGGACCCTATAAATGGGGGTGAAACCATACAACTCTCCATAAATCCCCCCCCAATTAATTTGACCCAATTAAATTGATACAATTAAGTATGCCAACACAGAATTTAATTGTTAGATCCAACTAAAAATTAATGAAATGTTTCAGCATTTTAATTGTGACAACCTTATTATTCTACTTAATTTAAATTAATAGGGTGAATATTCCTCATTTTTGAGGAATTGGAGACACTATTGGAAAAAGGGAGAAGCTTTGGAGAATCATGGAGAAACTCATCCGCAAAATAATAATGCTCTCAGCAACGAGGAACATCTTCAACGACGATGAACTGACGATAGATAAAACGCCGATTTCACGGATGTCTATCTAACCCCAACGATATTTTCTCCATCATCGCGACATCCATCAAAAAATCTCCGAGGTAAGGTTTTTATTATGTGTGATTTTGGATTCCATTTTTCTTACCTTCTAAACAAAGGATACAAGTCAATTTTCTAACTAGTTGATCCCTAGATGATTTCTTTTCTGCGAGTTTGGGAATAATCATTGTAGGGTGGTTGTTTGAATTTCTTCCCCGTACCCATTCTTTATAATTCATCATAAAAAATACTGAAGTGATTATAGCCACTTGCTACCACTGTAACACAGAGAGTGAAATACAAATAAACAGTTCCCAAACTCTCCATAAATATTGTGTTTAATTGTTGTGTTCTTTGCGATGGAGGTGGACAGAAACCAACCTCGGTTTGGAATGAGAATGGCTGCTGGAAACACCGCCGACCATGATGAAGGCTACGACGCATCTATGAGACCCCATGGACAACTCACCACCTACGGCCTCGCCACCCCACGACCCTCCGCGGCCCCTATGACATCGTCGTCCCGTGGCCTCGCAGCCCACATGGCCTCGCCGCCCCAATGCCCTTCACGGTCCCCGTAACCTTGATGCCCTTGGGGCCTCTGTGCCGCCCTCGCGGCCACACGCTTCTTTGAGGCCCCCAAACCACCCAGCATGGGCTAGGCTAGAATGGGCGGGCCAGGCTAGACCCAGTGTGGGTTGGGACAGACCCAGCTGACCAGTTCGACCCAGACTGGGTCAGGTCAGCCCAGGCCGGGTTTGGTGGGTCGGTCTGACCTTGTCTGCCCGGACTCGGACCAGCTACGAGCTTTCCGCTCTGATGGCCATAAATTTTGAACCAGGTTCCCATTTGAAAAAAAAACAACGACACTGTAAACCTTGTAGTGAGATGGTATCTTTGATATACCCCACATGTGTTTTGGATAAATTTGGGATACGGTCAGGTTGGATTGAGCACAAATCCAACCGGGGACTATGGACTAAAAGGATAATAACATAGAGACAAGGTGTTTGATTGACGCACTGTCTACTCTGTTGATACCACTATGATGTGGAGGTCCATTGAGATACATATTTTTGGGACATCATGAAAGTTGTATTATAGACCAGGGGATTGAGTAGCAAACTCTCCTGGTGGAGATCATGTTTAGTGCGGGAACCCAGTAGCTGGATGGGATGTGAAGAAGGAATATCGATCTTGTGAGGGACAGTACCGAGCGATCATGTGTGCATCAACACCTAATCATCCTGTGTGGGTCAGCACTGAGTGATCATCTTTGGGTCCCCACCTAGTGATCCTATGTGGGTCAGCCCCGAGCGATCCTGTGTGGGTCAGCACTGAGAAATCATGCATGGGTCAGTAGTAGTGCCTCTTAATAGAGTAATATGATTTAGTATTTACAGCTAAACATCTCTATCAATATAACTAATAAATATATGGTGGGAGTTAATTTTGTACCTGAGCAGTACTTTCCATTCTGGTAATAACTTGGTGGTATTTTTCTCTGTGGCGTACATGAGTTATACTTACCATCATGGTACTCTTTCCTTTATGGAATAGTGAATACCCCTATGATGTGGAAATAAATTGAGATACTTCTTTGTTAGAATTCATCTCAGTTTGAGTATTGACTAGTATATTGAAGAGTGAACTCTCCCGGAGACCAGAATGCTTAGTGTGGGAACCTAGTAGCTGGTAGTGATGTGGAGAATGAATAATGATCATGTGTGGGTCATTACCGAGCGATCCTATGTGGGTCAGCACCTAGCGATCCTGTGTGGGTTAGCATCCAACTATCCTATGTGTGTCAGGACCCATCGATCTTGTGTGGGTCAGCACCGAGTAATCTTGTATGGGTCAGCACTGAGATATCCTATGTGGGTCAGCAGTAGATCCTTTTAATAGAGTAATATGATATACTAGTTATATATAATTATCTCTACTATTGTACCTATGAAAAACCTGGTGTGAACTGAGTCCTTACCTGAGCGGTAATTTCCATTGTGGTAATAAATTGGTGGTATTCATCTGTCTGGCATACCTGAGTGGTACTTACCATCATGGTACTTCTTCTTTTCTTGAATAGTTTAGATTCGTTATTTAGAGTTTGACTATGTGTTTCCTCAGGATTGAGATGGGTATACGTGATAACATAGTTATATGTTTGGGAAGATACCTAAGTATGGTTTTCAGTTTCTTTGATTGTTATTGGTTTATCATTTGTGGAATCGGTGAGACCTTCAGGGTCTTAGGGTCCCTACTGAGAATCGTTATATTCACCCCTGCACGGGCTATGCCGGCACTTTGTTGAGTTTGGTGTAGAAGACAGACAACACTAACTGAGGACAAGAGTAACAAGACTAGAGGTAGCTCAGAGGTGGACCATAGATGAGGTGTGCCGCATGGACAACTGACCAAGAGCTGCACCTACCCTTTAGGTAGGATCCCTAGAAGGTGTTCACAAGAGATTTTTCTGTTTACATGTTCCTTTAGTTTCTTGTACTTTCCAGTTGGGCATGTATTCTGCCCCTTTTACTTACTGCACTCACTATGTTTACTTTTTAGTTTACTTGAGTTCAAATCTTGATGTGTGCATGGTTGAGTGTGCTTACAGGTTATAATGGAAATGCATTCCTAGTTTTAGAGAAAAATCCTTCAGTGCTATTCGCCAGCCCCTAGAATACAGGAGGTGGGCTTGGGGTAGTCATGGCACGAGCCCAACGGGTCAGGATAGTTGATGTACATTCTCTTATGATCTTAATGAATATCCTTTTAATGTCTTATATTATTATATCCTTATCAATTATTATCATTGATATGATTATCATATTTTTTCCTCTTACAACATCTAACATATTATTTTTTATCTCATGATTGTTGAATATTGATAATTGTGATTCTATAATTAGATCTACCGAACTTCAGAAATTAATAATAATATTTTTCTATATGAATATTTATATATCTATGTAATTATTCTTATAAATTTCACACATATCTTTATCGAGGTGATACCACTATATTTTCAATGGCATGATTACAATATCCAACTCTACATCATGATATGGGTAGTTCCTCCCATGATGTTTTAACTAACATGAGGTGTAGGCTAAATATTTGTCACGATACATTAACATAAATTTTAGTACATTCTCTAATGAATAATTTTAATCAATTAATGGTTTGTCACATTAGTGGAAGGTGAGTATTTGTATATAGATAAGCCTTTTTCATTTAATTTATCCTCTCTTCCAATTTACTTTTTAGATAAATTTAATCCCATATAATTGATCTTGGTTAGTGGATTTGAAATTCATGAGATGTTTCTCAAAATTCATTAGTAACACCTATCAATTATAAAGAATTTATATATATTAGTTTTCGAAGATTGTATAAGGAACTCTTCAATTATTATTGTTTTTTATGGGTCCATTATATACCGTTGTTGGTGAAACAATGCCCCAAAAATTACACGTCATCCAAACATAACACTTATTTATAGTACTTGGCATATAACTTCCCTATTTAAAATGTACTTAAAACAACATTAAAATGTCTGTCAGGATGATAATTTCTTTTGGAGAATATATGAATAGATTATAGAAATATAAACACATTTTGTTTTAGGTAATATATAAAACTCAATTCATTTAGTCAATAATTATTGTTGGATAATTGTTTAGTGTAATGTCTGTCACAATAATATCATATTCTCTATTCCATATGTTCAATGTAGTGTTGGAAATATTTGCGATCTTCACCATTAATCAGTGATATCCTGACCAAATTACCATATCATATAAATTATTAATCACAAATATTTTATCAAAACATTCCACTATAAATGGAAGATGATACGAGTTCTTTAATGTGATTTTATAGAGTTCATGATAATAATTATAGAGGTTAATTGAATCTACCTAGTTTTTCATTAAGAATAGCAGAGAACCCCATAGTGAAAAACTCATGTATATAAAAGACATATCAAGATGATCAGTAAACTTCTCCTCTAGTTCAATAATATCAATTTTATAAATGTTATATGTAATATTTGATATGGTATGTTATCTTTGTAAAATTTTAATTTAGGACATAATCTCCATGTCAAAAGGAATTCATGGTGAACTTTTATACAATATATTCATATATTCCCACACAACGTGAATGTTTTCAATAATTTTTCTCTCCTTGGTCACATTCATTTTAGAATGATATTATTCCACATTAGTAAATAATATACATGTTTGAGAAGAAGAACCAATATATATTCATCACCCCCCTTACACATAAAAATAAAGTCGATGACTCTGGATTTGAAGAGAGATCTCTATCTCCTGATAGTTGATGTTGGGTCTATTTATGGACATTCATTCCAAGCCCAATATAGCATCAAACTCTACTAAAGAGAGTATATGTAGATTTTTTTCGAGGTGTATCTCACAAAAATTGACATGGGAGGAGTTGTATAATTAATTTTAATAATTCCTATATTTTTAGTTATTATAAATAGCTCAATACACATCATTTGAGGCCGTTTGTGAATAGTTATACAAAAAAGATAGATTTTAATGATTTTAATAAACTAAAATAAAAAATTATGTTCACTATTATTTAAAGAATGACTTTTATACCTATCCCCAAATCATTATTATGATTCACCACATCTGTAGTTCTAGAATATTCTCTTCTTTGATATATATTCTCTGAATTTTATGTTTTTTAATTCTCCTCAACAACCCTTGGAAGAAATATTTTGTTCGTATAATGTCTATATTAATTTTAGTACAATCATAGTACCATTGGATCAGTATTGATATGAACCATATTTTCATCTGTCTCATTAGAGGGATTAATTACATACATTCTGTGTGGATTAATCTATATACCCTCATTTCAAAAATATAAGCATCTTATGGTTCCCTGGAGAAAATTTCATAGATAATTTGTCCTCCATTCAGACTTTTGGGTAGTTGTGTTTTCATTCATTCAATGTATTTTTCTATTGACCCACCATAACAAAATTTCATTTTATGTTTTTTATATAAGGTCCACAAGAGCATCAATATCCAACTATAATTCTTTTTTAATGTCATAATGTATATTCTATTAATTGGATCCGTTATCTTGAATTTATAATCATTTCTTAGACATGAATTTAACCCACTAAATAAGAATTATAACATACATTTATTTTTGATAAAATGATGGAGGTATTCCATGAATTCCATGTTATATTTTCCACATTGAACCAGGTAATCTCCAAATTCATTATCTCCATTTGAGTAACTCCATATTCCTTTCAAGATGGGTATTTCAAGGAAAATTTTTATTAAAAACATTTTGAATCCTTCCCATTCCATAGTATAAATATCATCTTATATAATCATGTTCTTGATCAATTCCCACCACTATTCATCTTCCCCATGAAGATGATTGATAGCCAGAATAACATATTATTATTAAGAGAATTCGTTGATAGATAACATTTTTTAATACTATTTAATCCATTTTTTATGATGAGATGGCTAGAATAGACTCTAATGTTATGAGAACTTTTTCACATAATGGAAGAAACTGCAACCTACAGATTAATCAGAGAATGATGGTGTTCCTCAAGATTCAAGTAATTATTCATAACATGAGTAAGAATATATAGTGCATTCATGAAATTATCATATAAAAATATGATTTACTATGTTATATCATTATGTAAATTTTCACACTATTAATCATATTGGAGGTTTCAATGGTTACTCTAATATGACACCATTAATTACAATAAAAATGGTACAAGAATATTAAAACAAAAAAATTGTATAAAAATGGAATCATTGAAGGAATAAATTATATCAAAAAATTATATCAAAACATATGATTATATATATGTCAATCAAGGTTATCCAGAGATATGATACCTATTAGATTTTCTAACCTATCAATCAACTAAGTATTTATTTATAATTTGTTTATAATTTGTGAAATTTTTAAAGGATATCCCCCAAAATTGTTAGAATAGATTTGACGCAATGCAATCCTGTCATGCATCAGGTGATGATAGAGTTAACACCCAATCAAAAAATTTTTTGGTTTATTAACCTTAGGTATGATTATTATCGATCCATATCTAATTACGGTATTTAAACATGATTTAATTTAATAGAAACCACTCGATCTATACATTATATAATTTTATGAATATTCACTTATTAATAGACTTTTCGATATGCTTCCAATTAATGTAAACTATTACATATCACTACAATTACGTAAATTTTTTTTAGATACCCACTACAGTGACTCAATCCTTAAACGAGTATTATTATATTATTTTTACCAAAAACATATGATAATCATAACCCAATAATTATGGGGCATATTGTCATTATATGTTTATACAGTGAAAACATAAAATGAAACAATAATATATATATATATAATTCTCTATAATGATTTCCTAAATCCATTATATATCCTAAATTCATTAGGATCCCCTGATGAATAAAAAATAAAATGGAACATCCATAAATAATGGTAACAGAATAAGACGATAACAAATAATAACATGTGTGTATAATGGTATATTTGAAATCATAAATGTGATCAATTATGAATAATCTCATTGTAAAATGGAATTATGAGTATGGAATGACAATATCTTGAATATATAATAATGTGGTAGAAACCAAAAACATTGCATAAACATAAGACAAGGATAACTGTAACAGCCCGAATTTTTTGAATAAATCTTTTTTCCTGATTTCATGTGTTATTTTATTTTTATACTCAACAAAAATGTTTTATTTGATAAACATGATTATAATTAAAATAATACCATTGGTTTTTGAGTGTTAAATTACCATCGGTCAATATGACTGTCGTGAACAAAATGTTTTGATTATTGTCTCTAAATATAAGTAATCTTGGTTAATTATTATAGAAAGAAGATTTGATGGCCTCACCTAGTAGTCATGGACCGATCGAAGCCCATATAACAGAGCTTGGGAAGGAGGTAGCACCATTGGCCTTTGCCCTGGACCAAACCCAAGCCGAACTTCATCATGTGAAGCTAGAACGGAATCGCCTTCGCGAGAAGTTCAAACTGATAGAAATTACTACTCGGGCAATGTTGACCGAGCCGCCCCAAGATTCTATCACCCTAGCACACCTTACTCTTAGGTCCTATGCTGGTATTATAAGGGGTTATGTAACGAGACCGTAATTGCCTTGTGTAATCCTTGTTTTAAATAAAAATTGGGATTTCTTCTTATGATGAAGTTTATGAATTTTCAAATGACTGGATAAAAATAGTATGCATATTTTGATGAATTTTCAAAAGGATATTTTAAAAAAATGTTTGTGTAAACCTTAAATAATTTAAAATGTGTAATGATTCTCAAAAAATGGTCTTCTACAATTATGTTCAGTACGAAATTTAGAGTCAAATAAGATCAACATGATTTTTGATGAATAGTAAATTATGAATAGTGATTTTATGATTAGGATTAGTAATATGACCAAATGGATTAGTAATCTCACTTAAATAAAGTTTTAAAATAATCTAGGCACCTTGATTAAGTAATGTGATTCAATAAAATGGTTAAATAACGGTTTCATAAATTATTATTCAAGTATTAGTTTTTTCGGATGAATAGTGTTTTTTAATTAAAAATTTAATTAAAAATAATTAGAAAATTATTTTTATAAAAATGACTTTATTTTTGAACTCAGAGCATTGATATTATGTTATGGTAATTTTTGTGGATTTTTCTGAAAAAAATGAATTTTCGATGAATAGTGTTTTTATTTAAAAATTAAATTAAAAATACTTAGAAAATTATTTTTATAAAATGGATTTCATTTTTGAAATCAGAACATTGATATTTGGTTAAGGTGAAATTTTGGGATTTTTCTAAGAAAGTTGAATTTTCGGTGAATAGTGAAAGTATAGTTTTTAAGTTACAGGTGTTTAATGACATCATTAAATGATGTATTAAGTATATATTCAATATGGTCGAATTATGAATAGTAAGATAAGGTGTGAGGTGTCCCAAGTGGCCAATACCATGGGCAAATACCATGGGCAAGCCCATGGTTTTGCCAAAACCACTAATGAGGTGTCCCTTTGCCATTAATGCCTTATCCCCTCACTTTCCCTATAAATACCAAGCCATCCTCTCATCCATTCGACTCCCCACTCTTCCCCAACGAAGTTCTGGTCTCATTACCTCCCAAGGAGTCCTCCCAAGGTGCCCCCAAGCCCTCAAGGTCCCAACCTTTGAGGTTTAAGAGTTACATTTTAAGGTAAGGGATCCGACCCCTCTCTTTCTTTTCAAGTGATCTCTTTTATGTCATTCCTTTTATGCTCCATGTTCTTATTTTAGAGGATGTTCTTTTATACTCCTATTACTTCCCTTTTTATGTTCATATGATGAAATACCCCCTCTTACTCTCATCATTTCGTTTTAAGAATGTTTAAGTGGCGCCGTTAGGCTGCCGAATTTTCAAGGGATTCATTCACCTTTCTCTTTTTCAAAGTTCTATATTCATGTCAAGTCTTTCAAGTTCATTTTAATTATGTTGGGGTATGATCTCTATATTTATCATACTGATCTTTTATGATCATATGATTAGAGACCCCATTTGATCTCTTCAATTCAGTATTTTGACGTTTTAAGTGGCGCCGTTAGGCTGCCGAATTTTCAAGGGATTCATTCACCTTTCTCTTTTTCAAAGTTCTACTTTCATGTCAAGTCTTTCAAGTTCATTTTAATTATGTTGGGGTATGATCACTATATTTATCATAATGTTCTTTTATGATCATATGATTAGAGATCCCATTTGATCTCTTCAATTCAGTATTTTGAAGTTTTAAGTGGCGCCGTTAGGCTGCCGAATTTTCATGGGATTCATTCACCTTTCTCTTTTTCATAGTTCTACTTTCATGTCAAGTATTTCAAGTTAATTTTAATTATGTTGGGGTATGATCTATATATTTATCATACTTATCTTTTATGATCATATTATGAGAGACCCCATTTTATCTCTTCAATTCAGTATTTTGAAGTTTTAAGTGGCGCCGTTAGGCTGCCGAATTTTTAAGTGGTTCTTCACCCTTCTCATTTTGAAGTTCTACTTTCATGTCAATCCTTTCAAGTTCATTTCTATTATGTTGGGGTATGATCTCTATATATATCATACTGGACTCTTATGTTCATATAATGAGATACCCCATTTGATCTCTTCAATCCAGTATTTTGAAGTTTTAAGTGGCGCCGTTAGGCTGTCGAATTTTTAAGTGGTTCTTCACCCTTCTCGTTTTGAAGTTCTACTTTCATGTCAATCCTTTCAAGTTCATTTCTATTATGTTGGGGTATGATCTCTATATCTATCATACTGGACTCTTATGCTCATATGATGAGAGACCCTATTGACCTTGTCAATTCAATTTTGTTGAAGTTTAAGTGACACCGTTAGGCTGCCGAATTTTCACAAGAGAAATCTTGTTTTTTTTCTTCCTTTCATGTTCTTCATTTCATATGGTATATTTTCAAATTTCAGTACCATGTTCTTAAATCCCTTATACTTTGTCCCTCTACTGTTTTATGGGTCATTTATGAATGTTTGACCCATGTCCCCTCTCTTCTCAATGTTTTCTAAAACCTTGTAACATAGTCTTTATGCTGCAGAATTTTCGTCTCAAAGTGCCTCTCTCTCTTTTCTAAAAATTATTTTATGTTATAAAGTGAATACTCAAAGCTCTTATTTCTACAGGGGTATTCACATATATATCAAAATGTTCTATTTTAATTCTGGGATTTACATACATGAGACCCACCTTCCTTTTCTGTGGGTTTTAAGGTGACGTAAAGATCATGTCTTTAAAGAAGATTTTAAAACATTTTGATTATGAAATGAAACCCATTTATTTTATGCTATATGGGTTATTTATGAAATGTTTGATGATGATATATGTGGCTCACATGATAATAAAGGCAAATTTAAGGGTGCGCCCTGATAGCGCTCCAATGCATTGGGTAATGATGTAACCACTAGAGATTACAATTTTCACGATACCTTGGTGAATAACCTTGGTAATTTTCAAATGGCACCTTGGGGATGGACCTTGGTGATATGTTCATGATTGTCTATGTTAAATGATGTAGCCACATCTTCAAGTTATGAAAATTTATTTTTATTATGATATGCCTCGTGATTTGTCTTTTCATGACCTTATTGAAGTATCTCAAGTTCACATATAAAATGTTTCTCTTGTTCCCTTACTGGGCTTTTTGCTCATCCTTTCTTTTGATGTATGTTCCCAGGTTATGAGATGCAGTAATGAACATAGGATGAACTTGAGGAGAAGCCTTGCAAGTGTTTAAGAAGAATGTTTTTTTTCATTTATTATGTTCCTGGTTTCCAAGACACTAAACCTTAAAGATCCTCGGTTTTGTAAAATGTAATGAGAGTTTATGTGATAAAAAGGCGGGATGCTATAGTTGGTATCAAAGGATGGTTTAGTTATTTGTGGAAATTAGGATATAAAAACTTTAGGAAAAACCCTATAGAAGAGTTTAAATATAGGAAGTCTTCCTGGTATTTTGGTGAGTATTGAGTAAGGGGTTTCTAAGAAAATACATCCCTGTCTGGATACGAGCAGGTAGAGGTGGCTCTGGCACAGATGTACATAGGGGTAAAACCCGAAAACACCGCTTTGAGCTAGACTCGAACGGGAACTGGTACACGACAACGGGCCTTGCTGCACTCTTGGTTACGACACTCCCGGGGGATATGCTTTGGTAAATTCATAAGCTTAGTATGAACCATTGTTAAAGGAACAAAGATAAAATAAAATAATGGTTCACATAAGAATATATGATCATGGATAACCTAGAAGGGAACCTAGGGGATCACAAGTTAGGGTATACTTTACTTCTACATGTTATCCTTAGATGCATTAAGTTTATTTTCATGATTATTGGCTAATTATTTAAGCCCCTAACTATAGCTTCTTTTCTTAGTTAATGGCTGGAAATGGAAGAACATGTCCCAACAACCAATGTGATAGTAAATGCTACGATTGCCGTATTAATACGACAGAGATGATTAGGGGATTAAAAGATGATTATTATTTTGGAAGACGTTCACTATTTTGAGGACCATATATGATAGATTACTACGGTATTTTCATTAAGGAGTAAGGTTGACTTATATTTTGAAGAATCAATGAATTTAAGGTGGACTTATAGTAATTTAGGTTACTTTTGGGAATGATTAACCTATCTTGGGTAAAATATGTTTAGGTTAGCTACTTTTGTTATAAGATGTTAAGAGTGGTTGATGTTGTCTGGAGATGAACAATGAAGTTGTTTTGGAAGACTATGTTATCAATTCCTTCTTGTATTTGGTTTTCAATCTTAGTTTGGTTTAATTTGAGGAATTTTAAGGACTGTTATTTATGGAATGGTATATGATGAACCTTGGGTATTACCATGGAACTTTGAAGATTTAAAAGTAGTTTCCATTCCTATGGGATTCTTTTTGAAGAGTTGTTTTACCTTACCCTTTCTAATTTTGGGATAATGTTTAAAGATAGAAGAAATAGATAGTTTATCTTTTGTGGATTATGTGATTCTCTAGAAGATGATTCTTGTGTTTTGATGAGACCAAGTAGTTTTGAATGCTCATCGTTTGGAGAAAAGATTAGTTTTGGTAGAAACTTATTAAAGTATGAAACTCTACTTGAAGGTAGGTATATTTTCTTATGTTTTTGTTCTATGTAGTAAATGAAATCCTCAAAATTATGAAAAGAAACGTAAAACAAAAATGTTGTTGGTTTACGTTTCCTACTAGGTAATCAAAGACCGTTTACACACATCATAAGTTTGGGATTTTCTCATGGTTAACTTTCTCCTAATCATGTTCTCTATCACTCTCTCTCAGAACTGACCCTTTGTTTTTCCCTCCATGTCCATGTTTCCTACATGGAACCCGAGTGTGGGTTAACTCGGGTGGCCTTTGTACTTCCTTTTCTTTCTTTTAAAGTAATGGTGTTACTGACTCTTTTTCCGATGTAGGACTTTCAATGAAATTTCAAAACCCAATTTTAAAAAAAATTGCGAGGACGCAATTTCTTAAGGGGGGAAGATTGTAACAGCCCGAATTTTTTGAATAAATCTTTTTTCCTGATTTCATGTGTTATTTTATTTTTATACTCAACAAAAATGTTTTATTTGATAAACATGATTATAATTAAAATAATACCATTGGTTTTTGAGTGTTAAATTACCATCGGTCAATATGACTGCCGTGAACAAAATGTTTTGATTATTGTCTCTAAATATAAGTAATCTTGGTTAATTATTATAGAATGAAGATTTGATGGCCTCACCTAGTAGTCATGGACCGATCGAAGCCCATATAACAGAGCTTGGGAAGGAGGTAGCACCATTGGCCTTTGCTCTGGACCAAACCCAAGCCGAACTTCATCATGTGAAGCTAGAACGGAATCGCCTTCGCGAGAAGTTCAAACTGATAGAAATTACTACTCGGGCAATGTTGACCGAGCCGCCCCAAGATTCTATCACCCTAGCACACCTTACTCTTAGGTCCTATGCTGGTATTATAAGGGGTTATGTAACGAGACCGTAATTGCCTTGTGTAATCCTTGTTTTAAATAAAAATTGGGATTTCTTCTTATGATGAAGTTTATGAATTTTCAAATGACTGGATAAAAATAGTATGCATATTTTGATGAATTTTCAAAAGGATATTTTAAAAAAATGTTTGTGTAAACCTTAAATAATTTAAAATGTGTAATGATTCTCAAAAAATGGTCTTCTACAATTATGTTCAGTACGAAATTTAGAGTCAAATAAGATCAACATGATTTTTGATGAATAGTAAATTATGAATAGTGATTTTATGATTAGGATTAGTAATATGACCAAATGGATTAGTAATCTCACTTAAATAAAGTTTTAAAATAATCTTGGCACCTTGATTAAGTAATGTGATTCAATAAAATGGTTAAATAACGGTTTCATAAATTATTATTCAAGTATTAGTTTTTTCGGATGAATAGTGTTTTTTAATTAAAAATTTAATTAAAAATAATTAGAAAATTATTTTTATAAAAATGACTTTATTTTTGAACTCAGAGCATTGATATTATGTTATGGTAATTTTTGTGGATTTTTCTGAAAAAAATGAATTTTCGATGAATAGTGTTTTTATTTAAAAATTAAATTAAAAATACTTAGAAAATTATTTTTATAAAATGGATTTCATTTTTGAAATCAGAACATTGATATTTGGTTAAGGTGAAATTTTGGGATTTTTCTAAGAAAGTTGAATTTTCGGTGAATAGTGAAAGTATAGTTTTTAAGTTACAGGTGTTTAATGACATCATTAAATGATGTATTAAGTATATATTCAATATGGTCGAATTATGAATAGTACGATAAGGTGTGAGGTGTCCCAAGTGGCCAATACCATGGGCAAATACCATGGGCAAGCCCATGGTTTTGCCAAAACCACTAATGAGGTGTCCCTTTGCCATTAATGCCTTATCCCCTCACTTTCCCTATAAATACCAAGCCATCCTCTCATCCATTCGACTCCCCACTCTTCCCCAACGAAGTTCTGGTCTCATTACCTCCCAAGGAGTCCTCCCAAGGTTCCCCCAAGCCCTCAAGGTCCCAACCGTTGAGGTTTAAGAGTTACATTTTAAGGTAAGGGATCCGACCCCTCTCTTTCTTTTCAAGTGATCTCTTTTATGTCATTCCTTTTATGCTCCATGTTCTTATTTTAGAGGATGTTCTTTTATACTCCTATTACTTCCCTTTTTATGTTCATATGATGAAATACCCCCTCTTACTCTCATCATTTCGTTTTAAGAATGTTTAAGTGGCGCCGTTAGGCTGCCGAATTTTCAAGGGATTCATTCACCTTTCTCTTTTTCAAAGTTCTATATTCATGTCAAGTCTTTCAAGTTCATTTTAATTATGATGGGGTATGATCTCTATATTTATCATACTGATCTTTTATGATCATATGATTAGAGACCCCATTTGATCTCTTCAATTCAGTATTTTGACGTTTTAAGTGGCGCCGTTAGGCTGCCGAATTTTCAAGGGATTCATTCACCTTTCTCTTTTTCAAAGTTCTACTTTCATGTCAAGTCTTTCAAGTTCATTTTAATTATGTTGGGGTATGATCACTATATTTATCATAATGATCTTTTATGATCATATGATTAGAGATCCCATTTGATCTCTTCAATTCAGTATTTTGAAGTTTTAAGTGGCGCCGTTAGGCTGCCGAATTTTCATGGGATTCATTCACCTTTCTCTTTTTCATAGTTCTACTTTCATGTCAAGTATTTCAAGTTAATTTTAATTATGTTGGGGTATGATCTATATATTTATCATACTGATCTTTTATGATCATATGATGAGAGACCCCATTTTATCTCTTCAATTCAGTATTTTGAAGTTTTAAGTGGCGCCGTTAGGCTGCCGAATATTTAAGTGGTTCTTCACCCTTCTCATTTTGAAGTTCTACTTTCATGTCAATCCTTTCAAGTTCATTTCTATTATGTTGGGGTATGATCTCTATATATATCATACTGGACTCTTATGTTCATATGATGAGATACCCCATTTGATCTCTTCAATTCAGTATTTTGAAGTTTTAAGTGGCGCCGTTAGGCTGTCGAATTTTTAAGTGGTTCTTCACCCTTCTCGTTTTGAAGTTCTACTTTCATGTCAATCCTTTCAAGTTCATTTCTATTATGTTGGGGTATGATCTCTATATCTATCATACTGGACTCTTATGCTCATATGATGAGAGACCCTATTGACCTTGTAAATTCAATTTTGTTGAAGTTTAAGTGACACCGTTAGGCTGCCGAATTTTCACAAGAGAAATCTTGTTTTTTTTTCTTCCTTTCATGTTCTTCATTTCATATGGTATATTTTCAAATTTCAGTACCATGTTCTTAAATCCCTTATACTTTGTCCCTCTACTGTTTTATGGGTCATTTATGAATGTTTGACCCATGTCCCCTCTCTTCTCAATGTTTTCTAAAACCTTGTAACATAGTCGTTATGCTGCAGAATTTTCGTCTCAAAGTGCCTCTCTCTCTTTTCTAAAAATTATTTTATGTTATAAAGTGAATACTCAAAGCTCTTATTTCTACAGGGGTATTCACATATATATCAAAATGTTCTATTTTAATTCTGGGATTTACATACATGAGACCCACCTTCCTTTTCTGTGGGTTTTAAGGTGACGTAAAGATCATGTCTTTAAAGAAGATTTTAAAACATTTTGATTATGAAATGAAACCCATTTATTTTATGCTATATGGGTTATTTATGAAATGTTTGATGATGATATATGTGGCTCACATGATAATAAAGGCAAATTTAAGGGTGCGCCCTGATAGCGCTCCAATGCATTGGGTAATGATGTAACCACTAGAGATTACAATTTTCACGATACCTTGGTGAATAACCTTGGTAATTTTCAAATGACACCTTGGGGATGGACCTTGGTGATATGTTCATGATTGTCTATGTTAAATGATGTAGCCACATCTTCAAGTTATGAAAATTTATTTTTATTATGATATGCCTCGTGATTTGTCTTTTCATGACCTTATTGAAGTATCTCAAGTTCACATATAAAATGTTTCTCTTGTTCCCTTACTGGGCTTTTTGCTCATCCTTTCTTTTGATGTATGTTCCCAGGTTATGAGATGCAGTAATGAACATAGGATGAACTTGAGGATAAGCCTTGCAAGTGTTTAAGAAGAATGTTTTTTTTTTCATTTATTATGTTCCTGGTTTCCAAGACACTAAACCTTAAAGATCCTCGGTTTTGTAAAGTGTAATGAGAGTTTATGTGATAAAAAGGCGGGATGCTATAATAACCACCTATTAAATATCATATTGTGGTCATAGTCAAGTCCTTGATTATTTTTTCTACATAATCCCATACATAACATATCAGTGGACAAAAATAACATCCAATTTATTGGAGTGAGATTTGGCCACACCCAACATATAACGTACATTTTAATTTTTTCCACAAATAGAAATTAATCATAAATACAAGACCTAATAAATACCCAATGAATGAAATTATTTTCATAATCATTCTACATATGATAATCAATGGATATTTCATATTGATTAAGAAAAAATAATGAATTAAATATTTTGTTTTTTTATATAAGAGAATAGTCATTGGTATCAAAATATGTAGTTAATTTGGAATAAAAATCACGTCATATGGTAGAGTATTTGTTATTCAAATTGAAATTTAATCAAGAGAATCACCTAAATACTTTTAGTAAAATATTAGTTATTTAATTATCATTAAAATCTGAAATTAAAATATAAATGGTATAAAGAAAATATTAAATTTTTTAAAGAAATAATTAATAAGAAAAACTAATTTATTTTTTTTTTCCTAAAATGAATATGGGATAGAAAACATACCCATAATAATGTTTTATTTTATAGAAGGCGTTTATGAAGTGATCCTAAAGAACATAATACCCCATAATAGATGTTATAATATAGTAGGTATATATGTAATACAAAAATAAACGAAACTTATAATAATATGATAACATCAATGATATATTTAATTTGATTTTAAAGGATAAATTTTATAAACCAATGAAAAATGATGGTTAAGAGTGATTAGCTATGTTATGTTCTAGGATCATTCTACACTTTCATGTAATGTCCTAAATTTTGAAACTAAATTACTTGATTTGTTAATTAATATCCATTTTTACATATATATTTTATTTTCTAAAATTTTATTATGTTTATTAATAACCATTTCAATGAGACATAAATTTTAGTTTCTCTTTTCTGTGGGTTTTCATTTCATGGCTCATTGTTCAGATGACTTATGTATAATTTTGGATATTTGTTACAATGAGAATACAACATAAGAAGTGGACTAAAATGATATTTATGTAATAAAATAATTTTCAATGTTCCCAAATTTTTGTTTAGTTCAATAATTAAGACGGTCTAATTAATAAAATGTTAATTTTATATGGCTAGTTTATTTAGTTGGTGTTACTGACCATCATAAACTTGATTCATTTTATTTAATATTAAAACATTATATTATTTAAAAAAGAATATATTAGTTAAAATATACATATTAAAATATTATTTATCCATGTTAATATTTTTATGACAATCATTGTAGGAATTAATGGAAATTGAAAACTTAACATCCGTGGTGGTGTTGAACCGACATAATATGTATAATGGTTCCATTTTTAGAATAAGAGGTGAAGTGAATATGATATATAGAATATATTTTTTTATGAAGATAAAAACATATTTCTATATATCATAATTCATTTATTATTCCATGTTTGGGAGTGGTATATGAGTATAAATAATTAGAAGAAATTAATTAAAAGAGTTATTTTGAGAATATTACCCTTTGAGTAGTATCTTCGAACAACTCCATAAGGATCGTGGAATTTTACTTTTGGTGACCCATGTAGGACTAGGAAATGGGATATATGATTATAAAGATTATTTTGTGGATATTTTTCATGATATAAGTCTTTTTTTTTTATTTTTAGGATAAAGGGCTTTGAGAATATGTATTTATAATGTTTATAAAGGGGTGTTTCTAAAAAAAATTTATTAGTTTATTATTTTTTCTCACAACTACCAATAGTGATGGATATTATGAGTATATATAGAATATTACTCAATTTATTCTGATCTAGTGTATTCATATGCCATTTATAACTCAAAATTTCATTTAATTACATTATAATGAAAAATATCAATGTTTACCGTATTTCACTATTCAAAAAAATCAATTATTTTAGAAAGATACAAAAAAATTACCCCAGCCATTTTTTGAAAATTAAATCCTCAGAGTGAACTCAAATTTAATAAAATAATTATCTGAATATGATAAATGTAATATTTACTTACAAAGTTTATTTATTTGAAAAATAAAATATTAATATTATAATCAATTTTATGATCCCTGATAATTTACATATGATCTCATACTATTACTTTATCTTTATAGTAAAATGTAAATTGAAATTATAACCCAATTTTTTGAAAATAAACTTTTTCCGTAATTATTTTTATAGAAAAAATTAAAATTAATCTTCCGTGATGTATAAAATACAAATACTATTGTTTTCATTTTTATAACATTTAATTACATTTTTCATGAAATAAATATGATATATATTCATTTTACAAAAACAAAAACAATATTTGACACTTCCATTGGTGTGGATATTCTGAAAATCGCCATGTTACTATTCCAAACCAACATATTAATATTCAAACAGTCATGTTACTATTCAAAAATTCAGATAATTATTCCAACAATCATATTTGTAATGGTAATATGGGTTCCCCTAATTCTATAAACACCAAATATTTCATCCATTATTAATTCACTTATATTATCATTCAACAATATTAGTATTTTCATTTTCAAAATTGATATATCATTACTGATATTTTAATCCATTTTATAACACCTCGACCGAAGTAACCCAATGTCGGTGCATTATTACATTACATTGGCATGATCACAAGGGATCAAATCCTGAAATATCGATCACTTTAATAAATTTGGATGTACTAGATACATTCATTAGTTTTAAATTACATTATAAAATTAAAAACAACAATAACATTGACTCTATTGATGAAATTCATATCCATTAGACTGTCCATGCAGTTCAGTAATAATATACTTCGTCACATCCTGAGAAATTATAACATAGAAAGGGGTGAGCTTTGATGCTAAGAAAGGATAACAATATAGCAAAAACATACATAAATAACCATAAACATTTAAAGAAATGTATAAGACTAAAACACAAGCCTTTCAAAGATAAACATCATCATAATATGGAAAATATGAATCAAATAAAGACATTTACTTATTCCCATAGATATTAGACTAGTTTTATAATCACATGTAATATCAATAGGATATTTCATAATGATGGAATGCATAATGCCACACATCATAACCACATAGTCAAGGCCTCATTCCAAGAATAAAAATAAATTTTTTGTCAAGGCCTTGTGCCAAAAAAGTAGTTTGTCTTATGAGACATACCGATGTATCGATGAGATATAGCAAGTTCCACCCATCACATACTATATACAGTGCATTCATCATATGAAAAATTTTAAACATAACATAAACAATTGTATTAAAACTATCATACAATATTTTAATACTTTATCCTTAAACCATGAATGGTAAAAAAAATAACACATCCATAGTCAAACATATCACAAAACCATCAATACAATATGGAAGATTTGTTTCATAAAAATAAACTTATAACATGTTTAAAATCTCTCATAGGATGTTGACATCGATGAAATGAAAACTATTTGAAAGAAATACCTCATTCTATTTTGAAACCATTTAAAAGTCAGATAATAATAATTGAAATCATTTATTTTGAAAATATTCTTATAATCTTGTGTTGGATGTTTCGATGAGGTTATAATGGCGGAAGATAGCCTCACTAGTCATTTAAGTTAAAAAAAAGGCATTCTTACCATAAGTTTTTCGAAAAGGCCATAAAGTACCTTGTTTGGAAAAAATGTAAAGATTTATTTCAAAAAATATATAGTAAAATAAGGTTATAAATGACTTTAAACCATTGTCTCGTAAATAGTAAAAAAATTCGAATGACATTTTTATGAAAACACAAATGTAGATGATAAAATGGTCACAATAGCAACTTATGTATTAAAACCTTTGATAAGTAAAGAGATTGTAGAATTAATCCATACCTTGTACTTTTCCTCAGTAGATGGTATGTTAATCTCATGTATAATAATTAAAATATTTTTATTAAATTATAAAATAACTATATACATAAATATGATATCATATATGATCCTCTAATATTGATTTTGTTAATAATATTTCAATAGTATCATCATTTTGGGTGTTAACTGATTCATATTTCATTATATACATGGTTACATAAGTCTTGTTTGTTTTGGATAGGATGTAATTTATTCATATACAGAATTTTATTATGTTCTTAAACATTATTTGTAATCATAATATGAAAATTATTCTCGAATGATTACGGTGGGGAATGAATCTCCTCGCGTTCGTGGAGATGCTAATCCGTACGTTAGCACGTGTGACAATATGATTATATTGATGGTGAAATAGTATATAATTGGATGGTATATCATATATAAATAATAATTAACATGTTATATTTTTTATTTACATTATTTATACTCATTATTAAACCCATAAAAATAATGAAGTGTTTTAATAACAAACTACACCACAACGTGGAGACGGTAAGTCGTACATACGCACATATGGTGACATTGTCATTTATAGGATGGATAGAATAAGGAATATGGTTGTACCATATTTATAATAAAATCATAGTATGTATAAGGTACTGGAGTTATCATTTTGGTATGGAAACAATAATGAAAGAAGATGTGGAAGAAGAAAAGAACTTGAGAAAAGGTAGTGAAATTATTATATCTTCTTCGGGTGCTTCCTTTTTAGTTGATCAAAAGGTATCCTTAAGTTGGATTAATGATCAATGTAATTGATATAGGTCAAATTTAGTGTATTTGGGAGGATATTTGGGTAGGGGTTGGCTGAGACAATTGGTATTGTAGGTGTGAAATTAAGATAAGGGGAAGTACCCTTTTATAAGAGTGGTAAGGTTCACTTTTTGGAAATATATAAAATATTATTTTATTATAAAATCATTTTAGGGTTCTAATGTATCAAAATTGATTTATATAGAATATAAGGTGGGTTGGGTCGAAATACTCTAAACCAATAAGTTTTAGACATGTTTAGAATGCCATATTAACCTTATCTATTTTATTCAACTATTAGGTAAATAGTTTAACTTTAACTGTGTCTTCTTTTATCGAAACACTATATGGTTAATAAGCATACAATAAACATCCGAGAGAACCTCTAGTAGTTCATTAATGACATATATAATATTATTGATGAACCTTGTGGGATCCTTATATTTTTGGGAATATTGTATAATTTAATAATATAATATATATAAAAAATTATTTATCTCTATTTGGACAGTATTTAGTATTTAGTTTTTCTGAAAGTCATCACAACATGATTACATAGAAAAAGATACATTTAATCAACCCTAAATTGTCATATTAACCAAAAAAATTTGTGCATGTCATGAACACTTTTAAATTTTATTTATTTTAATCATTATAATACTTTTTTTGGATTATTTAATTAATAAGGTTATTACTTCATCATCTTTGTGTCAAAAATAAATTTAATTATGTAATGTTTAAAAATTAAAAATAAAATACCATGATTTAGGAAATAATTTAATATTTATAATGAATATTTATAGACGAATTTATCTATTATATAACCCTATATAAAAAATTGTTTAGTTATTAAAATTTGAATTTTACACTGTTAACTATTCATTAAATAAAATAATAATAATTGACTTAATCTAATCCAAGTATAACAAAAGAATCATAATTTATTCCTAAGGTTGTTTTTTGGTCTAATTACCCTTATCCAATACAATTAGAACATTTGTTAGTGTAATTATAATATCATCTTTCCCTTTAATTACCCTATTTACTTTTAACCGTGGTAAATAAAAATCAAAAGATACTATTCACCAAAATTTATTTTCATCTTATTGAACCTCATTTTACTTACTGATGTCAACTGTGTCACTCGAAGTTTTAAAATTCAACTCATAGAAGTAGTAAAATTATTTTTTATGTAAATTTTCTAAAGTGCCTCGAAGGTGGGTAAATGTCGTTGAAAAATTAAATAAAATTTTATAAATCTAATTTTATTATAAAATGACACTTATTAATTAAAATGATATTATATAGGTATTATTAACATATTTATATTTTAAATAAATTTAAATTAAATAAATATTTATTTAAATAAAATTTCATTTTAAACAAAAATGCAGTGTATTTCAATATTCATCAAAAAATGAAAGTTTCCAGAAAAATACCAAAAATTCACTGTAATATAATTATGATATTCTTAATTCAAAAATGAATTCTATATTACTAAATACAAAATGTAGAATTTTCATTTATTACTATAAAATTACTTTCCATGGTCAAAACCAAAAGGCATGTTTTTAAAAAGTAAACTGTATCAACAGATTTAAAAGAGTTTATGTCAAATTTAAATGTAAATTTTAATATCCCAATTATAAATAAGAAGATGGTTTTTTCAAATTAAATATAAATGTGGCTGATTTTTCATTTAAATTAAATTCCCCATTTGTAGGCGGTAAAATTGAATTTTTGAAAAATAATTCTTTAATTTGAAAAATTGAATTTGTTATTATATTATGTCTATGAATCACATAATATGGGTGTTAAAATTATATAAAGTGTATAAGATTAAAAATATAGTTAATAGTATTCATAATCGTCTTTTGAATGGCTTTTTTGGTAAGTTGTGGTGCGGCCAAACTCGTTGTTGTGTGTAGCGCAAGATAATAAATTACATTAATGAGATAGTGTACTATATAATATTATGGTGTTACACACAACACCCTAATAAATGGACAAAAATAGAAGAATACAATTGTGGAAAACCCACATTGGAAATTGGATTAATAAAATTTAGTCTTAATAAGATGGAAAGGGAAATGAAAAATTCACCACCAAATTATGATCTTGATTAGGAGAACCATGGTTGAAATTATAAACACATAATGGTGAAAAAATGTAAATATTTATTATGAGTGATTGAGGTCATCAATCACAAACAACTGTAAAATTAAGGGCCCTAAATCCATAAATCTATGATGATTCAAAATATCATTGGTTCGACCAAACATAAGTTATTAGGATAACACATTTTTGGTTTTATGTTCCCTTACCTAATGTTTAAGAATTAATTTATTCATAGAATTAGAGGAAAAAATATATTTCACATGTAGAGTTTCATCTTTCACCTAATTTTTTCCACAAACTCATCATTCACTCAAAAATATATTTTTTATTCTAATCATAAATGGTTACAATAATAATTAATTTTTAATTCATTGAACATACAATATAAAAAACTAAATTAAAAAAATAGTACATCAACACGTCCAGTGGTAGGTGATGCATCCTTGTCTCTCTTTGGTTGCGAGTTCGAGTCTTGCGGCCTTGCCAAATGCGACGAGTTGTCACACTACCTCATTATTTCTCTTTTTATAAAAATATAAAAAATAATATAAAGATTTTTTTTAAATAAAAAAAAATAGTATACAGTGTTTAACCAAATCATTTCAACTTATAGACTTTTCCAAAATACTTCTGTCCAAACTCACAGTCCAAAATTTATAAGGAAAGTAAAGACAATGAAGATCTTTTTTCCCACGTAATTACATTTGAATAATTTCATCATGTATTATTTTGAATCATGGAAACACACTGAATTAACATAAAACCTTATTGATAACATTCATGATTCCTTATTCATCATTGAATACTAGAGATACTCCTTATATACAAAAATTTCGTAAAATCCAATAATGATGGAATATACAAATCATTAATTCGTTTCTAGGCAGTCATGAATATCAAATATAATTTATCTAAATCAATCATATCTTATTCCAAAATTACTACCTCAGTATCAGAACCATATTAAGGTTTACCTTTCTCTCAATCATATATTTTCCAAAAACATTAACCGATTATTGTTTCACTATTCTTGGTTTCACACAATCTCAAGTCCTTTATTAAATAGTATTGCATAACAATCCTTATATACTCTATAATTATTATAACATGTACATCATAAATACGATACTCAAATGACAAAATACTTAAATAATAACATAATAACTCTAATTATTCCTATTCTTCTTTGTTAGTATCATAACATGATTATTATCCAATAGCATCATTTGATGTATACATTGATTATTTGGACACTACTTCATGTAGTTTACCGACACCTTAAAAATGATACATGGTACATTTGAGATCATTTTATTACCATTTCAATAATGTACTTTGTGTCCTTTTTCTACACACTTATATCGAACTCCAATTATATTCAAGAATTTACCAAGGTGTTTCTTTCCACAATAATCACATATGGGAAAATCCTTCGTTCCCCGCTTCCCTTTACAAATATTTCTCTCTTCCATCCTTTCCACAATAATCACATCTAAGCCCTTAAATCTGGACATGGTACCCTGGGGAACACATGAACAAAGGGATGCTCTAAAAAGCCTAGTAAGGGAATGAACATAAGGATACATCTCAAGAACATGAGTTATGAGGAAAGACATACTGATATCTAAAGCATGAAACTTATAAAATTATTTAATATAAGAATCGGATCATATAAGAATGGAATCATATAAATTTTGAAGAATCATAAATCATATCTTTAGTAATGGTCAAGGCTAACCCCCAATCCTGTTTCCCATTTTATAACGGGTCAAGGCTAACCATCAATCCCGTTTCACATCATATCTCATGAGATAGAACCTTACGCAATGCATTATAGCACAATCTGGGAGCACCCATCTCATCATTTTCATGATTATTATTTCCACATAAATATTATTACCACATAAATCATCTTTCCACATGTGCAATCATATATAATCAATTGTTCATAAACATTAGGTTACCCTTGGAGAGAATTGGGTACCACAATCATGACATAAATCATAACCAATGGGCTTATCATGAAATTTTCCATGTTAATAAGGAATTATAAAATACATGGATATACATATGGTAAAATAGGAATATAACATGGTAAGTGGTGTCAAACATAACTGACAACATATGAGAAATGTATTTTAGAAAAATTAGCATTAAAACATTTTTGTGCGGATTTATTGAAATTACTATAGAGCTTTTAAAATAGTTAAGAAGAAATTCTTTTATATAAAACCAGAATTTTACAAAGAAGTATTTAAAAATAAAAATAAATAATTTACATAGATAATGTTTTCTTAAAACATAAGATATAGTGCACTTGAAATTTGGTAAAAGTTTAGGAAGTTTCTTTTAAAATGAGTGTGATTATTGGGAAGTATCGAAGAGTGATTCACATAAAAGAATGTATATCCATGAAGGAGAATGAGATATGGATATTATAACATGAATTTGGAGAGTATAGAAATAATTTTAATGTTCTACAAAAAATTAAAAGACAACTATATTTTGGTAAAAAGAATGATAGAGCAACCTGAAGGAATAGTGGAAGTTCGTGTAGAATCCATTACGGTGTAGCGGCATAGAATCAGGTGTAACTAAGAAGGCTTCATGAGAGATAAAAGGGGTTTCTCATCACTTATGAAACATTAAGGAATTATGGTTAAGGTTTATAAAGGTATCCCATCACTTGGTATTACACAAAAAGGCATAGCATAGAGAACAATCTTGATTAAGTGTAAAAAGGGGAGGATCCTTTACCTTACATCTGTTGGTGTTCTCCACTTGTTATTAGCGACCTGAATAAAAAAATTATGCATATTGATTAATAATTACATAACCTATTATATATTATATTTATTTATTATAACCATTTTTTTTTCATTAAAATTCTTTTTTATTAGTTACAAGGTTCTATTTTATTTTTTGGGCTCGTTTGTTTACTTGGCTTTAAAATATTTGTTCACTTATATTATAGTGTGGATTATATGAAAGACGAATGTGGATGTTGATATTTGAAGTTATATTATTTATTTAATATCTATGATATTACATGGTTTAATTTTAATTAGTCTACTTTGAGTGAAGTCGAATATTTATATATATAACCATAGTGATAACAGTTTTTATTAATCAGTGGATTTGATCACGAAGAAAGTGTTTTTCTTTACAAATTAATTGCATTTTTACCAAAGGATTTAAGAACAAAAAATAGGATATATAATATATATAATAATCTGGTTCAAACATAACAAAAATGGTTCCATGACCATAATTAAAGATAATAATAGAAATTGATAAATTGTTGTCCTTGAATGTGCTAAATTAGCACATCTCAAACGGTGCATTCATTTCTTTCAAATAAAAGGGTGTGGAAAGGAGATAAGATAATGAAATATAAATCTAGCATGAAGACATTCCAATATATGTATGTTACTGGATTTATCAAACTATTATTGTGAAGGGAGGTGAGGAAAGCAATAAAAAATAAATGAACTTAAAAGAAAAGAATAAATTGGGAAGAGGAATTTACATCTTGAGACTTCCTCCTTTGAGAACCAATTAAGGGGAGAGGTTTTGGTATTTTGATGAGAATGAGAGATTTTGGAACTATGGGAGGACCTTGGGGAGATATATGTGAAGAATAATGGCAAGGCATGAGTCTTGAGAGGAGTGGAGAGACGAGGGAGTGAAGGGGGTTTTTTTATAGTGGAGGAGAGGAGGGATTTCATAATATTAGAATCATTAATTTATTATTTCTTCCCAATACAAGGTATAGTAAGTCATAAATTACCATGAATATAAAATAAGGCATGTGGGTTTGGGATTTTGGTGGTTACATCACTTGTGATTTCAGGAATAGTCGGTTTTAACTATAATGTATTTATATATTAAATTATTGTATTTTACTATTCACTAAGAATCACGTATTTTAGAAAAATTCCAAAAATATACCCCAACCATTTTTCGATTCTTGGAATCCAAAAATGAAGTCCATTTTTTGAAAATAATTTTCTAAATATTATTAATTAAATATTTAATTAAAATCATAATTTACTTAAATAAACTATTTTTAAAATTAAAAAAGATTTTATATTGCATTAAAAAATTAAGTAGGGTCTTATAATATTATCTAAAAATATAATACATTGTTTTTGTAAATATTGAACACATTTTATGAAAATACATTTTCATTTAAATTAATTAATTATTTATGAATTACAAAATTCACATACTTTCACTAAGGTCAAATTGTCACTTTCTAGGATGTCTAAATTTTATTTAATTATTCATGGGTAAGGTTACTATTATATTGGATGATTGACTATTAAAAAGGGTCATATTACTATTCATAATAGTAGGATACTATTTAAAAGGGTACGTTACTATTAACCAAAAATTATTTTTTATTCAGTAGACTCAAAAAATCATATTGAACACAACCGTGTATGTCAGATTTTCAAAATTCCCGACATAAAAGTGAAAAACTTATGTTTAAAGGTCAATTATCACTTATTAGTCCATTATGTTGTGTCTTCATGTGATTTTATGACATATTTATAAAAAGGGAAATTCCATTGAAAAACATTGGGTCGTTACATTTTCCCCCCTTATGAAATTTCTCTAATGAAATTTTGTTTTATATTCTAATCCAAAAACAGGTGTGGGTACTTTTCCTTCATTTCTTCCTCCAATTCCCATGTTGCCTCTTCTTACTTGTGGTTTCTCTATAGTACCTTGACCAGATGAGTAGTCTTGTTGCGTAGAACTTTTTATCTATGATCCATGATCTTCACTAGCTCCTCCTCGTAAGAGAGATCATCCTCCAACTGTACCTCCTCTGAAGAGAGTACATGTTAAGGGTATGGTATTTACATCCATAAGAGTGATAAATGAAAAACATCATGAAATCGAGCCATATTCGGTGGAAGTGCAAGCCGATAGGCCACGACTCATATGCGTTCCAGGATCTCAAGGGGGCCAATATACCATGGGCTTAACTTCACTTTCTTCCCAAATCGCATTACTCTCTTCCATGGAGATATTCGAAGGAAGACTTTATCACCAACGTCAAACTCCAAGTCCCTTCGAAGGTTGTCAACATATATCTTGTGCGGACTTTGAGAAGCTTTGATGTATTTTTGGATGACTTGATCTATCTCTGTCATCTCTTGAACAAGATCGGGTCCAAGTAGTATTATTTCTCCAACTTCATCCCAACAGGTTGGAGTTCCACATCGCATTCCATACAAGGATTCATATGGAACCATCTATATACTCGAGTGGAAACTATTCTTTTATGAGAACTCAACCAATTGGAGATGCTGATCCCATCCACCTTTAAATTCTAAGGATCCGGCTCTATGAATATCTTCAGGCACCCGAATAGTTCTTTCAGACTTGATATCCGTTTGGGGGTCATATTATGTGATGAAATTTAATTCAGTACTCAAAGAATGTTGAATGCTCCTCCTGAATTTAGATGTGAACCTTGGATCACGGTCAGACTCAATTGAGAGTGGAAAACCATGCAGTCTCACCACATCATTTACATATATCATTGTAATTTTTTCAAAAGATACATCATCCCAAATAGTGATAAAATGTGAAGTCATGGTGAGTCGGTCAACCAGAAACCATATCACATTATTTCCCTTCGACATCTTCGGGAGACCCATGATAAAGTCTATAGTAACATTTTCCCATTTCCACATGGGTATAGGAAATGGCTGCATCATACCGTTGGACTATTGCCGATCAGCTTTAACTTGATTACCTACCAAGAACCTTGATATATATTCCACAATATCCTTCTTCATGTTATCCCACAAGAAGTGTTCTTAGAGATCACTGTACAATTTGGTACTCCCATGATGGATAGAGAATGTTAGGCTATGTGCATTATCCAACAGCTCCTTATTTATCCCAGGCGAGGAAGGCACACAATGACATGTTCCACACTGAATCACACCATCATCATCGATATGGAACTCTTGCAGTTTCCATTCCTTTATTGCATTCACCCTATTTTGTATCTCAATATCATACCTTTGTGCATCCTTAATCTTCAACTGAATGGATGGTTGCACAATCATTTGGGAAAGGTAGGATGTATCCCAGACCCTTATGATTTCCAAATCCATTCATTGCATATCTAGGATGATGGGGTCTTTCTGAATCCATAACATGGATAGAGTAGCAGGTTCTTTTCTTCGTAGAGCATCAGCAACCTTGTTCGCCTTTCCAGGATGGTAGTGAATAGAGCACTGCTAATCCTTGATTTGCTCTAACCATCTCATTTGATGCATGTTGAGTTCCTTTTGTGTGAATATATACTTTAGGCTCTTTTGGTCAGTGTATATGTCACACTTCTCACCATAAAGGTAGTGCTGCAAGATTTTAAAGGAAAAAATCACTGCTGCTAGCTCTAGATCATGCGTGGAATAGTTTTGCTCATGGATTTTCAGCTGCCTTGAGGCATAGGCTGTCACTATTTCATTTTTCATTAGCACATAGCCTAAGCCTTTCTTATATGCGTCACTATACACAACAAAGTGTTCTCCACTTGAAGGGAGTGTGAGTACCTACACAGTGATAAGCCTCTAATTCAACTCCTTGAAACAGTCTTTACATTCATTTGTCCAAACGAACATTACTCCCTTCGGTGTCATTTTGGACTTTGGGTTTGACAATCGTGAAAATATCTTCACAAATCGTCGATAATACACAGCTAGACCTAAAAAGCTACGAATATCTGTTACAGAAGTTGGCCTCAGCCACTCTTCAATTGCCTTTATCTTGGAAGGGTCCAAAGATATCCCTTTTCTGGTGATAACATTACCCAAGAATGATACTTCCTCCATCCAGAACTCACATTTACTGTACTTTTCATACAACTTTCCCTTCGCAAACTCTTTAACACAGTTTCCAAATGCTCCTCATGTTCCTCCTTAATCTTGGATTATATTAGAACATCATCAACAAAGACCACCACAAATTGGTCAAGGTAATATCTAAATACATTAATCATTAAATCCATGAAAATTGGTGGAAAATTAGTGAGTCTGAAGGGCATCACTATGAACTCATTGTGTCCATACCTCATTCGAAAGGTAGTCTTGGTAATATCTTAATTCCTCACCATTAGTTGGTGATATCCCGATTGAAGGTCCACTTTAGAGAAATAACTGGCCCCACGAAGCTGATTGAACAAGTCATAATCTGTGGAAGGGGATACTTGTTCTTTATAGTGATTTTATTGATCTCACAATAATCAATGCAGAGGCACATTGATCCATCATTCATCTTGATATAGAGGACTGGAGAACCCCATGGTGATGCAATCAGGCATTTAAAACCCTTCTCCATATTCTTCTATAACTGCTTCTTCAGCTCTTCTAGTTCTACAGTGTCCATTCTATCTAGTGTCTTTGAGATTAGAAGAAATCCAAGGATAAGTTCAATTGAGAACTAAAAATCTTGGTCAAGAGGAAGACCATGAAACTCTTCAGGGAATAGATCAGGGTAATCCCTCATGATGGGAATGTGTTCAAGAATGAATCTATCCACTGTCCCAATCATTTGATTCAAATATTCATTATCACAATGAAGCAGTATCCAATCTTGAGATGAAGATACTAAAAGAGACTCATCTTCCTCCTTACTCTTGTAACGAATTGGAGGATGATTCAGGATGTGAATAGTGATCTCCCTTTCTTGACAATTGATGTTGGCCTTGCACAAAGATAGCCAATCCATGGCCAAGATAGCATCAAACTCCAGTAAAGGAAGTATGAGAAGATTTTCTGGGAGGTTCAGTCCACAAAAATTAACCAGGGAGGAGTCAAAAACCGTGGATACAATAATTTCCCCATTAGTTATTCTCAGGGATAACTTTTCCTCCAAATTATGAGGTGGTGTTTGAATAGTTATATTAAACTTGCAAGATATGAATGAATGCTTAGAACCAGAATCAAATAGTAAAATCGCTATTCCTTAATGAATAACAAGAATACTTGTTACCACATAATTTTCTAGCTCCACCTCAGTAGTAGTGAAAGCATAAGCCCTTATTTGTTTCCTTGTAGTTTGTTGCTGATTGCCTCCGACAACCATCAGCTTAGGGGAATTATTTGCATAATCCCCATGCTCATTACAGTTATAACACTACACTGTAGGCTGAGTATTGATCTAAACCATCCTTTCTTCATCAACATTAGCAGGATTTTTCATATCCCTTCAGAATATCTTGGCCAGATGAACAGACTTTCCACATTTAAAGCAATTCTTGGTTCCCTTGAGACAATCACCATGATGCTTGTTCCCACAATTTTTGCAGAGGGGAATTGATTCTTCTTTCCATCATGCGATTTGTTTGATAAACCACCCATGTTGTTCTCCATTTTCTTCATTTTTTCAGTAGGACCATGAGACCACTGAGAGTCTCCAATCTCCATTTCAATATTGGGGGCACAGTGGACAATGTCCTCATAGCTGTTGAAGTCTCCAATCTCCAACAATTATCGTAGACTCAGCTTTAGTATGCAAACGAAGTGATCCACGTTGCTTTCGGTGTTCATGAACTACCCTGAGGCATACCTTTAAAGCCTTGAAATGTTCACTTCATACACCTCGATGGAATCATCTTCCTTCTGCTTGTGTATAAGGAACTCTCTTTCCATCTTGAGACCCAGGGTTCGAGGAAAATATTTTTTGAGAAATATCCTCTTGAATTTCATCCATTCTATGGAATCGATTTCTTCTATGCACTTTCTATTCTTGATCAGTGTCCACCACTGATCAGCTTCCCTATAAAAACAATAGTCTGCTAGTACAAATTTCTCTTCTTCTAAGCACTGGAGAATTTAGAAAATATTTTCAATGGATTTAATCCATTGTTCTACGAGGAGGGGATTAGAAGACCCTCTAAACATGGGAGGACTTTGCCGTATGAAGAATTCTATGGAAACATTCTCATTCCTTGGAAAAGGGGGACATTCCACCTAATTCATGTTATTATTCATAACCTGAGCTAGCTGATCAAGTACTGCCATGATGTTTTGAGCACCAGATTCCATCACATCAGGCATGTCATTTGGGAAATCATCACATTCCCTATCACATTGGTTTTTGGAACATGTTCTTCTATTTCCCACCATTATCAAAGAATAATAAAGTATAATTAGAGGTCCTGAATACTTAGCTATTTAGTATGAAAATAAACTTTGAACATAAAATTCTGAACTTATAAAGAATAAGTATATCATAACATGTGATTCTTTAGGTTTATATATACATTTTCCTAGATCTAAACCTTAACTTATATTCTTATTGGGTTATTTTTTCCCCTTAATAACGGTTTATACTATTATAGTGAGTCTACCGAAGCATATCCCCCGGGAGTGTCGTAACCAAGGGTATATCAAGGCCTGTTATCGTGCACTAGTTCCTATTTGAGTCAAGCTCAAAGTAGTGTTTTCGTGTTTTACCCCTAGATACATCTGTTCCAGAGCCTCCTCTACCTGCTCGTATCCAGACAAGGATGTATTTTCTTGATAAACCACTTAATCTATACTCACCAAAATTTAGGACTTTTTTCTTATACATAGTCTCATATTTAAGGTTCTCACTAAATTGATCTATTCCTAATATCCAAAAATGACAAGACCTTACTCTGATACCAACTATAGTGACCCAACCCTTCTACATAAAACGTTTCTTGATTTTAAAGCACAATTTATCATCAGATTACAAGCCATGGATCGTTAAGTATAGTGTCTTGGAAGACCAGGTACATATAACATAAAACATGTGGCTAAAAAACATCTTTATTTATTCTCCATAAAGAGTGTCTAACTTCCTTTGAGCCCTTACATATGTATAGGGTATCATGGGGAACACATGAACAAAGGGATGAGTTAAAAATCCTGATAAGGTAATGAACATAATGATACATCTCAAGTACATAAGTTAGGAGGCATGACATAATCATATCCAAAGCATAAATCTTATAAAATAATTTAATATAAGCATGAGATCATATAAACATGGAATCATAAAATGTTTTATAATCATAAATAATATCTTTAGTACAGGTCAAGTAAAACCGCCAATCCCATTTCCCATTTTATTACGTGTCAAGGCTAACCACCAATCTCGTTTCACATCACATCTCATGATAGTTAACCATACACAATGCATTGGAGCGCTATCTGGGCACACCCATCTCAAACTTTTCAAGAATATTCATTCCACATAAATATTATTACCAAATAAATATTTTTTCCACATGAGTAATCATATATAATCAATTTTTCATAAACATTATGTTACCCATGGAGAGAATTTTGTACCAAAATCATGACCAAAATCATAACCAATGGGTGTATCATGAAAGTGTCAATGTAAGGAAAGAATTAGAAATTACCTGGACATCGATAGGGTAAATTAGGAATATAACATGGTAAGTGGTGTGAAACATAAGTGACAACATATGAGAAATTTATTTTAGAAACATTAGCATTAAAACATTTTTGTGCGGTTTTATGGAAAATACTATAGAGGTTTTAAAATATTCAAGAAGAAATTCTTTTATATAAAACCAGAATTGAACCAAATTGGTTTTAAAAATAAAAATACAAAATTTTAAAATATTATGGAGTCTTGAAACATAATATAGAGTGAACATGAAATTGGTTAAAAATATCGGCAAGTTCCTTTAAAACGAGTGTGCTTATTGGGAAGTATCGTAGATAGATTCACTTAAAAGCATGTATATCCCTGAAATAAAATGAGATATGGATCGTGGATAGTGAGTTTGGACCATATAAAAATAATTTAGATGTTCTAAATAAAAATAAAAGTCAACTATATTTTGGTAAAAAGAATGATAGAGAAACCCGATGGAATAAGGGATGTTCTGGTAGAATTCATTATGGTTCATCGACATTGTATCAGGTGAATCTAAGAGAGATTGATGAGAGATATAAGTGGTTTATCATTACTTATAAATCATTATTTAAGTATGGGGAAGGTTTATAAACTTATCCCATCAGTTGGTATTACACAAAAAGTCATATCATAGAGAATAATCTTGATTAAGAGTAAAAAGGGGAGGATCCCTTACCATAAATCCGTTGGTGTTCTCCACTTGTTATAAACAACCTGAATAAACAAATTAGGATTATTAATTATTAATTCCATAACCTATTCTATATTTCATTTATTTATTATAACCCTTTTTAGTTCATTCAAAGGATTTTTGATTAGTTACAAGGTTCAATATAATTGTTCGGGCTCGTTTGTTTACATTGTTTTAAAAGATCGATTCCCTTATATTCATGTTTGGATTATATGAAATATGAAATTATTTGTCCATAATTGAAGTTATATTATTTATTTCATATCTAGGAGATTACATGGTTTTAATTTTAATTATGTTACTTATAGTGAATTCAAATTTTTATATACATAACCATAGTGATAACTGTTTTTGTTAATCGGTGGATTTGATCACAAAGAAAGTGTTTTGCTTTATGACTTAACTAAATTTGTACCGAAGGATTTGAGAACCAAAAATAGAATATATTACATATATAATAATCTATTTCAAATATAACAAAAATGGTTTCATGAACAGAATTTATGGTAATAATAGAAATTGACAAAATGTTGTCCTTGAATGTGCTAAATTAGCACATCTCAAACGGTGCTTTCATTTCTTTAAAATAAAAGGGTGGGTAAAGGATAGAAGATCATAAAATATACCACTATAATGAAGAAATTATATTACAATTTTGTTACTATATTTTTCGTTATATTATGTTTAAGTGTGGTGAGGAAAGAAATAAAAAAGAAAATAACTTAAAAGAAAAGAAGAAATTGGGAAGATGACTTTACCTCTTGATACTTCCTCCATTTAGAACCTCATAATGGGAGAGGTTTTGATATTTGGAGGAGGCTGAGAGATTTTGGACGTGGGGGAGGACCTTGGGGAGAGATTTGGGCAGAATAATGGCAAGGCACAAGGCTTGAGTGGATTGGAGAGAAGAGGGAGTGAATGTGGGTTTTTATAGTGGAGGAGAGGAGGGATTTCATAATATTATAATCATTAATTTATTATTTCTTCCCAAGAAAAGGAATAGTAATTCATCCATGAACATTAATAGTAAATAAGGAATGTGAGTTCGGTATTTGGGTGCTTACATCACTTATGATGTTAGGAATAATGGGTTTTAGTTATAATTTATTTATACGGTAAATTAATGTATTATACTATTCACCAAATATTCCAATACTTTAGAAAAATCCAAAAAATTACCCCAACAATTTTTCAATGTTTAGAATCAAAATATGAAGTTTATTTTTCAAAAATGAATTTTTAAATATTATTCATTTAATATTTATTTAAAATCATAATTTACTTAAAAAACAGTTTTTAAAATTAAAACTGATTTTATAGTGCTTTCAAAAATTATATAGGGTATTATAAAATTTTATAAAAACTATAATAAATTTGTTTTATAATAAATGAAATTATTTTAAGAAAATAAATTTTCTTTTAAGTTAATTAATTAATTATTATTAATTTTTTATGACTTAAAAAATACCAAAACATTTACTAATGTCAAATTGTCACTTTTTAAGATGTCTAAATTTTATTTAATTATTATTTGCTAAATTTACTCTTATGTTAGATGATTTAATATTCATAAGGGTATTGTTACTATTCATAATGGAAGATTACTATTCACAATGGTAAGTTACTATTCACAAAAAATTATTTTAGTTTCATTAGACTCCAAAAATCATCTTGAACACAACAGTGTATGTCAGATTTTCAAAATTCCCAACACAGAAGTGACAAAATTATGTTCGAAGGTAACTTAGCACATAGTAGTTCATTATGTTGTGTATTCATATGATTTTTGACATATTTATAAGAAGGTAAATTCCATTGAAAAACATTGGGTCATTCCAAATTCCCTTTTAAATGTTATAATAATACCATGAATGATATGATCCTTCTTAATCTTTCGATCATGTATATTGTTGGAATTCTCATTCCTTCTACTAGGCGTCATTTCTAAAAAATAGAATACAATATGTTAGTTTATGAATTGAAGTGAATAATTCAAAAAATTTCAAATACATAATGTAAATTGAAATTATTATGGATATAATCTATAGTCATTAAATATCTTATTTGAGGAAGTATTTACTCATAAATCATTCATAATGGCTTGTAATAAAAATGTGTATTATCTTAAGCGTATCCCACAGGAGTTTCATAACCAAGAGAGTAGCAAGGCTCGTTTTCATCTACCTGGATACCCTAGGTCAAGCCAAAAAAAACCTTTATGGGGTTTTCACTCCATGGTAAATCTGTTCTAGAGCCACCTCTACCTGCTCGTATCTAGACAGGGGTGTATTGCTTGGAAAATACAAAAATCTGTACATTTCCAAAATTTTAGGAAGTTCTTCTATACTAATCCCCAAAGTCTATCTTGGGTAATGTTCTCCAATTAGAGTTTTTCAAAATCTAGTTTCTGATGGTACATACTAAACTTCCTCCGATACCAACTCTAACACCACGATCCCAGTTACCTATTGTCAGTGCATTAATACGTAACATTGGCATGATCACAAGGGATCAAATTCCCAAAGATCGATCAGTTTTTTATCCTTCATAGTAATTGATACATTCATAAGGTTTACATTTCATTATAAAATGAAATACAACAACAAAATTGTCTCCATTGATCACATTCATATCCCATAGACAATCCTTACAGATCAGTCAAAATAAATTTCATCACATCATAAGAAAAATATAATATAAAAAAGGGTGAGCTAGAATTCTCATTAAGGATAACTATATAGTGGAATCATTCATAAAAAAGCATACACTTTTATAGAAATGTATAAGACTAAAAAAGAATTTTAAACATAAAATTCATTATAATATAGAAATGATAAATCAAATAATTCCATTTACTTATTCACATGGATACCCTACTAGTCGAATAATCACATGTAATATCAATAGTTGATTTTATAATTATGGAATGCATAATTCCAGACATTATAACCACATAGTTAAGTCCTCGTGCAACGACTACCAACAAGATTTTGTGAAGGCCATGTTCAAAGACACTAGTTTGTCTCATGAGACCAACCGATGCATTGAGGAGCTATATTAGTCTCCGCCTATTACTTAATAAGTCCAATACATTCCTTATATGAAAAGTTTTAAACATAACATAAAAATTTGTATTAAAAATAGAATATAAAATTTCAATACTTTATCCATAAACCATATATGGTATAATAATTACACATACCCAGTCAAAAATAACACAAAACCTTCAATACAATATAGAATATCTGTATCATAATAAATCATCTTCAAATAAGTTTAAAATCAATCAAAGGATGTTTACATAGATGAAATGAAAACTATTTGAAAGAAATACCTCTTTTAATTTTGAATCCATTTAAAATTAACATAATAATTAAAGAAAAAATTTTATTTCAAAATATTATTATAAGCTTGTATGGGAAGCATTGATGATGTTATAAAGGTAGAAAATAGCCGCACATGCTGTATAACTTAAAAAAAGACATTCTTACCTTAATTTTGATGAAAATGTCCAAAAGAACCCTATTTGGAAAATGACAGAAAGATTCCACTCAAAACAAATATTGTCAAATAATGGTAAAAATGGCATTAACCCATAGTCTATTAAATTGTATAAATGTTTTGAATTGCAATTTTAAGTCAACACAGATGTGGATGAGAAATAGGTCCCAGTAGACACTTACGTCTTAACAACTTCAGATACATAAATAGATTGTAGAATTAACCCTTGAATTGTACTTTTTCTTAGTCAATGGTATGTTAACCTTCTTTATAATAGTTAAAAAATTATTCTAAAATTATTCAATAAGTATATACATATATATTCTATAATATATGATCCTCTAATATTTCTTTTCTTAATAATATATCATTAGTATTATCATTTCAGGTGTCAAATTCATTTTAACTTATATTCTAGGTTACGTAAGCCAAGTATGTTATGGATAGGATGTATTTTATTCCTATAAAAACGGTATTATGTTATTAAACATTAATTTTAATCATAAAATTAAAATTATTCTTGAATGATTACTATGGGGAATGAATCTCATCACGTTCGTGGAGACAGTAATCAGTACATACGCACGAGTGACAAAATCTTTATATTGATGGTGAAATTGTATGTAATTGGATGGTATATAGTATATAAAGAATAAGTAACATGTTATATTTTTTATTTAAATCAGTTATACTAATTATTATAGCCATTCAAATAATGAAGTGTTTGAAAAACAAACTACACCATGACGTGGAGATCGTAAGCCGTACATTCGCACATATGGTGACTTTGTCATTTATAGGATAGATAGAATAACGAATATGGTTGTACCATATTTATAATAATATCAATGTATTTATAAGTTATGGTATTTATTACTTTAGAATGGAAATAACAAAGAAATAAATTGTGGAAGAAGAAAATAACTTTAAAGAGGGTGGTGAAGTTATTACCTCTTCTATGGATGTTTCCTTTTGAGTTGATCAAAATCACTCTATAGGTTGCCTTTATAATCTATACAATGACTCTAGGAATAATTTACAGTAGCTAGGAGGATATTTGGTTAGGGTTTGTCATAGAAAAATGGCTTTGGAGGTGTGAAATTAAGAGAAGGGGAAGTACCCTTTTATAGGAGAGGAGAGTGTATCTTTAAAAAAATATTATTATATTATTATATTATAAAATTATTTTCACTTTACAATGGATCCAAATTGATATATTTCAATGATATGGTTCGTATGATTTGAAATATTCTCATCCACTAGGTTTTAGACATGTTTTGGTTACCACATTAACCTTATCCTTTAGATTTAAATATTTGTTAAGTAGTTTAACTTTTACTGTGTCTTCTTGTATTCTTACAAAATATTGTTAATAAACATACTTTAAAAATCCATGAGAACCTAAACTGGTTCATTAATGAAATGTATAATATATTTATGCCCTTTGGTGGATCATTATTTTTTGAGGATTGTTATATAATTTCATATAATAATATTTGTTTTAAAAACTCATTTTTGTCAATTTGACTATATTTTGTATTAGGTTTTTTTGTGAAAGTCATAACAACATGATTACATCAAACAAGATACATTTAATAAACCCTAACAAGTCATATTCTCCTAGAAAATTCATGTATGTCATTAAAACATTGAAATTATATTTATATTGATATTTATAATACCATGTATTTGATTCTTTCATTAATAAGGTAATTACTACTTTATCATTGTTTCATTAAAACATTTAATTATTTAAAGTCTAAAATTTATAAATAAAATTCCATGTAGTTGGAAATATTTTTATATTTCTAATTAATAATTATTGTCAAATTTATCTTAGGTAAACCTATTTATTAATAATGGTTTAGTAATTAAAATTTGAATTTAACACTTTTAACTCTTATTTAAATAAAATAATACTAAATGTCCTAATATAATAAAAGTGGATCAAAGGATCATATTTTATTAATAAGTTTTTTTATTCATTTTACACTTATCCAATACAAATAAGCCATGTGTTATGGTAATTATAATATCATTTTACCTTTCATTACCCTATTTACATTTAACCATGGTAAATAAAAGTCAGAAGTTACAATTCAACAAAAATTTGTTTCATCTTATTGAAGCAAATTTAACTTATTAATGTCAACTATGTCTCTCAGATTTTTGAAATTCCATCACAAAAGTGGCAAAATTATGTTATAATCAAATTTTGTACCGTCCATAAAAGGTGGTTAAAAGACTCTAAAAAATTCTATAAAATTTTGTACATCTAATTTTATTCTAAAATGAAACCAATTAATTACATTGAACTAATATAGGTATTATTAATCATTTTTTACATTAAATAATTATTATAAAAAATATCAAATGTAAACAAAAACGCTGTGTTTTTCACTATTCTTCAAAAAATTGAATGTTTTCGTAAAGATACCAAAAATTCATCATAAGATAATATTCATCATAAAAATTAAAAAATGAAGTCTATTTTACCAAAATAATAATGTAGAAGAATAATTTATTAATAAAAATTAATTTCCATTTTCATAACTAAAAATATTGTATTTTTTATAAAGACAAAACTATCAAAACATTTACATGTGTTAATGTAAAATTTAAATGTAAAATAACTTATAATGACCGAAATTGTATTAAATGATAAAAATATAATAATATTATACTTTAAAACAATTAAAATGTATAATTTATCAATATTAATTATTTTTATTTAAAAAGATGTTTTCTATTTAAACTTACCATGATTCGCTATTCATCCAAATTTCAAAGTCATCATAAAAACACAAAAACTTTATCCAAAATAAAATTTTATGTCCCAATTCTAAATAAAATGTTTATTTTGTAAAACTTAATATAAATGTGTCAAATATTGTATTTGAGAAAATTCACCATCAGTAGGTGGTAAAATTTCATTTTTAAAAAATAATTCATTTATCTGAAAAAATGAATTTATTCTAATATTATATCTTGGAAAAATAATATGGGTGTTTAAATTATATACAAAATATATGACTCAACAGGAAGTTAATAATATTAATAACCAATTATTGAACGGCTAGTTTGGTACGTTGTGGTGCACTCTAACTTAGTGTTGCATGTAGCACAAGCTATTGAATTACTTTAATGAGATAACATACTATGAAATATTGGGGTGATACAATTTCTATAGTGATTTTTTGAGTTTAATTATTTTGGGGGATTGAGAATATCCAAATTTTAGTATTTTGAATATTTTGGGATTTATTTTTTGTAGCATTACAATACATCATATTGTTATTGATAATATAATTAATTTATTTATTTGTAAAATTATTATTACAAGAATTTTGTTCTATAAAGTGGTGTGTGTGAATTATTAAATATTATAGTACTAAATGTATAAGAATAATATATTTTGATGTGTGATTCCATTGAAATACTTGTGATTAATTAAAATCACTTTTATTAATTTATTGATGTGTAAGAATAATTCACACAAAATTAACATTTTATTGGAATATCCAATATAAAAACAATAACCCAATATTTTTTCAATCTCTTTTATGACACACACCAAATCACAAAAAATGAAATTGTTCTCTATTATTGTAGAAAATATAAAATATTAATTTTTATTATGTTCTTAATATTAATTTAACATTATATTTATTTGGTAAATTTTTTGGTTTTTAATCATAAAATTATGATTAAACTACGTAGTGAAATCATAACAAAACAATTAATCTAGGATTAATACGCATAAATGATAAAACTCTGAATGAATATATAATGATGAATGTTTCATGTGTACTATACAATGTGCCACTACGTATGTGATAATTCATTATATGGTTTAAAAGAGACCACAAATCAGAAGCCCCTAGAAAACACTCTTCATGAAATATCCCTGGTCTATATTGAATCACTTGATTTAATGTATGATCCACCAATATCTTATATTATTCTACTATGGGACTGTGGAAAAGGTATGAAGATGATAAAGTCTATATGTATAAGAGGGATGACAAATGTAAATGAAGGATTGAATGATCCCCATATTAAAGATACATATTACTTATTTATCCCTAGAAAAATATGAGATAATTTTCTGGATTTACTCCTAAATTTATATTGTATAAGTTAATATTAATTCCCACATTTACTCTCATCCCATGAATTCCTCAATACCCCATTAGTTTTATAAGATGAAACACAGGATATTAATGATACCACAAATAAAATACCAATTGAACCTTAATTAAATAAGAAATTTTGAAACTATGCTCCCCTAATATCATATCTAACAATATTCCATAGGCATTATATATGAGTGGTAGTATCTAGTGGTGTTTGGAACATATTTTATGAAGAAGTTTTTTTCAATATTGAAATAAGTTATATTTCATGTGTAGTATTTTTTTGAAGGAAAAGATATAACATTACTTTTTTTAGAATGTCCCTCCTATTTAGAATATAATAATAACATTAAATAAAAAATTCCATCGGATTGAGGAGAAACATTGTAGATGAAAAGTATTATCAGAATCCAATTTGTTATAGTATATAAAGAAGATTATATTTATAAGTTATATCAGAGTCTTATTAGCCCTGATGAGAATCTGAATATGCTTTTCAGTTTTTAATTAAGACAAGTCATACATTTTCTGAATATTTATGATGATTTCCTTATAAAAGTAAGGGGGAGAGATGGTGATCCTAATTTTAATAAGGTTTGGAAATAAAGTAGTCGTTAGAAAGGTTTGATGTTACAATATCTCCCAATGTAAGCCAGAAAATTCTATGTCAATCCTAAATGAATTCAATGTTGTGAGGAAGTTATTATATTGTTGTAGGTTTTAGAAAAAAGGAAATACCCAGAGAAAACCCATTCCGGTCTAATGATCATTTTTATAATATCGCTAGATAAATATTTTCTTGAAGGATAGGAAGGTCGATCATAATTAGAACATATGAAGTTGATAATTTTTAGTTACTCTAATGAGGAATGAGATATAAACATTTTGAGATAGATATTGAGGGCTATAAGATCATTATAATCGTATAGAAAAAATGATATATGTTTCTAAAGTCGATGCTACTAAAACTCGTCTATAGGACATAGTGTTCAATTGATCATCAGTGTGACCATGTTATCGATTGTAATTTGTTTTGTAGATCTAAGAAAATTCAAATGCAGAATACTTATTCATGAATAATTGTTGTGACTAATAAAATGATAATGCATTATAACTTACTGGGACTGATCAATAATGATAATATGAAAATATTTAGGTGGCCAATATAAAGATTAAAAATAGATAACAATCAACAATTTAGTCAACAATTTTCATGAAGTTAAATTTTTTTGTTACATTTCAAAATCAATGGTTTAAGAAAAATGAATAACATTGATATTTTTTCCTTTGGGGTATGAGATAATGTATATTATTCAATATAATATCAATTGGGTAGAAATCTATAGGAATGTTTTTGATACCTATTATTAGATTAAATCGTAGATCTATTCATCATACTCAATATCATTGATCATGGAAAAGAAGAAAAGTATACTTTCTTGAATCCTATCAATGTGTAATAAAATTAATCTTCTAAGGGGTTGAGGAAGTTTGAATAATGTTTTAAATATGATTCATTTTGTGAAAATTATCATAATAAGGAATATATTGTCTTTGTCATAATGAAGTAATAAAAATGAGCACTTTCTTCCAGGAATTCTAATGAAATGGCATATGTATGTTTTAATTTGTGTGGATAAATGTAATAGAGAATATCCTTTATTCATAGTAATTGGAATATTGATATCAAAATAATGTTTTTATGAATGTATCATTTGATAATATGCTGAGAGTATTTTAGAAGGTTTGAAATAATTTTAGAACCATTGAAGGAGTCAAATAATCACCCAAATTTCAAAAACAATTTATGTGTTAGGAGATATGGTTTATATGTAATTCTTTGGATAATATCACCCAATCCATTTTGGTTTATCCTATAAATAGATGAATTACTTTTTAAATTTCTGACACTTGTACTATGCATGAAAGTACAAAGAGAATCTGTGATGTTCTAGGTATAATAAGATGTCATATTTTTGGTACCTAAAGAAGTTTTCTAGATATAATAAAAAAGGATAAGATAAAAAACAAAAATTAGTTATTTCTAAATTAGACTAAGATTTGAAACTGGTATTTCTGAACTATAAATAAACCCATTCATGATGTATTCAGTTGTATTTTGACATTGAAATATTATCATATTGATATATAGGACTAATGAAATGGATTGAGATATCAAAATTAATATCATTATAAAAACCTTGAATGTTCATTGTAGCTGTTAGGTAAGGATTTGAATAATTGTTTTTGAAGATTATATGATTGAAATGTTGATCATGATAGATTTTAACATGTTTCTACTAAATTTGTATAACATCATTTCATGATACATGAAGCACATGCACTATTGTATTAAACATAGTGATACATGAGTGTGAGGTCATACCTTTCTAATTTAATTTTTAGTACCATGATAATGAGGAATGTGATCATATTCTATTATTGACCTGATTCATCAAGGAATTATTAGATGAAAAGGAAAAATAACATCACATTGTTTGTTGAAAATCAGACTCATCGTCATATTTGAAATATCAGATATACAATTCTTGAAAAGGTAAATCTTATTCAGTGTATGATGGATTGAATAAAAGGATAATTTTATTAACATTGATTCTAGAATGAAAGGCCATTCATATTGAGGAATAATTTTTATGGGCGTAAATGGTCATCAGAATCACTATAAATATAATATGCAAGGTTTGACTGAAATGATAATAATAAGAGTATTCATGAATATAGTTGAAAATTTGATTATGATTTTATGACCTTGGGAATTACATAAATCATAATTATTATTAAAACATGTGTTAAAATCCAGATGAAATAATCGGGGAAAGAAAGTTATGATTCCAATCATATTCAGATCGATCGAATCTATATTAAAAGAATAAAATGATTCTTGATTTGTATTCAGCATCACCAAAAGCATGTTGATCATATTTATTCCTATAAAATTCATAATGAGAATGAAATGGAAGGATTTGATGGAAAATATACAATAATTTCCAATTAATATAAGACTATTATTAATTTTTTCTCAAATGTATTCAAATTATGGCCTATCCACTCTCATCGAGGGATGCTTCCATCCCATGATGGCATCAACCTTTGGTCTAGTTCCTCCTCTGATAGAGGGGGGAGGAAATTCATCATCCTTTGAAGGGGATATAACTAGGACCTTCTATCCCTTCCCTAATCCCCACTTTATCACCCCTTTCCCTTCAATCCCTCTTTCTCTTAAGGTTCCACATCTACTCAATGGAAGCCCTAACCTCTCGATTTATATCTCTGAATTCAACATAGTTTCAGATCTCCTGAAATGAACATTGATAACTCTCATTAAGAAGAGGCATCCTTAAGTGGACTTTTTTGATCGTTTTATTTGTTAGAACTAGGGTTTGCAAGAGAGTGTGAATGTGGGATTTCTTGACAGTAAACATATGACGATTCAGTTCCAATTGAAGGTGGACTTGATCAAGGTATTGACCAATGCAACCCACCCCTACAACAGATCTTAGTTCTAATTTTCTGAGGTCTTATGACTTCCATATTATTCGTGCATCTTCTTTGCTTTCTATTTGGGTATGATCTCTCATTTCAAACTTCCATTTCAAAACCCTTCAGTTTTTATCATTCATGGGAATTTTGTGGCTATATTTATTTACATTGATAGTAGAACCAGTTCCCTTTGTCACCCGATTTATTTGAGGGTCTATGTAGAAGTGGATTCCTCAAGTTTTCCTTTCATGTTTTTCTGGATCACAGTAGGTGTGTAATTTAACTATAAATAGTTCGTGCTCTCTGAATAGTGGGCCTGTTTTTGTTCCACATATAAGGAAAACAGGTCACCTGAAGGCATCATATCGGTGTGGACCCAGAAGACTCACTACACTGGAGCCTTTGGTCTTAGAAAACAAAGGTTTAAAGCAAAGTGTGTAGGGTTTTTCCTCCCTTCATATGATAGTTAAGACAATTCCTGAAGACCTGGGAGTGGATGAAATTTGTTCTATATTGATTCAAGATTTGGGTGTTCTAATGAGGATAGAGCCGACCTTAAGTGGTCCTTACTCTTTGTTTTCTCCTTCATTTAGTGAGACTATTCAGAAAATAATAGGGACCCAACCTCAACAGTCTGATCATCCATCTAAAAATGGTGGTTCATATCCTCATGATTCTTTTAGTGTGCTTAAGGATTCGTAACTTTCTATCATGTATGACGCAATGTACCCACGTCAACGGGTTCCTAGTCTAGACAAGGCTATAAAGACAAACACGGTTCACAATCACTTATCACCCATCAATTTTGAAGGGAATGAAAATGAGGACCCTGAAGGGTGTCAAACATTCATCCCAAGATATAAATGAACGTAGGTTTGATGTTGACATTCAGAGGATGAGGAGGCTAGTTTTCAAAATGGGTTCTTCCAGACATGTTTGGACTAAGAGAATGAGGCTACTATTCTACCTAGATCACTGAAAGTGAGGGAAGGGAACCTCATGAATAGAAATATCCCTGTCCTTATTGGGGGAAACAAGAAAGAGCCTGCAAAGACTACTTGAACACCCAAAATACTACAGTAACTAGTTAGGAATGAATTTCAAGGTGTAATGGATCAAAGGTCAACTCAAGGGTATCATCTTTGAACATATATATGGATTTTTTCTCTGGTAGATTTAATTTAACCTATTTTGTGGGTTGTAAGTCTCTTCTGGGAGATGTTGAGGATCTGGAGAGTATGGTCTCTACTATAAACATGGAGGATGGGATATAGGTGTTGTCTGTATCGGAGGTTGAAATCATCGAAGCTCCACTATTGAGAATGGAATATCCATAGTTGGGTGTGGATGCAGTGGAAAACCATGATTCATGGGACCATTTAATGCATTTCTAAGGAATATATATTGAATATAGTTTTTACAATTCATGCTTTTAATAAGGATTTAGAGAGGATGAATGGGAGACCAATGTAGGTGGTTACCGACACCGAACAGAGAAATTAGATTAACACACACCATCTATTCCTAAAAATAGCTACAATGAGAAGAAGTTAATAGTGGATGACATTTTCAATAATGGGGAAAACTGGATTGTCATTTCAAATTGAGTATCCTAGAAGATCCAGATATAGAGGTAACAAATTTTTATTGGAAAGGTTTTAGGGATATCTTGTTTAATTGCCTTAAGTTGGTCATTTTTAATTCTATTATATGATTTAGTGTCTAATGTATGTTTTCAGTTGTTGGTTTCTCACCTCTTCCACAAAAGTGTTTAAAAAAAATAATGTTAGTAATGTATTCAAATTCATGATGGAAGTCATTATACAAGAACATGTTTCAAATTGATAGTTGTTTCTAAGAGTGATGTTACTGACTCTGGTCCCTTTTATTTAGCATACCATCATATTCATGAGTGGAAGAATTGAATTCAAAACTGATGGTAAACAAATTTAGTATAAAATAATTAAAAAATATAGTGATAGATACTGATCAATAATATAGTAAACCATTTAATATTTTTTGTTGTTTTCTATAAGGTAGAGATTGAATCTTGATGTCTTGGATGATTTTTGAAAAATGTGAGAGACCATAGGTATTGGTTTTCAGTAAGAATAAAAACATGAAGTTGTAAATATTAAATTAATAATGTTGTTGGGTATTATATACAAAAGATAAGAGAAGAATATATATGTGGCTTGAAATTATTTTATCAATTGTGGAAAAGACCATCATATTGGAGTATATATTGATTCATCGAAATGGTCGTAATGATAAAATCATAGTGGAAAAAACTAGATGGATTGGGGAGTGTAAAGATAATGAAAGAGGTATATTTCTTTATAGCCATTAACTGGTAAGAAGCATCATAATTAAGATATTAGACATAGAAAATTGATATTATAATTCATATTGGATAAGAATTTGTAAATAAATTAATAAGAAAAATGAGGTGTTTAGAAGATTCTATAATGATAGAGAATAAATGAGAAGAGTTGTGATGGGTTGATGAAGTAAGAAATGTGCCAAAAATTCTTTGATACATAAAAATTGGAATAAAATTAGTGTGAAATTTATTAGGATTCCTGCACAAACCATTATTGGATCACCTATAAAAGGCAATAAGTACATTGTACGTGAATAATGATGAATTATTGTTTAGAGAGGAAGAGAGAGAGAACCTCTAATTTTTTGTGAGTGAAAAAATTTCTATATTGTGTTGTGTTCAATATGTTTCGATGGTTGGAAGTATAAGGATAAGACATAAGGTTGAAATTCATTAACCTGCTCAGCATATTTATTATATTTTCATATTATTCTTCTCATATTATTCGTATAGTCAATCATAGTAGGATGGATAATTGGTATTTAACTTCAATATTGGAATTTTTGTACAATGGTTGAAGTGTTTTGAAATTAATCAATCACATTCTTGTAGAGATATATTTTCAGTATTGGGAAATTTGATTAGAATATTGAGACAGGGAAGATAAGATTTGGATATCTGAATGAGTTCAATATCAATACCCTTATTTTTTTACAAAAAAATTGGTAAAAATTTGAATAATTTTTTTTAAACACTACATTTTAGGAAGAAAAAAAAGAAGAATATGTAACACTTCTGTAACAAAAACATTATATTACAACATTTAGGATAGTGGGACAACACAAAAAATTGGAATTTTTACATAGTTATACATGAGTGTACCAGAATATTCTACACGTTTAATTCCATAGAAATGGTTTTTTTGTGGATTTTGTGTTTTTGGATAATTTCCCAACCAAACCAAGGTTGTTGTAATTCTTATTTAATAGTGAAACTTGTAAAATCTTATGTTCCTATAGATTTGTTTTGGAATTATTTTTGCTACGGAATTAAATAATTATCTTGTGGAAAATGTTATTTCATTTTCTATGAAACATAACTGAAATATATATAACTTATTCACTCTATCCTCCTCTCATTTATACTATTATTCGCAATGGAAACATTCAACAAGTATCAATGTGAAGAGTTACCTGCACATATTATTTGCAGATGGGGAAATTGAATTATGTGAACAGTAAATATATGCAAGATTTTTGTGAAATGAAGTATCAAATCTAGAAAGATTTAATGTTTCCTTATCCAATTTTTATTGGATATGAAGTTCTTGAAGATGAAATATATGGGATTCCTCTGTTGATTATAACTTTCTTCTTACATCTATTCATATGGTAAAACTTGAGAATGGTGGAAGGGACTTGAATGATTTATTATATAACTCTTTTTGAATGTTAGTTTATAAGGATAAAAGGTGTTCTTCAACCATAGGTATATTGGATAAATTATAAATCTTATTTAAAGGAAAAAATTTTGATGTAGGAAAATTATAGATATGATGACTGATGTATAGAGATTTGAATATGGGTGAATACAAATATCTAGGGGTATTCCATAATAGGGTGAATGTTATTTTCAGTTGTAATAGATGTCTTGGTGAATAGTTGGAATATTCTATAGTTGATGATATGATAATAAGAAATATTCCCAATAATTTTGATGAAAATGTTTCTTCATTATAATTTAGAGATATTGAGACATTATCTCTTTATCTTTTTTTCACATAACACTTATCACTTATGAAATAAGAAGGGAGAGAGCTAGTAAAATAAAACCAAAAGTTGAAAGAAAGATGTATGTTATGGATTTAAAGAAAGGTCAAAGAATAATATTATTGAAGATGAAGTTAGTGAATCTGATTCTGATGATTAGATTTATAAAAACCTTGATTAAAATTTATCTTCGTTTATAGGAATGTGAAAAAAGGAATAGTGAAATACAATGGAAACCTTCCTAAGAAATGTTATGAATGATGAGTCTTTGGGAACATTGTGGCTAATGTTTATCAATGAATGAAATAAGAATATAGTGATGGAGAAGAAATAAGGCCAAAAATATAATGTAATAGAGAGGGAATTAAAGGAAAATAATATTCCATATGGAATGATAACAATTTCACCAATTTAAAAATAATATTTTTATTTTATAAATATAATAAAAAAGAAATTATTAATGATAAATCCAATGAATTTTGTTGAGTATGATATTCAGAATAATTTACTTATATAAATATTCTTTAACAATATTACCTACCTTTCATCCAGTATTCCTTGTCAATCAAATGATCCCTTTATTCTAGCCAAACTCAATTAAATACGATTGAACTTTTCATGCCTTTAAGGTCTGATTCTATGAATAAAATGTGAAATAAAATTTCCAAAAAATATAATGTGATGTGATTTTTCTTTTATTATTAATATTCTCTGAAAAAATACAATAGATGAATACAATCACATTCCACATCAGTTTGGTCCTAACAATCTCCCCATTTAGAATTCTGATAAAAAATTATAATCCAAAATGAGATGACACATTGTACTAAATAACAATTCTTGACAACAAAACTATAGTGTTTAAAATAAGTAATTATGAGAACTTCCTCATCATTTTTTTTCACATATTTAACTTTCATATAAGTTACCAAAACATCGTACAACAACTCCAAGACACAGTTATTATAGTTTACACAAATGTAATTCTCAATTAAGATCATACCCACATCTCCCACTATTTTAATGTTTCCATACAGATAGATTTATGAAAAAAAATATCCCCCTTGACAACACTATTCAAATGTATGATTACAGGAAAAAGATAAAAAAACACCTCTTCCTTGATGAGATAGGGGTTGGATTCTATTGTTCATACTATGTTTAGAAAATGGCTCATTTAGTAATGGTTTTGTAAAAAATTCATCTATTGTTTTGATGTTGATTTATATTCGTGCTTAAATTCATTATTCCACATATTCTATTTAATGAAACGATATTTTATATCAAAATAATTTGAATGAGAATATTGAACAGGATTTCTAATAAAATTGATTGTAATTTGATGATAAAAACCAATTAGATATTGTAATATCACTTAATAAATAAGTATTCTAATTGAATTTTCAACCACAGAAGTTGTATAGAAGCTTGAATAGAAGGAAAATGCATAACATCATCCTTATCTAGATTTAATCCATTCTATTTAATTGAATTCCAACCTACACAATTCATTACTAGAAAGAACATTCCAACAGATATTGATCTTCTACCATTAAATTTTCCATCCCAATAAGCATCTGAATGCCCAAAAAAATCAATACTCTCTGAGCTATCATAACAGATTTTGTATTTTTTTATTTCATTGATGTATCTCAGAATTCATTTCCATGTAAGTAAATGTGATTATTTTGGAGCACTCTAACATCATGCACATAAGGTAACCGTATAGACAATGCCAAGTCTTGAGTAAATCAAATACATAGAAATTTCAATTATATTATACAACTATTTCAGATCAATTTATTTTCATTTTCCATCTTATGATAACATCATTCCGACTAAAAATGATGTATAAACATGTTTTTATTTTTCTAGGGAAAACTTATTTAAAAGAACCTTAGCATTATTTTCATGTTAATGAAATATATCTTTCTTATTTTTTACATTTTTTACCCTAATATAGTATTGGTTTCCCCCATCATGGAAATTTCAAATATATTTTCATTTCATTATCAAATATATTTAAGCTTATTTTATCCTTCCCGAAAAAGATAATATCATGAAAATCAACAATGATGATCATATATTAATCTTTAAATTGTTTTTAGTGAATATTGTAATAAAATCATTTATTATTGAGTATTATATTATTTATGAATGTATCCAAATTGGTATACCATTTCCTCAAATCTTGTTTAAGCCTAAACAATTATTTATTCAGTCTACAAACATAACATTAATTTTTCCCAATAAAATCAATGAGGTGGTTCAACATTAACTTCCACATCATGATCTCCATTAAAGAAGGAATATTAAACATCTATTTCAATGATAATATAACCACATATTTTAGATATGGAAATAAATATTCAGATGGTTTTTAATATCTATATTGGAGTAATGGTCTTTGAAAAATTATTAACTTAAATTTTTTAAAACACTTTCAAAAAAAACATTTCCTTATTATTTATAACTTCTCTTTCTCTATTCATATTATTCTAGAAACCCTTCATTGTGACAATTATGATGTTGTCTTATAGATTGGGAATGATTTTCCATGTATCATTATTTTCAATCTGAAATAACTACCCATTCATGGAAATAACTGATTTAGAATTCTCAAGATATTATTTCACATTATCCAACTTCACTTTTGAATACGAATAAGTATGTGTAATAGACTGTTTTATTCATGATTGAACCCTCTAATGTTAATCCCCAATTTTATTCTGAGGATACACATGATTCTTTATCAGAGGAAAATAAATTCTCATATATTCCTTATCATTTGAAATAAAAGAGTTTTATTTTTTTATTTGAGTAGGATTTCAATTTACTGTATCCTTATTAAAATATTATCCAAATATTCATCTTCAACAACCTTATATTCATGGATATTCTAATCTTCTTCTTCCATCTCAATTAATTTCAAATAAACTGTATTAAAAATTATTCATATTTATTTGTTAAATTATATTTATCTTATCCCTTCTAGAGAATAACTATGTAATTGTATACTGATTAGATGAAACTAAATTTTCTTGGTTTTCGATAGTTGTGTGATGTGGGTAAAAAAAGTTTCTTCATAAATGATGGAATATTTTTGGAATGTAAAGAAGAATAAAATATACTCACAAGAGGCCAACATAAAAAAAGTAATTTGTCTCAAGTTGGAAAAATATAAAACCCTTGAAACATGAGTATGGTGAATGAAAATAAATTTTGGAAAAATTTTTTGGGACTGATGTTTCAGGGAAATGTGTGAAAATTTTCAAAGGGAGATAGTGTCTTATACATTCCTAATTTTTTAAAAGAAAATATTGGTTTTGAACTATTATCCAGAAAGGAATGATATCAAAATCATTACATTAAAATGTTTATATTTATTCAAAAAGAAAACCCCAGAGATAAATAATTATAATATCTATGGGACAAGTAGAAAAAAATCTAAAAATAGGGATAATTATTTCATATCATTCATTTGTGACTAAAATTTTATTAAACTTGTTGTGTATATTAAACGTAAGTTATATTCCTTGAAAATGGTTAAATGTTTTTAAAAGGGAAATTGAGAAGGAATGTGAGTGTTCAGTAATGATGTTTAGAATAGGAAATGGTAGTGAATAAAAAAGTGATGAATTTTAAAGTAATAAAGAGAATTCTGGAATTTGGAAGGATTATTGTTATCCAAAAATTCCTCTATAAAATTGGGTTACTGAAATAAAAAATAGAACCTTGGTTAAAATGGAAAGATCTAAGTTACTTAAACCACGAAATTCTTATTAATATTGGAGACAATCCACTAGCATTACTATTTATATTCAAAACTATTATTTCTATAGGAGAAATTTGGATATTACTTGATATGGATTTGTTTTGGAAAAAATAAATGTTTGAAAAACAAGAGAATTTTTAGGATTCTATGTATTATAAACAAGAAATGAGATGGTATGGAATTTTTGACCATAATTGTGATGATGAAATATTACATAGTTATTCTCTAGAAGGGATAGGATAAATATATTTTAACAAATAAATATGAATAATTTTTAATACAGTTTATTTGAAATTAATTGAGATGGAAGAAGAAGATTAGAATATCCATGAATATAAGGATGTTGAAGATGAATATTTGGATACAATTTTGATAAGGATACAGTAAATTGAAATCATACTCAACTAAAAGAATAAAACACTTTTATTTCAAATGATAAGGAATATATGAGAATTTATTTTCCTATGATAAAGAATCATGTGTATCCTTAGAATAAAATTGGGGATCAACATCAGAGGGTTCAATCATGAAGAAAACAGTCCATTACACATACTTATTCGTATTCAAAAGTGAAGTTGGTTAATGTGAAATAATATCTTGAGAATTCTAAATCAGTTATTTCCATGAATGAGTAGTTATTTCATATTGAAAAGAATGATACATGGAAAATCATTACCAATCTATAAGACAACATCATAATTTTCACAATGAAGGGTTTCTAGAATAATATGAATAGAGAAAGAGAAGTTATAAATAATAAGGAAATGGTTTTTTTGAAAGTGTTTTAAAAAATTGATGTTAATAATTTTTCAAAAACCATTACTCCAATGGAGATATTAGAAACCATCCGAATATTTACTTCCATTTATAAAATATGTGGTTACATTATCATTGAAACAGATGTTTAATATTCCTTCTTTAATGGAGATCTTGATGTGGATGTTAATGTTGAACAACCTCATTGATTTTATTGGGAAAGATTAATGTTATGTTTGTAGACTGAATAAATAATTTTTTAGGCTTAAACAAGATTTGAGGAAATGGTATACCAATTTGGATACATTCATAAAGAATATAATACTCAATAATAAATGATTTTATTACAATATTCACTAAAAACAATTTAATGATTAATATATGATCATCATTTTTGATTTTTATGATATTATCTTTTTCGGGAAGGATAATATAAGCTTAAATATATTTGATAATGAAATGAAAATATATTTGAAATTTCCATGATGGGGGAAACCCATACTATATTGGGGTAAAAATGTAAAAAATAAGAAAGATATATTTTATTAACAAGAAAAGAATTCTAAGGTTCTTTTAAATAAGTTTTCCCTAGAAATATAAAAACATGTTTATACATCGTTTTTAGTAGGAATGATGTTATCATAAGATGGAAAATGAAAATAAATTGATCTGAAATAATTGTATAATATAATTGAAATTTATATGTATTTGATTTACTCAAGACTTGGCATTGTCTATACGGTTACCTTATGTGAATGATGTTAGAGTGCTCCAAAATAATCACATTTACTTACATGGAAATGAATTCTGAGATACGTCAATGAAATAAAAAAATACAAAATCTGTTATGTTAGCCCAGAGAGTATTGATTTTTTTGGGCATTCAGATGCTTATTGGGCTGGAAAATTTAATGGTATAAGATCACTATCTGTTAGAATGTTCTTTCTAGAAATGAATTTTGTAGGTTGGAATTCAATTAAATAGAATGGATTAACTCTATCTAAGGCTGATGTTACATATTTTCCTTCTATTCAAGCTTCTATACAACTTCTGTGGATGAAAATTCAATTATAATACTTATTTATTAAGTGATATTACAATATCAAATTGGTTTTTATCATCAAATTACAATCAATTTTATTAGGAATACTGATCAATATTCTCATTCAAATTATTTTGATATAAAAAATAATTTTATTAAATAGAATATGTGGAATAATTAATTTAAGTACGAATATAAATCAACATCAAAACGATAGATGAAATTTTTACAAAACCATTACTAAATGATCCATTTTCTAAACTTAGTATGAACAATAGAATCCAACCCCTATCTCATCAAGGATGAGGTGTTTTTTTATCTTTTTCCTCTAATCATACATTTTAATAGTGTTGTCAAGGGGGATATTTTTTTCATAAATCTATCTGTATGGAAACATTAAAATAGTGGGAGATGTGGGTATGATCTTAATTGAGAATTACATTTGTGTAAACTATAATAACTATGTCTTGGAGTTGTTGTACGATGTTTTGGTGACTTATATGAAAGTTAAATATGTGAAAAAAATGATGTGGAAGTTCTCATAATTACTTATTTTAAACACTATAGTTTAGTTGTCAAGAATTGTTATTTAGTACAATGAGTCATCTCATTTTGGATTATAATTTTTTATAAGAATTATGAATGGGGAGATTGTTAGGACCAAACTGATGTGGAATGTGATTGTATTCATCTATTGTATTTTTTCAAAGAATATTTATAAGAAAAGAAAAATCACATCACATTATATTTTTTGGAAATTTTATTTAACATTTTATTCATAGAATCAGACTTAAAAGGCATGAAAAGTTCAACCGTCTTTAATTGATTTTGGCTAGAATAAAGGGATCATTTGATTGACAAGGAATACTGGATGAAAGGTAGGTAATATTATTAAATAATATTTATATAAGTAAATTGACATCAAATTCACTCTAAATCTGGTACACTTTGTTTGATCTTAATTTGTAGAATCAGAGTCTGTATGCCTACAATTTGAATTGTGATGATGATTTTATTCTCTTATAGATATCCTAAATTAAATGTATTATAGAAAAGTTGTGATAAAATGTTTATTAATTAATTGGAGAGTGAATGATATACATATAATCATATTCATAATGTTCGGATCTGGAAGGAAAAAGATATAGTGTTCTAGAGATTATACTCAACCTGATAATAAGCATGATGAATATATTCATCTCAATCATATTCAGGATGATATGTAAAGGAAGGAATTGATTTGGTTGTTATCATAACTTCCACTGAAAATAAAAATATGTTGAGTTTTTATCGAAAGTGTTCAAAGTCATTAAAGAATTCCAGATACAATCACAAGTATGTATTTGAAGAAATTTTCTGAAATTGAAGCTTCTAACACTGGTCCATCATATACAGCATAACATCATATAAATAAAATTACATGAATATTAATTACTAATGGGAATTGATTCGAGTTCATGATGGTACAAAAAGTAATGGAATAGACTGATCAACATTGTACTCAACCATTTAAGATGGATGATTGTGTTGTCAAAGGTAGTGAATTAATCATGAAGGATTGGACGATTTGTGAAAAATATGAGAAATTGAAGGTACTAGTTTTTAGTCATACCAAAATCAAAATGATATAAATCATCATAGAATTATGCTGATGGGTATTATATTCAGGAGAGAAAAGAAAAACTCTGATTTGTATGAAAAGATTTAATAAATTGGGTAAAAGTACATTATATTGAAGTTTATACTCATTCACCTTGATGATCATATTGAAAATACCAAATTTTATAAAAAATAGAATTTAGGAATTTAAAAAAATAAAAGATATATATTTCTTCAAATACATTAACTGATACAAAGAATCATAATGATGAAATCATAATGAGAAAATCTATATGGGAATTTAAATACGATTGGAATTTGTAAAAAATGACAGATGAAAGATGAAGTGCTTAGAATTTTCAATAACGAATAAGAAAGAATGATAAGAGTTTATAAGGGTCTAAGAGGTAATAAATTCACTTGAAATTACTGAATAAATTAATGTTAGTTAAATTTTGTTGAGAAATATTGTTTTTAACATTCTCACCCAATGCATTTTTGGGTCACCTATCAAAGGAAATAATTGCATTGTACATCAATGAAGATGAATCAAAGAGGGAGATAGAGAAAATATTTTTATACTTAGATTGTGAATAATTTTTCATATGATGTTTTGTTGAAGAAGTACTTATATATTGGTATAGAAGGAGAGACAAGATTTCAATTTATTTAATGGATCATCATTTCAGGTGAATAACATATTCTTCTTATCATCGTATTCGAGTAGTCAATTGTATGGGGCTGCATTATTAGAAAATGATTTTTGTATTGGGATATCTATATTGGGAAGGATGTTTTCTGAATTGACTCAATTACATTTTCATGAAGACAATATTTTTTTAATGAGTAATCAGGATGGAAGAATTGGAATGGGGGGATTAGATTATCCAATCATACTATGTTCAATATTAAAGTCCTTATTGTTCTTACCTCTTCTAGGAATGAAAGTGACCAATTGATTTCCAAAGTTTTCATTTATGTATGTTTAAAAAAGAATCAATGTTTATAAATGTTGTTACACATTAGTTTTATTAAACTTTCTGTGGTAGAGGGAGAACAAACACTATTTGATTTTTCTTATAGTGAAACATGATTGTATGGTTATATAATTCTCAATGTATTCCACAATATATATTTTTTTCTTGGATTTTGTGGTATTGGATCATTTAATAATCATGAAAAGTAATATCTATTTTTATTAAATAGTGAAACATGTAAATTATTGTGCTTTAGTGGACGTTTATTTTAATTTTTTTAATAGGAATGAAAATAATTAACAGAAGGTGATGTTGATTCATTTTCAATGAAACATATAAGAAACAATTATCCCTCATTCACCTCCTCTCCTTCTTAGTGATATAATTATCTTGACATATCACATTTATTTATTCAAAACAAAACCATTTTTTCTAGTTTTTTGGGTTGGATTGTTTCCAAACCATACATAGGACAAGGCTACTCTTGTTTTGTATCGAACCGTGAAATATTTTATATATTTGTGGGTGTGTTTTGGATTGTTTTTCAGTTGAGATTTTAATATTTAACAATTTGTGAATATTTTTTCAAATGTTAGGGAACATAAAAGAAACATATATCACTTATTTACTTCATTCCCATTTAGTGATGTGTTTATACTTCTTGGGAATATTGAATTGGTATCAGTTCCAATGGTCTTTTTTGTTTACTGATTTCATAATTTTTGAAGAAGAATTTGTACTGGATAATCTTAATTATGTGAACAGTAATGGGAATGTGATTTTCGATGGTAATAACTATCAAATCTATAATTATATAATTTTTTATTATCTTAGGTATCATATATATGATGTTCATAAATCTAAAATAGTCGGAGTTTATCATATTTATAAACATTGTACTCTTAAATCTGTTGACAAGAAGACTCATGAAAATTAATGAAGATCAAATAATGATTTACTATCATCACTATCAAAAAAAGATTTTTTTTAGAGTTAATAAATTTTATAGAACCAAATGTGTCCAAGACTAGTTGAAAAATTTTATGAAGTAAAGAAAGATGTAATGATGGAAATGTTACACATTTTAGGGTTGAAGTATTAAGATATCATAATGGGTGAATACAGATATGTTGTTGTCTTCTTTACCAGGGTGAATGACATTTTAAATATTATATGATGTATAGGTAAAATGTTATAATACTATATAGTTTTTGAAAACATATTCAGAATTCATCCTGATATTTTTTATGCCAAATTTTATTCATTAGAAGATAGAGAAACCAAAAAATAATATTTGGATGATTTTTATAAAACTCATATCCCTTACTAAATGAGAATTGAGATTCTATGAACAAAAATATGTTGATAATTAAATTTCATTCAAGGAATCCATGAAATAAAGTCAAATAATTTTATTATTGAAGGAGAAACTATTGAATCTAATTCTTAAAGTTAGATATCTAAATATATTGATAATTTTAACCTTGATTTTTCAAAACCTGATAAGAGGAACATGTAAATTTAATGGTAAACATCCCTTGAAATATTTTTAATATGAACCCATTTTAAACATTTTGTATAATTTTCTGTGAATAAATTATTAAAAGGATATTGGGAAGATGATAGAAGACATAGTTAATCCTTAAAGAAATAGGGTGTTAAAAATAAATCATAATCATAACATAGTGAAAAAAATTACTTAAACAAAAAACAATGTTTTACAAACTAATGATGATGATGAATATAGTGAGAATAAATCAAAAATATCATTTGATAATTTTGTAGAAAATACATCCATTAATATATTGAAAAATAAAGTGTTTCAAATAAGTAATTGTATAGATGAATACAATATACTATAATTTCCTTTGTATTAATAATTGAAATTGTGTTTGATAATGATTGAGAGTATTGATAAAAAAATAACGTTGTTAAAATTTTAGTACTATTCAAAAAAATCAAGAGTTTTTCCTTTATGGGAATGTTAAGCTACATGAATATAATGATAATATGGTGAAATTTCTAGAGAAATAAATGAATCATAATTAAAATATAGAACTAATGATGAAAGAGAAATAATTAGAGTTGGAACTTATTTAAAAAGAATATTTTAATGATGAAAAGAGGGTTACAAGTTTCAATAATTAAATCTCTAATTTTAGTGAAATCTACAAAAATGATAATCTTGAGAAAGACAAATAATTACCTTAAATGGTTGAAAAGATATATGCAGTCATTTAAATGAAGAATAGAAAAAGTAACGTTATGCATGTGGTCCTGACCAACATAGTGGATAAGTTATAACATTATAAAAATTATTATTCAGTTAGTGATTCTAATCATTCTGGTTGTAATAAGGATGAAATTAAATATAAAGTGGAAAAGAATATTATTATTGATAAAATAATGGAAGGTGGTTAATAATGTGGGGATAAGACCGTTTTTGAGAAACATGGTCATAACTCCTAGTAGTATGGATGTTTCAGAGTAAAATATTATTTCTATGGAAATGAAATTTATTACGATGGATTTTAGAATAAGTAAAATTAATGTTGTTTTATCTCAGATCATTACCTCTATTCCATTAATTATATAAGGTAATGTATATATGGGAGTTGACCCCCTAAATAGAATAATTCCAGGAAATATATTTGAAGAAATGTGAGAATGTTGAAGTCAAGGTTGAAAATAGATTCTATCATCTTGAAACTATTTGTGAGAAATGTGATAAATGATGATGTATTTCAAAAAGATATATTGTTTTACAACAATAACAAAAAAAAGATCATAAGTTTCATAATCCTTATGTTATGGAAGATAAATAGAAATATATTTATCTTATTATTAAGAGTATACTCAATGTTATGAAAGGAGAAGGACCTTTTATCTTTGATAGAGTGTGTTATTATCTTATAAAATTATAATTCAAATTTTTTTGATTATTTTAAAGAAGTATAATATAAAATAGTGTCATTTATAAAACATTAAACCATTGTAATTAAACGTACTAAATATACTATTATTCAGAAATAAAAGTTGATGCTAAAGAAAGTATAGAATTATGATCAGCTAAAACAAAAAATGTTATGAGTTCCACAACATTTTGATGAAGTAAAAAAATTAGATAACATGGGGTTTTTGTGAAATTTTAGGAATATGGAATGATCATTTCAAGAGTCTAATGTACAAAATGGAACTTCTTCCATGTTGGTGAAATAAAAAAAATGTTTACTAAGAATGGTTGAATGTAATTAGTTATAGAATTACAGAATGGAATATATGCGTGAATGAAACGTGAAAATGTTTTCAAATATAGATAGTGTCCATGGTATTTTAGATATGTCAAGTAGAAGATAATTTTATTGCACAATCTTTCAGAAGGAAAATATAAAAAATTCTATGCATAAAAAAGTATGGATTTTTTAAAAACCCAATGAAATAAATTCATTCTAATATATTTTGAGTATTTAAAAATTATTCATAGAAATAAGTACTAAATAACTATTATTGATTACATTAATCGCATTACATTAATAATATAAGTAAAAAAATACAGATGATCTAATATTTATATAAGTTTTAGGTGGAACTTTGTGATGTAGCTTGAGTATTCATGGAAGAAGTTGAGAACTAACAATGGTGGTGAATAAAAAATGGTAAATTAGAAACATAAATGAATATGAAAGGAATTATAGAATTTTTTATAATCATTTCACACCTAATTAGAATAGATTTTATGAGAATAAATATAGAATTTTAGTAGAAATGGGTATTAATATGTCACTTTTATGTGGAAATTATCATTTCAATTAGAGTCATTCCATGTTCCTTGTTGTGTATATCCAAAACCCATGTTTCTACATTCCATTTTCCAATATTACTCTATATGAATTATATTATTTAAATAAATTATGTTTTAAACACATTAGAGTGTTTTTATAACCATTCATCATAAATAACAAAGGTGTAAGCCTTTTAATATATTAGATGACTTCATGATATGAGATTTTATATTGAATATTCATTTGATTTTTCTTTTGTGAATGATGAATGTTATGTGTGAAGATTAAAGAAATACTTGTATGAGATAAATAAATATATGAGGGAATTGTATTCCAAATAATAATATTTCATATGGAGGTTGAGTTTTATGAAAATAAGAGTTCAAAATAACTTGTACATCTTGCAATGTCTATAGTTTTCCTTCATAATAATTTTCTATGATTATGTCCTTATCATTTTTTGGAACTATGAATGAACTTGTGAGCTATTTGTTGAAGAGATGGAAAAGTATTTTAAGATTTCCATGCTAGGAGAAATGAAATATTTTCTTGGGTTACAAATAATAAAAAAATTAAGATACACATTTTTATTTATCAAGAAATCTATTCTGTGGAACCTCTGAATAAGTTCATCATAGAAAATTTGAAACTAGATTCCACAATAATTTTAGTGGCTTCCATGTTATGTAAAGATTGAGAAAGAATAGAAGTTGATCAGAAGTTGTTTAAAAAGATTATAGGATGTTTTTTTTCTTCCTTACGACCTAACATTGTTCTTGTTGTTACCTTATGTGAAATATTCTAGACTGGTCATAATGAATTGTGTTTATTAGTTATAAAAATAATTTTTATATATATCAAATACACAACATGTTTTTGAATCATGTATTAATTATTATAAAATAATGACTAGTATGGGTAATTAGATTCTTATTATCCATTAAATGATGAAGATATATGATCCATATATCTTGGAGTTTTCATTCTGGTAATATGTTATGGTAGTTGTAATAAAAGGAAACCAAATTCATTAACTCTTATCACGCCCAAATATGAGTATATTAATTCACCTCAAGCGACTAACCAAATTATTTGGATGATGACTCAGATGGAATATTTACATGTTAAAGGGATGTTACCCTTTTACCTGGGATGTGATAATCAAAGGGAAATCATCATTATAAGAAATGTGGTAAAAATTTAACATTCAAAATAAATAGATATTAACTATTATTTCATCAATGTGATTTTTTAAAATAATTTACTAAAGATAAGGTATATTCCTATATCATATCAAGTTAATTTTTTTTACCAAAACCTCTACTGAATGATCCTTTTCAAAAACTAAGGCTGAATATGGGCATCCAACTTATTTCTTATCAAAGTTGAGGTATGTAGTTTTGTCTGATTTCTCATATATTATTTTCATTCTGTTTTAAATGTATAGAATTTTTTATAAATCATTGAATATATATATTCTAAATCATTTAAGGAAGAATTTATGTAGTGGTTGTTATGCGTAATTTTTTATTTGATCATGTAAATGTTTGAACTCCTCTAACTATTTTTTATTGTTTTTTGAATACTTTTTTTATAATAATGTTTAATAAGTGATGTAATATTTATAGAGAATCTAGAGGAATTTCATGATCAATAGTTTGGGACAATGTGGTTTTTCTATCAATATTTCTTATTTCATAAAATATATTATCTCACATAGGCTTGTAATTGTTGATATGTAATCGATAACATGAGGTTAGAATGTTCATTGAATTTTTTTTCATGGTTGAAAATAAAATCCAATGGGGGTATTGTTTGTACAATTATGGATGGGGATTGTATTTTGATAGCTAAATGAAGATCGTATTTAATGAATTCTGTATTGATTTCAACGAAATGAAATGAACTATCATTTGATTTCATGGCAATTATACTGACCATTTTATTACGAAGATCAGACTCACATTGCTTAATAATTTTGATCATGTTGATGAGAAACTTTCTATAAGAAAACAACTATCAGAAACAATGTTGTTATAGTATGTAAGGAAGATCATATTGAGAAGATATATCAGAGTCTTATTGGATCTAACGAAAATTTATTGATTCTTTGTTATTTTTGTAATTAAAAATAATAATAAGTGGTCTCATAAAGTATGAATAAACCCTTATTAATAGAAGGTGGATACCTGGTTCTACCAATCATATTGAGTGATTGAATGAACTAAGTTTCTGATACAAATGATATTTTATAATAATTAACAATATAATTACAATTATTCTATGTCTATCCTAAAAATATTCAAAGACATTATGAATTAATGATACACATATATGTTTTTGGATGAATAAAATAATTAAAGTTTAATATTTCTGGTTTCAATCGCATTAGTATGAAATCACCAGACCCAGATTTGTTTGACGGTTGGGATGGTTAATTAGAAAATGAATGTATGACGATTTTTGTTTTTAGTCAAAATAATAAACCATGAGAAACTATTGTTTGAATTAATAATAGTACTCTTAGAAGTTCAAATGACAAAACAATCTGATAAATAAATAATTTCCTAAAGTCAATCTTGTAAAAAAGGATCCATCGAACATGGTGTTCCACCAATCATTAGAGTGTTCATGAAATTGAATATCAATTGTTTTGATTGTTTCCAAATAGAATCAGAGGTATAATTTTTTTGGTAATTAATATGACCAATAAAAATAAAATAAATTTGATTTTATTGGAATCGATGAATGTTGATAAGATGAAAAGTTTCTTTAAACACTCTTATGAAGAAAACCATTGATAAATCAACAATTTGGAAATCCATTTTAATCAAGATAAATTTTTGATTTTTTCCTCAATAGTTGGTTTAAGATAAAATAATAACATTGATATGTTTTACTTTGTGGAATGTAAAAAATTGTCTTTTCCAAATAATATCAATTTTGTAAAGATCCAAAAAAATTGAAATGATAGTGATTTTCATAGCAATGCTGAGGTAGATTCATCATCCTTCCGATCATAGGTCTGCGAAAAGAAGAAGTGTATAATTTATTGAATTTGTAAAAGTATATTAAATGGGATTTAATATGAATTTTAATATGTTTGAAGATATTTTGCATATTTCTCATTTGATGTAAATCAACATTATTAAGAATATCTTTTCTCCATCATAATGAAGAAATCAGATTGAGTATTTATATTTGGGAATTGTTATGAGAAGACATATGTTTTTTTATTGGGGTGGACCAACGAAATGATGAATATGTTCTCATCATCGTAATATCAAAGTAGGAATCATTAATATGTTTGTTATCTAATCAATAGTCAAAATAATGTTGTTAATTTTTGAGAATCTCCCTAAAAGTTTTAGAATCATTGAAGGATCCAATGATTCAATAAAATTTCATGGAGAATTCGTGCTTTAAGAATTCAGTTGAGTGGGACCGTTTTTTATAATATCTCACTATCAAATTATTGGTTTATTATAAATAGATGATGTATATTGTTAATTATAGGAAATTGTAAAATGTGTGAAAGAAGAGATAAAATATCGAATTTTCAATGGATATTTTTTTCATACCTAAAGAAAATTTTCTTGATATAAGAAAATTGGAGAAGAGACAAGATCATAATCATATTATTCAAAATCGGACTGAAAAATTGTTCTATGGTTTTCTGAATAAAAGAAAACCTATTCAAAATTGTTTTAGTAGAATTTTGAGAGTTTAATATTATCATATTCACCAATCAGTTAGAAGAAACACACATATAAATGAGGATGAGTATAATTACGAAGTCCAAATATATTCTTAACAACTTCTGGGTAAATAAGTGAAGTAATTTTTTGAATATCTTATTTGTGAAAAGTGTAGTATAGAAATATAGATATAGATAACCAATTACAAGATATAATGAATTTTATGATTATAATTTTCATTATTTTCCATATGAAAATATGTGATTTACAATGTTAAAAAAGGTAAATTCAAAAAACCACATTCTTATTTCATTATAGGGAATACTCTTCTTTTAACATAATATTCATTTAAACATTCTTTTCTCCCATTTTTTGATTTTCAAAAATGAATGGAGGGAAAAAAATTCCAAAATAGTTTAGAATATATATGTCAAATCAATGGATGGAAATAAATTATTAAGATAGTAAAAATTCGATACAGGGAATATTCATCAAAACAATGGATTTATGAAATAATTCATCTTTATTATCCCTCTACATATTCCTTCTCAAGGTTCCCATCATCATTTTAATGTATTTTTGATCATACTCATACTTCTTGAGTATCCCACCCAGAGGTAGATTTTTCATTTCAACAACTTATATTCATTCTTCTTGAGACACAATAATTTGTGGTTGAGAATTTACCACATATTCTTTATCATTGAACATTTGTTCAAACTCTTCCATGAGTTCTATTTCTCCTTTAAAATTAATAGAAACCAAATTCAGCTTTCCATTTAGGACTTTATCGTCTAGGATACGGGAATGTTTTTCTTGATTCATATCTTTTGAGAGAATTTATTAAAATTTATTGATCATGTCTTATAACGTATCCAAATCATCCTTTAAATAATCTTGAATAATCATTTATTTTATGTTCATCTATCACTAACTTGGTCCCGTTGGATATCTACTTTTAAGATCTCCTATGATCATCATAACCAATATGAAAAATATTGAACTCGGCTACAATCTTGATAGTATTTACGATAAGAATATATGTTGTGTCTGAATTTTGGATGATTTATTATGGAAGAAGTTGGAATCTCGTATCAATGGTTGGAAATAAGGAAAAGGAATACACTAGATTCTCTAAATACTGAACAAGAAAATCTTGTCCCAAGAAAGATGATGATTTTGAATAAGATTCCTTTATATGTGAGGGAAGAAAATTTTTCTCTTCTGATTTTCACATAGATGTTCCAATAACATCTTTCATTGATTATTCAACATTATCCTTCATTGGTGAAAAAACATGAACATCCTTTCCTTTCTCAGATTTAGAAATTTCCTTCCCAACATTCATAGTCTCATGCTCACTATCAAAAACTTGAACTATTCTATCATCATCATCTGTAACATTATCAAAAACTTGTTCACAAATGTCCTTATCATCATTAGGATGAATATAATAATGGTGGAAACATTCATCATCTAAAGGTCTTTCATCCTTATCTTAAGCATCATCATCTTTTCTATGTGAAATTATCTTGGTTGATTCAACATGAGATTTTTAATTGAAGAATTTTCAGAAGGACTCTCTTTCTCATGATATTATTTTATCATTTTGATAACATCATAAATTTCATATTTCTATTATTATTCTTCTTGTTGTTTTTATTATTTTACTTCTTATTCATCAATGGTATCCATAATTCAAACATTATTTTCTAGATTTTCATTTGGAATGTTCTCTTCCATGAATGATTATGGTACCTAGATTTTTCTAATGACTTCTTTTTATCGTTACGTAAAACATGAGAAATTTAAACTTCTAACATGTTCTTCTTTAACATCTTCTCCTTTTCATTCTTCTCATGTTCTTCAACTACTTTTATTTTCTTGGCCTTAGCCTTTGAAGGGTTTAAACCAAACACTAAATATCCTTACTTCTATTTCTTCTTATGATTTCTCCACACAACTACCACATCATCATAATAATTCTTTTTCTTTTTCATCTTAGGTGGAGGAGATACTGATTCAAGAGTTAGTGGGATTAATTTATCCTATTGTTCTTTCTCTTTTCTTTTATTTAGTATTTTCTAAGATGATTGAACTACTAATCCATTCTTTCCAGCATCATGAATCTCACTATCTGAAAGTTCATAGAACTCCCCTGACTTAATAATGAAATTTTCATCACCATACTCAAAGTATCATCACTCAACAAGAAAATCATAAAAATGATGGATTTTGATCTGCAATGAATTTTGAAAGAATCTAAGAAGAGAATAATAATCTGGGACATGATTATGGGATAAACAATAATCTAAGACTTAAGGGTTCCATTATTGATATAAATGGTGGTCATGAGAATTTCATTGATAAACTTTATCATTCTTAGATTCACCAAGAAATTCATAAGGAATATATCACAATTCTCATTGGAATTTCATTATCCCATTCTTAGAATAAGAAATCCTCGAATCCACATGGCTATCAGCCAATTTTTTAAATGATTATTGATCTTCATCGACTTAACTCTTTTATGTCCAAGAAACTCAATTGGCTTAACCTTTTCCAAATTGCCTTCTTTTTCGAGAAATTTTTAGTACAAAATGATAGAATCTTCATCATAAGGTATATTCAATATACTAGCATCCATGTTGAAAGATAATGAATAATTCATCCCATAGATCATGAAAGAAAAAACTTATCTTCCTCCTAGTTCATAAAAACATACTGAATCATATAATTCGATTAGGAGATCAGGATAACCCATATCTTGATTTCTTGGATATGCAATGCAAATTCATTCCAATCCATTCAACAAATTAATTTTTTTAATTAGGGAATTTAACTTAAGAAAGAAATTGTTATTTACAATCCTTTCTCTTTAAATTTATGAATCCTTGAGTTTATTATAGAAGGCCATCATATTTTTTGAAGAAACATCAATAGATATCTAGATTTTAAAGAAATAGAGAAAACTGAACAACTGATTTAAAGGGCAGAAAAGCTTTGGCACTAAATCACTGTGACACCTGTTGTGGGATATGAATAAGGGTCATTTATATAGGCTTCATGGTATTAGTTCGAATTCTGAAAACATTCCACCTATTTACATTTGTTTACTATGATTTTATGGTTAATATTAATGCTGAAGAAGGATTTCGAAGGTTATGATCCTTTGATGTTTTAATGAAAAACTCTATTTATGGAAAGGGAATCAGATAAAATTTTCATAGAACAAGACAAAAATACAATCATGTAAAAATTTAAATTACAAAAATTTATGTAATGAAACATAAATTTTATATTACTCAAAATGAATGATTAATAATGATAATATTTTTCATAAAGAACATATTTTACACTAAAAAATTAGGGAATATAGGAAATTTTAGATTTAAAAGTTTTAATTAATGAATTAAAATTAAAAAAGTGTAAACATATGTACACCCCCTATGAAATGGATTATATTAATGTTAGGATGTATATTTTAACAAAAACAAAATTTGGATTATTACCTTACATTTATCATACTTATGTTTTTTTACTCTATTAAAATCTATTAGACTGTAATTATTTTTTAAATATGTCAGTATGTTTGTCTTGTGTTTTGATAAATTGAATTATGATATCTCATTTTAGAATATGATCTCTAAGAAATTGATGCCTAATATTTATGTGCTTTTCACGATAGTGATGTGTTGGGTTTTTTCTTAGGGAAATAGAATTAGTATTATCACATATTATATATGTTGTTTTGAAACTCATCCATAGTTTGTGAGTGTATATTACATCCAAAACACTTGAGCATGACAACATCCAGTAGCAAAATATTCAGGTTCATCAGTACAACGTTTTAATGACTGTAGATTCTTTCATGACCAATCATTATTTATTTCATAAAATGGTTCCATTACCATGACATTTATTACTAAAGACCCCCTCCACAACAATTATAGAAGTCTTATCAGGTCTTTCATCCATGTTCTATACTTTTTTCCTTTTGAATTTATTTTCATTATCTTTCATAGCTTTAATCCAATCATCATAACCTAAAGCCTCATCAGTTCAATTTGTTTCCACCTGGAAAAGAAATGATAGATTCTATACATAATTTATTATAGAACATATAGTACATACAGGTTTATTTACATCACCAATGATACTATCATAGGGTAGATTCATAAGAAACCACTGATTTTGGTTTTTTAAAACCAGTTCATCAACATGAGGTAAAACATATTCTACAGTAAACCCATTAGATAAACTTTCTTGAGTATTTTGTTTATTAAAATAATATTATATCAATGGATGATAAATTTTTTTTTTCTGAAAACACATCTGAAGTTGTAGGTTGGGATTGTTTAAAAACAAAAGGATCAGATTCAACAAATTTATCATACACTGTTCCTTCAAAAGTACATTATTTTTGTTAAAAACTCTATAATCCTTATAAGTAGTGGGATAACCAAAAATATTCCATTATTGGATTTTGGTTTGAATATATGTAAGTTATAATTGGTATTTACGATTAATATTTTCCCTCCAAATACATTTAAGTAAAAAAAATTAGTTCCAGACCAATCCACAATTCATAAGGAGTTTAATTAAGAAAAGTTTTGATTAAAAATCAATTTATAGTATCAAAAATAGAACTTATAGATTTATCAAAAAATTATTTTCAAATAGAATATTGATTGAACATGGTTATAATTATTTGATGAATAACTCTATTTCTTCTTTCAACAACACCATTTTTTAGAGGAGTTCTTGGAGCCGTAATGTTATTAGTAATGCCTTTATTACTATAAAAATATTCAAAATATGAATTTTTAAATTCTCATTCATGGTCACTATGAAATGGTTTGAATGGAATGGTTTTACCAATTTTTACTTTAGATGAAAATGAATTAAAATAAGAAAAGGATTCAAATTTATTTTATAGAAAATTGACTCAAGTACATTTTGTGTAATAATAAACTAAAACAAATACGTAGTATTTTCCTCCAATATATCCAGTTAATATTGGACTAAAAAGATCCATACGTAGTATCTATAATAAATCATATTTTGTGACTCCACTAATTTTTTTAAATCGTTACTTATTTTTCATTCCATATCAACAAGGATGAAAAACATTTGAATAATGAAATATAAGCTCAGGTAGATCCTTAAAAAGACATTTATTTGAGAGTTTTCATTGGTTCCTAAGGTTATAATGTCTTAGTCATCTATAATTTAACCATGAATAATATTCCATATCACTAATAAAAGGTATATATTGCCTTTTAAGGTATTTTATTTTTTGTCTATAATCATTATCATGCCTATGGGCAGAGAGAATAAACAATTCCTTGGAAATATTTACTACAAATTTATCATTAATCAAATTACAGTGGTAACCTTTATCACATAATTGGATTATAATTATAACGTTTTTCTTATGACCATTAAAAAAAATAAAACATTTGAAATTAAAGATTTTCCAAGAAGAACAATGTTACTTATACCAACAATTTCTCCGGGAGAAAATATCTCTAAAAGATATTTTTTCTACATTAAATTGAGAATATTTTAAAAGATGTTTTTATACCCATAATGTGTCAGGAACATTTATTATCCATGTACCATGTATTGTGGTTGGTAATTCCTTTACATCCCAGAAAATAAAAAAATAGACTTTCAAAATACAAACATGTTTGGATCGAGAATTGTTAGAACGTAAAATCTTTAGTATCCACATATTCATAGAAAAATAGTATTTATGAAAACCTTAGTATTCTTTTTAATTTAAATAAAAATTTTCTCCCAATTTCCACAACCCTGAAATTTAGTGAAAAACGGGCACATTGGGAAATAACATAATTATGACTAAAAATTGGATTGGAATGAGTATAACCAAATATAGAAAAATTATTAAGAGGAAGACGTTTTGAATACATTTCATCAAAATATATCATTTCCAAAATAAATTTTTAAAATATATTATTTAAGGAAAAAATCTATATTTTTGTATAGTGACTAAATTATTATCCTCATGGTTATTTTTTACAGTTTTATCTAGCCTTAAAAAAATTCTATAAAATAACATTTTAAGGAACCTTATAATGTGTATCCTTTATATAATTAACTTCCATAAGGTTTTTAAACACATATTAATTATCAATAGTAGGTTTATAAAGATCTTTAGAATGATCTGATACTTACATTGTTAAAATAGAAATTTTAGTATTTTCTTTTTCAATCTTATTTTTTAACTAACATTTCTCCATCTCATGAAATATAGATAATCTAGAATATCATTTAAATGAGGGTATGTAATTATCTTATGATAACGAATATTCTTCATCTGAAGATTCATAATATTTTTTATCAGTAAAATTTTCATTTAATGATATATTTTTTGAAAATTAAATATTGTGTACCTTAGCTGTAAGATAATAATTTTCAATAATTAATCTCCCTATAAGACCAATATTCTTCTGACAATACGATTTATGTTATGAGGATTCATCTTATGAGTAACCACCACTGAAAATCTAGTTTTTTTTGATTTCAATACTTTCATAGCCTTAGATTTTTAATACATATTTATGTTCCTTTTATAATGATTATCCTTTTTATTATTTCTCATGATCAAAGGTTAATCAATTCATATTTTTCCATACATTTTCCATCCATAACAAGTAAATTTAGAATATTTATTTGTTATTTTGGTATTTTTTATTATATCAATACTAAAAATAATTATTTCCCACAATCTTGTTCATCAATTTTTCATGATTGGAAAATTATTTCTCAGATCATTCACTATTACATGATATATATGTAACAAAAACATTATTTGCTTTAAAACTAGTTACCCTTTCTGGAGTCTTGGATTTAGATGAAGTAGTAAAATCAATGCTTCCATTAGAATTATTCTTCTTATTAAAATTTTTATCGCTCTTCAATATTGTTTCATGTAGAAGAAGCGATCTTAAAAACTCATCAAGAGTAAGGTTACTTACATTCCTATTTTAATCAACATCTTTCCTTTTAGCTTTCCACCCATTGAGTATAATATCAATTAAAATTTCCAAAAGAACATTCTCATCATGTCATTTTTCTCCCATTGATTGAAAATTGTTGATGATTGTCAAAAATATTTGTTTCTCTTTGCAAAGTTGGTTCTCTATAAAAAAAATATAAAACCAGGATATTAAATTCTTATCTTAGTTCTTATGTTTTCAATCACATTTCAAATTCCAATGTTTAGAACTTCATGTTTATTCCAGATACAATTGGATGCTTCAAAAGAAGATATTTGACTACAAATATTCTTGTTCATATAACATAAAATAGTATTGTGTACATTCATGTTTTATTAATATTCTTGTTTTTTCTAATTTATGAATGTTATTATTTCTTTTTCAGGAATATTGTATTCTATAGGGATCATAAAAACATTATCCACTACATTGATAATATCAAAATTCATCATCCTATCTCTCCAGTACACATAATCATTACCATAAAAAATTAGTGGTATGGTAAGATTTAGATTATATATAGAACCAAAATTCATTGATTACATTCTATAATAAAATGAAAATGAAAATATTTTCTACAAAAGGATTATTTATAGTAGTTTATAAAATATTAATTAAATCATGAACAAGTAATGATATTTATGAAAAATTAGTGCAGGAAAACTATATATAAATATAAGTATTTTAGAGAACTTCGCTGATACCAATTGTTGGATTGAAATAAATATGTATATGTCCAATTAAAATAGGTGGCCGAATTGTTTGTTTAAGGTTTTAGTCTTTAACCATTTGAAAATCTATTATTAACAAATATAATCATGGAAAATTAAGAAATCATATTTGGTTCTTAACTAAGAATCAAATGTTCTTGTGGTCCAGAAATATAGATCCAATAATGAATCTTAAGACAAGTTTACTTAGAGAAATATTATACCGTATTGTGTATTTAATATTATTAATCGAATAATACAAGTTTAAGAAAGTATAATAAATTTGTAAATTTATCATTGAATGCTGCAGAGATAAAAACATGTAACAACAACAAGTAAACAAGTGAGAAATAATTTAACCCAAAGATATGTGTATCCAAAAGCTTGGATAAAGATCCTTTGATTTATAAATTAATGAAATTATGTCTTACCCACACCAGGGTAAGACCTCGATAAGAATATCAGAATCTGGGTTTTTATCCCCACAAGACCGTGTACATTAATAGAGTCGGAACCTCTGTCTTCCTATCCCCATAATTCCACAATTGACCATCCAATCAATGTCTCACTATGTAGGATAAACAAGATGTTCACATCTTGAACTGGTTGTTCATAGTATTCACACAAAGCAGGATAGTGTCTCTCTCTCTAGAAATTTGTTCACAACATCTGTGCATGTAATCTATAGTTGTTTCAAAGTATGTGTCATGATCCTCTTAAAGTTTACGAGGTATGTATTGGAAAAGGACCCAATTATTAGTTCCAATCACAATGATCATATTTTACCTTGAATTGTTTAGGGACCTATACACTTTCACCCATCAAACGGTTAGATAGAAATAGATTTTACGACATCGATTCATGTAATAAAACTTGGGAAACATTACTATTTATAATAAATAATTTAATTTAAGGAATAAAATATCATGTTTAAGAAACAAAAGAATAATAGGACCTGATAAAATAAAATTTTACTCTAAGTAAATGATTTAACTATATGAAAATATATAATCAAATTCATAATGAAGTATGAATTAGAGTCTAAAATATATTAACAATCAGAATCTAAAAATATAGGTAATCAAGGTCTGAATTCTATGGAATCTGAAATATGATTTATGATAAATTCATAATCTGATTTATGTTGATTTTAGGTCTTGAAAAAATGAGAGTTTGGAGTCATATTTCGTAATAATTTGGCGTCTGATTTTTAGAGAATTCAAATTCTAATTTTCAGATAATTCAGAGTCCTACTTAGGGAGAATTCAATGAAACATTTTCATAGAATTCAGAGTATGATTTTTAGTGAATTCAAAGTCTTATTTTCAGAGAATTCAGGTATTGATTTTAAGAATAATTCAATGTTTGATTATTAGAGAATTTGGAGTCCCATTTTTAGAAGGAAATTTGTCTAAAAAAGAAATACTCATTATATAAGGAACTGTAAGATTCCATGTTTTTAGAGAGTGATCTGGTTATTTTTAGAAAAATTCATTATTAACAAAAAGATGATTAATCTTGGATAGTGATAATTAATCATAAAATATAATAGCATATCAATGGATTAAGTAAATTGATTTCGATTGGGAAAAAAACTTTTTTTACTAAAATAATTCTTAGAGAAAGATAATTTTACTTACTTAATTTTTTTGTTATTTTTAAAATATAATCTAATGGAAATTTCATAATGAAACTCATTGACATACAAAAAATTTTAATAAAAATAACCCTGAATTATTTTCTCAAAAATTATATTGGTCATTTTATGATTTATGAAACACTTGCACTGTTTTCTGGAAAATTCTGTTAATTGTAAGTAATGGAATTTCCAACTTATTTTATTGAATAAAAAATAATTGTTTCATAATGGCTTCTGTGGAATTGGATGGTTCCCAAAACATTCAATGATGTATATTGTATTTTTAAGAAGTGAATCATGTAATTTTTTATGTTAATTTGGATATGTGTTTGATTTGTTTTCATTAGAAAACAAAATATTTCATAGGAACCAATGGTTATTTCAAATGTAATGAATCATAAAAAATATATCACTGATTAACCCCGTCCCCTCTTAGCATTTCATTGATCCTAATTAGTAATTATCATGTGGAATTGTATCTTATAACATTCCTCATAGTGTACCCATATTATGTGATATGATGTGTACTAGATGCATCACATGCGTGCAGGATTCTGGGAATATAACCATTATAAAAATAAATAAAAATCATAAAATGTATAAATATTCCATATAGTTGATTATTTGGGTAATATAAATTACCATTAATTCTATATAAAAACATTGTGACTTCAATTCAAATTGAAAATGGTGACTTTATCATAAGCAATTTTTATTGATACCATGAAATGCATGTGAATCCAATGGGTTTTAGAACCTTTTTTTTAAATGTATGTCCATGTGTACATTTGATTATTTTTCTCATAATTATTGATCTCATATGATATAGTTCATTATTCTATATAATAAAAACTTTATTGATTTAAAATTTCGAGGATTACCAAATTTTCTTTTATTGTACGTATATTTAAATATTATAATAAAGATGAAAATATTGAGGGTTTCTTTTTAATGAAAATTTTCTATCTATAAATCATTATACTATATGGGGTTTAATCAAACCAATCATATATAACATTAGTATGATAACTATTTTCAGATTTCTTTAATTGTTAATAAAATTCATCTGGACAAAATATAATAATAATAATTATTTTTTATTATATATGTATCACCATGTTCTATAGATTCTCTCCTCAAAATCATTTGGTAAAATATAATATAAATCATGAAGTACATTCACCAAAATTTCCCATTTTATGGTTGATAAACAAATTCTACAATTTTACAATTTTATTCATCATAATTCTACTAAAGGAATTAATATCATCACCACATGGACTGTTCTTGGTTATATTATTTATACAATCAATTTTAATTAAAATTAAACTATGATATATATATATATGAAATTAAATAAAATTATGTGAAACAAAAGGTAAAATATTTTTTTCAAAACCATCCCAAAACCAAGTCTATATCACTATAAAGAGATATTCTATATAATCAATATGTTCAATGACATTATAGATTATAAAATAATAAAATATGTCAAAATCTATGATACTAACACTATAATTCAATCCATGATCATCAATGTTTCCTTCAATTCTCTAGGAACTCCATTTGAATGATTGTTGTTATAAACCAGTAGAATATATTATCATATAATAACTACTTGAATTATTCCATTTCAACTCACACAAAAAGTATTATCATTCATAATTCATCATTTTATATGACAAGGTTTCTTCATTTTTTGATCCCTTATTATAGAATTATTTCCTATTTTAAATGAAAAGATGACCACCTTAAGAAAAATAATTTTCATCACCTCAACCATGTAAATGTCTTCTAAAACCATGATTATGAGAATTATTTTTTGACTTTAAGGATTGAGGATGCATTAGTATGTCAGGATATATGGTTCCCCATATTGTATTCATTATATTATTCCATAATAAGGTTTAAATAGATTAATTAAGAATATTTTATAATTAAATATTATGTATATTTTTTATATTAATATTTGAGGTCTGGCTAAAACAATAAATATTCAATATCATTTTATTGTTGAAATAGTTTATTCTCTGAATTTAAATAATGATTATATTTTTAAAATTATGAAATTATATAAAATAATTAATTTATAATATTGGCTTCAAAATTGATCAAATAAAAACCCACATCTCATACAAATATAGATACATTATTATTAATATAAAAATCACTTAATAAATCCCTAAAATATAGAGGTACTATGTCATTAGGATATTATATATAAAAAAATCAATATAAATATATTCTAATTAATATCCTTTCAGCACCCATAATGTTCTCATTTGTCTTATTGAACATCTGTTACATTATAGATTAATATAGGGACATATATAATTGAAAATGATGAGCTAATAATACCAATAAAGAAACAATCTTGGAAACGATGTACAAAATAAAGTTCAAGACGTGTAATGAAATATCAAAAAAGAGAAGGATCTTATCTAATAAAATGGAAGCATTGAATTATATATATGATATAATAAGATAAATGAATCACAAAATTGTATAATGAATATAAATCCTGACATCATAATCATAAGTTATGTCTCACTAATACGATAATATAAAATAGTGTTCTAGGATTATTATAGGTTCATGGGAAAAGAAGATGTGATCAGACTGATGCCTAATAATGATTTTATTTTGGCTTACCCATATTTCCCATTAGATTTATAGGAATAAGAACATTGGATTTCTAGTTATTGGATCATTATCATATACATTATAATTAATTAATTTGGTTGATAATAATATAGTCGCTTAATAAATTATTTTTAATTCAATCATTTAACCTATTCATGTTATGATATAATTTTTTCAAAGGATTTAAGAGTAGATTCCATTGAATCATTTCCACTCATGATACATGAAACCTGGGTGTTCGCTGTAAAATAATTGATTATTCTCATAGAGGAAAATCAATACAATAAATATCTGTCATTGATCCAAATATGAATTAATTCGGATCAAGGAGGATTCATCTTATTCTCATAATGACCTGGGAGGGAGTGTAATATTGAATCTCTCTCATATTGAGATAATTCAATTAATATATTTCTCTAGGTTTGAGAAAATTCTCTAGATATGATTTTTAGTGCATAACCAGATATGACCCTTAAATAAATTTAGATCTTATTGATATGTTAGATAATTTTTTATTTAAAATAATCCCTTGTCCAATATCATAATACATATAGATCCCCATGTTAGATAAAAATAATAAATATAAATATTTTAATTATATAGGAAAACCCATCAGATAATTTAACTCCCATTTCATGTATAAATATATTAATATTACATATATAAGAATAAATATTTCATTCCCACAAGACTGTTAACTATATATGGGTCAATCATCCTTATTATGTATCCAACATTAAATGACAAATAACTATTTAAATAAATAAGTATCATTAAATTATTCATTTATTAAAAAAATTGATATTATACTCAGTAAACATTTGAAAAATATTAATTTAATATTTAACATAATATTTGTTCTATTTTATAATTAGTGATTGAATATATAATAAATATAACATAAATAACTATTATACCTCAAAACATGAAAACCATATTTATTGAAATAATTAATTCATATGGAATTTAACTTAATAAATCTATAAAAAACATTTGTGGCCCCCTAAGATTCATTCACTATAGTATTGAATTACCCATTTACTGTACTATATTAGCACCACAAAACATGTATTGGGGGCCATAGAGACTTCATATCATGTTATAGTACAATTTACATTCAACTGGGAAACAACTAAATGTTACTATTGGTGATGTGATTATATTTCCCCAAAATAAATCACAGAAAAAATGTTGGGGTTCAGTTATTTTTTAAATTCTATAATGAAATATAAAATGTTTTCAGTTCGTTATCATGATTGCCAAAAATTGGTGAAACTTTAAAATTATATAAATTACTATCTTATTATTTTATCAGATCCTAATAGATATCACCATTGGACTCATAATATCATATCACATGGATATTATGGTATAAAATGATTTATATTTCATATCTCATGACCAATTTAGGGACTTAAAAAGTATGATAAGTTACTTAGGTAATAGGACAAGTCAACCGTATTAAAACATATATGTTTATCCGTTGAGTTTTCTCTCAAATCCAGAAACACTGTACATGTATTTTCTGAAAACATTCCAGATAGTATTACTAATTCACATATAGATGTTCATATCGTGTTATATTGTAGGTAATGCTAATAAATATTTTATGTTAAAAATATATAATAATTTAAAACACCCTAATTGATGTTAGACATGTAATTTAAAAAGTCGTTTCATTTCAACTGAAGAGTCGAAGGTTTTGCTAAGATAATAGTCTCTTTGAGGGGTTTTAATATTACTTATAAATATTCTTATTAAATATTTTTTACATGATGGATAATGCAGTGTGAATTTTACATAAGTGATTAACAAATTTTTGAAAAAATTATTTACTTATAATCTATTTATATTATTCCATATTTTATTCTTTTTAATTGATTTATTTATTTTTCATTGTGACAATCAATCCAAAAATATTAATAATATACCGTGAACAATACATAACTAAAAAAATATATGATTCATGATCTAATGATTATATTATGGCCGTTTTTTGGAAAGCCGATAAAATTAACCTCGTCCTTAGAGGATTAAATTATAGAACAAATCCATAGTATTAGAAGAAACTTTACACCTATCCTGATATTAATCTCCTTGGTTGAATGAAGCTTAACAAATCTTTATAAGAATTCACTCGCATGAGAGATCCTTTACATATGTTTACACATGCTCAGGTGAGGGGCACCAAAGTATGGAGTTAGATAAAATAAATTATAGATGTGTATTCCTATAAAAATAATGGGTAGATAATGATACACATATCATTATTTTAAATAAATATTAATAAAAAAACCCCTGAAATTTTTTTTAAAATAAAATAATTCCAAAACACTTGTTTGTTAGTATAAACTCATGATTATCCAGGCATACAATGTGTACAATATTAAAACCCTCTACCATTAATTTTTATTCATTATTAATTATGAGAAATCACAATATATAATGAGTTAGATATTTTATTAATTAGTTAAATTATTTAGTATAGTTTTACATTCCAACATCATGGGTGATTCGAATCATCTATAATTTTAGATACATTTCAAAAATTTAAGTTAATTTTAAGATAATTTAATTCACAACATGTACTAAAGAAAACATGATATGGACAACTATGAAGGACCTAGAATAAATTTTACTCATTTGGATTTATTTTGAAGCTCCAAGTCACATAGAGTATACATTGTGATAACATATTACATAGAGTATAGACCTATGTACCAAGAAAAGTAATCAGATCTACATTTATTAAAAACATATTATATAAAGATTTCTGTTGTGTACTACTTTAAATATCTATGATGTATATAGAATTTATGAAAACAATGAATTTATTCTAGTTATGATATCACATAATTATATATTAATTTATGGATGTATGTTATAAATAATACTTAAATTTAGCTTCATTTTACAAAATAAATTTATATGATACTGAACATGGCACGACATGTAATCCACATGAATGTGTATGTGTTTCAATGAAATGAAAACATCATGCACATCATGTATCTCATTCTAAAGTCATATATAATACATGACTAGGGACTTAGTATGCAATATGTAAGATAATAGGTGATTTACATATTGATTACACTGTTAAAATGCCATGTAATCTCATATGTACAATATTTCCCAATTGCTGTTAAACAGTCATCATGTTATTAAAATATGTTACATATACTAACAACACTTTTTTTTTCTATATTAGTTGATACAATGTTTGTTACATGGTATGAACATAAGATACCAACAGTGTAAACTAGCTATCTTTTTTCTATCTAACCTATTCAATAAATAGTGTTTATTGATGCCACATACCATTCTACAACATGATGTGTCAAGATATATAGTAATGTGTAATTGTGTAGTGAACTAGGGTTTGTAGCAAGTATGTTTCAATGATAGATCATGTATTCTGTTACCTAGCCAAAATAACTTCCACCACCAAATAGAATACCTGGTAGTTCGTCATTTATTATTGTCCTTATTTTATTTATATGAACAGTAATGAACAATGTTTATTCAATTATATTGTAAATAAAAAATTCAATCAAATTAAAAAACAAAAAATGAAATTCATATATCACTAAAATATTTATAAATATTTATAAATTTATAGATTACTTCTTTGATGGAGTTTATATGTTATGAGTCATTGTATAAATGGTCAAGAAAATTACCAATAATGGGTTTTCATCACATTCCATTAATTTATCCAAGATCACATAAAATCGGAAACTTGGTATCCTTAATATTTGAGAATTAAAATATAATAAAGAAGGATTTTATATAAATGATAATTTCCCAGGCTTGTAAATAATTATTCATTGTCTAATCATATTACATATATTGTTCATATCAGTGTTGCATTTAATGATTCCAGTGTTGAATCTCACATATAATATATAGATATTATTTAAGGACCTCAAACTTTCCTCATAACAATTCAGGGTCCTAATGTGGGTTTCTCACCACCTGTAATTTTAACCTTTAATTAAAAGAGTAATATATTATAATATTGATAGATTCATTTTCCTGTCTTGTCTATTTTATATGATGGAGTTTTACTGATGTGTTATTGATATAGTTTTCTTAATTTTCTATACAGGGTTGAGATTTTTCTCAACTAGGTATTTTTTGAATAGTACTATATCATACCATAGAAAATGTATAATTGTTTTCAGATCGCTTGTTTAGATAATAGCTTATAATAAAAAATCATTTGGTCGATCTCATTATTCATATTGAAACACACATTGACTAAAAATATAATGATTATTTTGATATTTATTTCAATTATTTTTTTGGCCCTCACAAATAATTTAATATCATTTAATAAAAAATTAATAAATATATATTTAAATAGTATTACATATATCTTTGATATCAAAATCATATAATAGATTTCACATCCTCCTCAATAATTATTGTACTATGTATAATGACTCTATATTCAAATAAATAAATAATAATACATTATTCATTCAATAACTAAAAAATTATATTCATTGAAAATGTGAATAAAGGTTTATTTATTATTTATCTCAAAAATAAAATATCCTAAATTACAAATGCAATAAATTAATCCATCATCATATTATTAATAATTATTATTCACCAGATCTTATATTTATTCTAATATAACATTCAAATATATTTGAACTAAGGCTCTAGATATATTTAGTGTGTGGAATTATAGGCCTATTTCATATTATTATCAAGATAATTTTCATAATATCCAATATTAGAATCTAGAAAAATTTTCTAAGAAATGAAATAGAAATAATATAAATATATCAATGTAAATAACATCTTCTTAATTAAGACTATGTTTTGTTGTCTACTTTCAAAAATATTTCATCATGAATGTTTCATCACATGTGTCATCAACGTATACGGAATATATATATATATATAATTATTAAAATAAACTAATTGATAAAAATGATATGACAATGAAACTAATAATTCACTTCCATTATATTCAATGGGACTATTGTATTTACATCCTTTAACATGGAAATGATTAATTCTTTCTTGAATTATTTATTAATAAAATATCAATCATGATTCATCCATCATATGATTTCTCACGATGGGGATGTATCAAAATGATATTCATCAATACATATTATTACACCACTCATGATATAAATTAAATATAATTTTATCTCCAAGGACCCATACACATGTATGTCTATAGAATTATCCAATGACATGCATAACTTTTGGAATTCATATGGGTGATTTTTCTCCCATAACCAGTCCACATAGAGATTAAAAAGGTATTTAATCGTGATAAGAAGAATTATTTTATTATGATTCCCATATAAATTATAGCATGTATCATTTGTACCCATTCAGAAGACTGCATTAAGGCATAAAAGACATATTTAAAATTATCACCCCAAAACTCGAATTTTCTCATCATAGTGGTGAACTTTAATGACCATTCATTATAAAAGATACTATGAGTACATTCTCAAATTAATGTTACATGAAATAAAAGTCCACATGTGACTATATTAATATTAAATACCTTGAATATAGTGTAAATTGAATATACAATGTATTTGGTTCTAGAGAACTAACACTTACACTCATTTCCCATACACAATGAATATTAATCATGATATGAAATAATTATCCAATACCTTAGGGGATATATAATTCTTGGACCACCAATAATATCATAATATATATGTGTATATGTGTTTCAAATGAGTAAATCATATATATATATATATCATAATAATATAAAAATACCATGAAAATAAAATGGGTCACATTATCTTTTCTAATGCTTTAAAACTGGTATAATATAAAAATTCCCCTGAAAATAAGGTATTGTGTCATTTTTGATATTTTTAATTAATAAATTAGTACAATTCATGAATATTTATTTTATATGAGGAAATATAATTAATAAACATGAATATAAGTTGGTTGAGAAATAAACCACTTAATCAATGTTTCAAGAAATTAGTGTTGAATTTTTATAAAAGGGAAGCACATTTGTTTACTTAAAAAAGTGGATTGTAATATATTTCTATGAAGTAGATTTTTTTATGAAAAATAATTAAATAGAAAATACATGAATGAATTGATTATTGAAATGGAATAAGGAATAGAAAATTTCCCTTTAATTCAGGTTTATATAATTAAATGAGTGATGGGGGAACATAAAAAACATATATACCCCTAAAAAAGAAATGAAAAAATAAAATAGGTATATATTTAATATGTTTTTCATATTATAGGAAAAATACATGAAAGGATAATAATAGGAATGATAGGTGTAAAGATATTGAAATCAAAACCCTAATGAAAATATGTTTTCTAGAGTTACCATACCTCTAGTCATAACATGTTTGGAACGTGAATCAAAAATAGTAAAAAATAAATTTAAAGTTATTAAATACATTATTCAAAACCATTTACATGTTTATTTTATTTTTAATTATACTTTTATCTTAATTTATAATCATTTTATTAAGACATTATTATCATGATCACCTTCCTACGAATATATGATTCATGTTTTTGATGTCAAATACATTAAATACTAACTATGGATTGGAATTCCAAAAAATTACATAAAAATGTGTAGAGGTATAGAGCCTTAATCATTCCAAAAAAATAAAGGAATGAAATTTGAAAAACCATTCCACCATATTCCATGTATATTGAGTATAAATTTTTTCAATGATTGGTTTGTTCATTTAGTTGGGTTTACTGACCATTTTGAAATTAATTTTTATTATATTTTTTTTTGATATTAACCTATTAATTAAAAGGAAAAATATTATTATATCATTATTATGTTCATATTCAATGATTAAAAGGTTTATTTTAACCATACATAAAGTAGTGATATTTCTTATTTTATAATATCATCAATGTAATTTGTTAAATCCATCCATGAAAGGGTGAGTGTTATAATCATCTATATTTATTGAATTTAGGGTTATATAATTAATTTTATAGTGTAACTATATTTTTAGTTTTATATTTAAATTAGTGATTATGATAATTGGAATGGTTATGTGTAGGAATAAAAATGTGGAATTGAAAAGTGAGATAAATAGAAAAAATAAGTTATCACATAGATATGGATCCTCTATACAACACCTTAATCCATAATATATTGGTCATTTAGTGAGATCAAAACTTATAGGATGTATAATAGAGATATGGAGAGGTACTTCAGAAAATCAATGGTTTGTAATGATGTTTTAATATAAAGATAAATTATTGGAGGAGGGGTATTTATAATGGTATTATATTGATGTTTAAGAATAAAATATTTGAAGAAAGAATTATGTATTAAAATTTAAAAATAAAATATTAATTGGATTGTTGTTTAATAGTTAATGGGATTTTAAAATAGTTATCAAACTTTTAAATGAGTCAAAAATAAATTCATATATACTACAACAAAATATGGTACATATACATCATTTTACAATTCTCAAATGTATATTATTATTTATGAAAAGTATAAAAACATAAACCAAAAACAATTTATAAATTTTTATTTAGAAATTGAAATCCATTTTGTTAAAATAAATTTTTAAATATGTAATATAAATAATGATTAATAATTTAAAAAACAAATTTTTACAGAACAATGGAATTTTTGACCCATTAAAAAATTAAATATTATTTGAAAAAAAATCATTTAAAAAACAAATCTAATTTTTATGAAAACAATATATTAAAATAATGTTTTATTTCGTAATTTAAAATTTATTTAATGTAAAGAAAACATATATGATTGTCAAAAATATAATTACATATTCTTTTGAAATATATTTTTTTAGCCACATTTTACATTTTTGTTTAATTATATTCATATATAAATTAATCAAAATTTTACTTTGTAATATACAAAAATATTACATAAATGGTTCAGTAGTCTGATTAATATTCTATTAGTTACTTTTCAAATCCAATTTTCATATTTCTAATGGTCTTATTTCTGATGGACATATTGTTTTTCAACATAATACAAATGGATCTAATTCCTTTATTCATCATTCACATTTAAATATAAAAAGGATATATTTATAATCCTAAATGAATATTATATAGATAAGGTTTTGAATCTTTTTTAAAATGTTGTTTATGGGTGTAATTATTATGTAAGACCAAAACTATAAGGCCTCAGTCCTAAACCTTGCATTATATTGAATTAAATGAATAATTCACATTGAGGATCTTTTCAGGTTTATAGTTTTAGAGAATTAGAAAATAACTATTTCATCTCAAAATATTACAATGTAGACACTTCTACTAAGTTTGCATAAAATAAAAACTCTTAAAAAGAAACATGTCTAGTTCCATGTTTTAGATAGAATGACTTTCCCTTGATCCCATCCTTGACCCTATTCCACATTAAGTCCTGTGAAAAACATTTCAAAAAAAAAACTTGGGATGAGCATAAAATGTCTCAGTAAGGGATACACAAAGAATGAAAACTATTAGTTTATCAAAACAACAAGTAAACCATGTATACTTTATCAAAGTAATACTTTTCACCTTTATGAAGTAGTAAAAACTCTTCATGGAATAAAAGATCATTACATACCCTTTTGTATCCAAATTATTACCATAGAAACCATATAAAGATCACATAACATATAAAGGTAACTTGGGACATAAACATACTTAAGTGGAATAACCAAACGATTGACTTCCACACATATCACTTAATCGAATATCCATTCGGCCAACTTCCCTTCATACTTAATGGAATAGCCATACGGCCGACTTCCATACCCAATGCATTGGAGGTTATAACGTAAATACCCGTCCTGGTATTCACGGCACCACCCGTCATAGGTTTTATCATGTAACCACCCGTCAAATGTCCAAGTACCAATATAAAATCATAAAACATAAAACCAATATAAAGGAATGATAAAATTTCCACATTTCAATCACAATATATTATTTAAATATATTGACATAATAGAATCCTTTATCAAAACCATTTTCAATACCAAAATACATAAAATATTATATGGTATTTATTTTATTTTAAAAACATTACGGCTTGTTGATGAATCCAAAGACCAAATAATACTCGTGGCGGCGGAAAAGGTCGTTGTCACCGCGTACGTTAAAAAAACATTCCTTTTTGTCGTTTAGAAAAACTCCTCGTAGAACAAGATTCGTTTTTCATAAAAGTAAAAGTCAAAGGGGTTTATACCATATAAAATAATGTTGTGTATAAAACGAAATATGCCTCAATGAAAGGAGATTGAGACGACGTCCCTTACAAAGATGGTATCCCTGGTTTAAGGATAAATCAGTTACATAATTATGTGTGACAAACGAATACACCAAATATAAGTGTATATTAAGTTTAAAATAATCAATGGTCATTCACAAATATTCAATGGATGAAATATTTAATAACTACATGTTGAACCCAAAGAAATCAAAATTGGGTTAAGAAGTTCCCTTGACAGCCTAACAACATCAAATCAAAATGAGTTGATGAGAGATAAAAAGTGTATCTCATCACTTGGACATAAAATTTACATCAATAAGGATATATGAGATCATATCCCATTATAAAAATATGTAAATTAAAAGACCCAACAAAAGAAGTCTTTTAAAAAGAGGAGGGTGAAAGGTTCCCTTACCGACTTGGGTATCTTTCAAAGCATACACCCCATGAACGAAGGACAATACATCATTGATGTAAATACTCATAAACGATAGTATATTTCACAAAGAGTATAATAATGGGCAGTACATACACCACTCAAAGAAAATTGTGGCAAATGTAGCATAAATCTCACAGGAATAAAAGGGAGATGAAAAATCCCTTACGATAACTCGGCAGCCTAACAACGCCACATAAAACATACAAAAATGGATTGATGTGATAAAATAGAGTATCTCATCATATTAACATAATTTTTATAGGAAGAGGAATATAAAATAACATCCCCCAACATAACAAAGAGGAGCTTAAAAGAAGTGACATAAAGGAGAGTACATAAAAAGAAAGAGAGATGTTATATCTCTTAGGAAAATTCGGCAGCCTAACTGCGCCACTCAAAACATCCAAAATGGATTGTTGAGAGAGAATGGGGTCTCACATCACATGAACATAAATAATTACCATAAGAGTAATATAAAATAACATCCCAATAACAAGAAAGATGAGCTTTAGAAGGAATGACATAAAAGAGTGTACTTAAAAAGAAAGAGAGGAGTAAGATCCCTTACCTTGGGTCCGACTTGACTCGATCGTTCTTTAATCACCTGAATAATAAACATGAGTTAATTTCTACTTCCTTAAAAAAAAATTCAAGTTCATTATTACTTTTATATAACTTATTACCATGTCATAAACATTATGTAATCATTTAAGTTAATAATGTTTGTTTTGTCGATATTTTGTTCTTAAGTTGAAAGTGGACTTCTTACAATTACATGTTGTACATGTGGTCAATGGTTCATTATATCCAGAGTTTTATTCATGATTTATATATCATATATATCATAAATATCCAGTATATCCATGCATTTATAATATTACATAATATTTAGAGTTAAGAAATAAAATGCAGCGTTCATGGAGACGGTAAGCCGTACGTACGCATGAACGCTACTTCCATTTCTATTTCATATTTAATGTAATTAAAACATAATGATACATAATATTATTTTAATTCCAGTATGGTATCATATATAATATCATTAAATATATCATTTATACGTACCACATATGGTATTAACCAATCAAATCACTTTGAGGGGTCGGTAGTCCGCACATCCTTAAATGAAGATATCGCGTTTAACCATAATGGAAACCATAAAGGCATGGCATAGATGAAAAATACAGAAGATTAAGTAAAAAATAAACATATTAGATATCATATATAAATATAGTGTCATCTTAATGTCCACCTTTGAAGGTGTTAGATGAATGTTGAACAATCATCGTTTCGGGAGGCAGAAATTCGCCATCCACGGAAACAGTATGTTCTTTAACCATTAGATGTAGGTGTGTGTAAGTGTAGCTCGATTACATATTTTAACAAAATCCTAGTATATTTAAGATACTGGATTTGTTACAAAATAAATTAATAAAAAGAGTTCAGGGGGTCGGAGAAGCAAAATAAAACAGAAGGACACAAGTGAAGACATTACCTTTAAATCGGGTAACTTCCTTTGATTTGAGCTCAAAGGCTTCCTTGGAAATGATTCTGCCCAACCTGAGGCTTCAAGGAGTTATAGAGGGATGTGTAGAGATGTAATAGGCAGTGGTTGGCCGAGCTAAAGGCTTGAGAGGTGTGTGTAAGGAGGTAGAGGTGGGGGCCTTTTATAAGAGGGGAGGATGGGCACTCTTGGAAAGCAAGCAAATGTTACTTTATTTGAAAACGAGTTTCGGATTTAAATTGTCCGAAATTGATATAATTAGTGGATAAGGTGATAAGGGTTCTAAATCCTCCCATCCAATTGGTTTTGGACATGTGTAGTTCTATGATATTACATTATCTTTCCATTTTATTTAAATCCTTAAATAATGAGGTCATCGCTGCATCATCATGATGTCAAAAATAATTTAGTTTATTTAATGTCTAAAAATAATAAAACAAATACTGTGATGTAGGAAATCGTTTTTTCTTTCCAATGACTATTTATAGTCAAAAATCTGACTTGTATAACCCCATGTAAAAATTGTTTTTGTAAAACATCTCATGTTTGTGTCATTTTTACTTTATCATTAAATAAAAAGGTATTTATGTCATTTTCCAACAAAAGTGGCTCCATGGGGTCCCCAAGATGACCCATGGATTTTATTGGTCGTCCATGACACATCCAATGAGGGTAGGACATGTGTCTAGGACATTTCATTTTATTAAAACATTATTCTTACCTTAAACTACACTAATTACCTCTAATCGCGATTTAAAACTTAATAAGTTACTATTAACCAAAAAATTATTTTAATCCCATTGAACCACATTTTAAACCTTAATGACAACCAATTATGTAGGATTTTTTAAATTAAAAACACAAAGGTGGCAAAATTTCATTTAAACGGAAAATCAGTTTTAATTAGTACCACTTAGTGGTTTCACTATTCATCAAAAAATTGATGTTTTTCAGAAAATTACCAAAAATTCACCCTGAGCTATATTTGATATTCCGAATTCAAAAATGATGTCTATTTTAAAAAATTCAAAACATATAAGTTGAATTAATTAATTTAATAATTAATTTCCGCTGTCAAAACAAATAGCATGTTTTTATGAAACAAAATGTATCAAAAGATTGACACTAGTTTAAGTTCGATTTCAATGTGAAATTAATTCCATCGACCACTATTGGATTAAATGGAAAAAATATATTCTAATTTCACTTTAAAAAAAATTCAAAAGATAATCTAATCATATAACTAAATTAGATTAAAAAGTGGTTTTGAAATAAAATACAACATTTTTCACTATTAATTAAAAATTGAACTTTTTCAGAAAAATATCAAAAATTTACACAAAGTAAATTTTGATGTCATGATTCTGAAGAAGAATTTTATTTTGTCGAATATAACACATAAAATTGTCGATAAGTGGATTTAAAATAGGTTTGCCATCAAAAGGCGGTTAATCGACCTTTTAAAAAATATTAGAATGTTTACGCTTAAAATTGGATTGATTCGCATTTTTAATACTCTAACATTTATTGTAAAATGTAAAAATATTTTACAAACATATATAATCATTTTTTAGTTAGTTATGTTCATTCCCGGCATTACAACGGCTAGGCGTTAACTACCATTTAAAATAATATTATTTTATTATTAGAGTGCAACGTAAGATTCCCAAGAAACTCGTTGTTCCGTATTGGGTACGCCATCGAGCATAGCATCCCCTTTAAAGTAATATTAATATTTGATTCACAAATATGGATAAATATAAAGATGTCATATTCTTTATTTACCTGGGGAGTTACATCCTTCCCCCCCTTTTGGGAATTCCCTCCTCGTAAGTTTAAAATTGGGCTTGGAAACATCCTTGAAAGTCCCACATCGGAACAAGAGTCTGTAAAACAATAACTTTAAAATAAAGAAAGATAAGTACAAAGGTCACCCTAGTTAACCCATATTAGGATTACAAGTATGAAAATATGGACATGGAGGAAAAACAAAGGGTTATGTTCTGATGGAGAGTGATAGAAAACATGTTTAGGAGAAAGTTAACCACAATAAAATCACAAACATGTGATGGGTTAAACGGTATTCGATTCCCCAGTAGGAAAAGTTAATATACAACATTTTTGTTTGAAGATACTTTTTATTGAGGAATTTATTCATAAGGAAACAAAATCACTTATAATGTTGACTTTCAACTTTTATTACATTCCTTACACAAACTCATATTTTCTCCAAAAGATGAGTATTTAGGAAGACTTTTTCACATTATGAGTACTATAATCAACTTCTAGAGAATCACCTAATCCACAAAAGAGAACTATATACTTCCCATGTCTTTAGACTTTAACCAAAACCAAAACCAAAAAGGTTAGTACAAGATCAGATAATCCAGAATAGGATAACCTTTTATAAAAAAGAAAATCTATTCTTAACATCAAAAATTTGTCCAACAAAACCCAAAGTTCAACGAGGACCATTTGATAATAAATTTGTCCATGAAATTCTTCAAAGTAAACCAAACTAAGATTGAAACCCAAATATTAGAAGGAATTATTCACATAGTCCTCCAAGTTAAATCGTAATAGTTATCTCCATAAATAACCCCAACATTTTTTAACCTCAATCGTTTCTTTATACCTTTAATTTTCATTTGAATTCATTACGATCTCAACATCTTAATTTTTAAAGTCTTATTTCACCACCATAATATAAAATAAAATTATTCCCAAAATCAATAACATCATACCTTGATCATGGCGTCCACTCGGTTTCATTGTCATCTTGCTCACGTAGGTAGAAGTCCCATGCATTACTACAATGATTTAGAGATCCTTCAAAATCATTTGCTTCCTCCATCCAAATACACCTCGTACAACATCGGTAATAAGGGTGTTCACAGAAAAACAGTTTTGGAATATAATCAAGTATGACATATAATTCCAAAACATCTGATAAAACATGATTTCTATAAAATAGTCCGACCGAAATTGGGTTGAAACTTTCTATTATCGGTCCTTTTAAAATACCATACATATGTGATGTGAGACTATATTTTAAAAGCAAATATAAATAGTTTTTTCAAGGGTCTCCTACCTCAGCACCATTTTTATAATCATAAAATGCTTCAAATTCTTATGATAATGTAAAATATTTGAAAATACCTTGATAATATTAACCTTTCTTGAAAGTATGAAAATATTGTGAAAATTGTATTTGTCTAAAAACGACCCATGATCAATGATGATAACGAGGTATAGTGCAGGTGTTTGATATCTCAAAAAACTGTTTGCGAGTGAGTTGTATACTAGAAAAAGTTTCATAATCATCCGAATATGACTTTGCAATAATTATTGCAAGCATGTCATAAGGAAGAGATAGGAATATCATTTGAGATCCTTCTCCTTCCATTAGTAACCGACATTACATGTCCTGAAAAAATGTTATAAAACAAGGATTTAACTGAAATAATAGATATAGGGACTAATCATGTGTCTCACAACAACTCCTAATCCATAAAGTTGTCTAAACCGACCTTTTATACCAACTATAAGGCCCCAGCCTTAAACCTTACTTAATATTTAATTAAATGAATAATTCACATTGAGGATCTTTTCAGGTTTAGAGTTTTAGAGAATTAGAAAATAACTATTATATCTCAAAAGATTACAAAGTAGACACTTCTACTAAGTTTCCATAAAATAAAAACTTTTAAAAAGAAACATGTCTAGTTCCATGTTTTAGATATCATGACTTTCCCTTGATCATATCCTTGACCCTATTCCACATTAAGTCTTGTGAAAAACATTTCAAAAAAAACTTGGGGTGAGAATTAAAAGCTCAGTAAGGGATACACAAAGAATGAAAACTGTTAGTTTATCAAAGCAACAAGTAAACCATGTATACTTTATCAAATTAATACTTTTCACCTTTATGAAGTAGTAAAAACTCTTCACTGAATGAAAGATCATTACTTACCTTTTTGTAACCAAAATATTACCATATAACCCATATAAAGATCACATAACATATAAAGGTAACTTGGGACATATACATACTTAAGTGGAATAACCATACGGTCGACTTCCACACATATCACATAATGGAATATCCATTCTTCCAACTTCCATTCATACATAATGGAATAGCCATACGGCCGACTTCATTACCCAATGCATTGGAGGTTATAACGTAACCACCCGTCCTGGTATTCACTGCACCATCCGTCATATGGTTTATCACGTAACCACCCATCAAATGTCCAAGTACCAATATAAAATCATAAAACATAAAACCTATATAAAGGAATGATAACATTTCCACATTTAAATCACAATATATTATTTAAATATATTGACATAATTGAATCCTTTATCAAAAACATTTTCTATACCAAAATACAGAAAAGAGTATATGGTATTTATTTTATTTTAAAAACATTACAGCTTATTGAGGAAGCCAAAGACCAAATAATACTCGCAGTGGTGGAAAAGGTCGTTGTCACCGCGTACGTTAAAAAAAACATTCCTTTTTGTCATTTAGTAAAACTCCTCGTAGAAAAAGATTCCATTTGTATAAAAGTAAAAGTCAAAGGGGTATATACACCGTATAAAAGAAAGTTGTGTATAAAATGAAATATGCCTCAATGAAAGGAGATTGAGACGAAGTCCCTTACAAAGACGGTATCCCTGGTTTAAGGATAAATCAGTTACATAATTATGTGTGAAAAATGAATACACCAAATATAAGTGGATATTAAGTGTAAAATAATCAATGGTCATTCACACATATTCAAAGGATGACATATTCAATAACTACATGTTGAACCCAAAGAAATCGAAATTGTGTTAAGAAGTTCCCTTGACAGCCTAACTGCGTCACATAAAAATGAGTTGATCAGAGATAAAAACTGTATCTCATCACTTGGACATTAAATTTTAATCAATAAGGATATATGAGAACATATCCCAACATAACAATATGTAAATTAAAAGACCCAACAAAATAAGTCTTTTAAAAAGAGGATGGTGAAAGGTTCCCTTGCCGACTTGGGTATCTTTCAAAGCATACACCCCATGAAAGAAGGACAATACATCATTGATGTAAATACTCATAAACGAAATTATTTTTCACAAAGAGTAGAATAATGGGTAGTACATACACCACTCAAAGGAAATTGTGGAAAATGTAGCATAAATCTCACGGGAATAAAAGTGAGATGAAAAATCCCTTACGAAAACTCGGCAGCCTAACGGCGCCACATAATACTTACAAAAATGGATTGATGAGATCAAATAGGATATCTCATCATATTAACATAAAGTTTATAGAAATATGAATATAAAATAAAATCCCCCAACATAACAAAGAGGAGCTTAAAAGAAGTGACATAAAGTAGAGTACTTAAAAAGAAAGAGAGAGGTTATATCTCTTATGAAAATTCGGCAGCCTAACGGCACCAATCAAAACATCCAAAATGGATTGATGAGAGGGAATAGGGTCTTTCATCACATGAACATAAAAAATTACAGTAAGAGTAATATAAAAGAACATCCCAATAACAAGAAAGATGATCTTTACAAGGAATGACATAAAAGAGTGTACTTAAAAAGAAAGAGAGGAGTAAGATCCCATACCTCGGGTCCGATATGACTCTATCGTTATTTAATCTCCTGAATAATATAATTGAGTTAATTTCTAATTCCTTAAAATCATTTTTAAAGTTCATTATTAATTTTATATCACTTATTACCATGTCGTAAACATTATGTAATCATTTAAGATAATAATGTTTGTTTTGTCGATATTTGGTTCTTAAGTCGAAAGTGGACTTCTTACAATTACATGTTGTTCGTGTGGTCAATGGTTCATTATATCCAGAATTGTTTTCATGATGTTGATATCATATATATAATATATATCCAATATATTCATGCATTTATAATATTACATAATATTTAGAGTTATGAAATGAAATGCACCGTTCATGGAGACGGTAAGTCGTACGTACGCATGAACGCTACTTCCATTTCTATTTCATATTTAATGGAATGAAAACGTAATGATACATAATATTATTTTATTCCAGTATGATATCATATATAATATCATTAAATATATCCTTTATACGTACCACATATGGTATTAACAAATCAAATCACTTTGAGGGGGCGGTAGTCCGCACTTCCTTAAATGAAGATATCGTGTTTACCCATAATGGAAACCATAAAGGCAGGCCATAAATGAAAAATACAGAATCTTAAGTAAAACATAAATATATTTGATATCATATATAAATATAGTGTCATCTTAATGGTCACCTGTGAAGGTGGTAGAAGAATGTTGAACAATCATCATTTCGGGAGGCAGAAATTCGCCATCGACGGAAACAGTATGTTCTTTAACCATTAGATGTAGGTGTGTGCAAGTGTAGCTCTAATAATTGTTATAAAAAAAACTTAGTATATTGAAGATACAGGATTTATTACAAAATAAATGAATAAAACGAGTTTAGGGGGTTGGAGAAGCAAAATAAAACAAAAGGACACAAGTGATGACATTACCTTTAAATCAGGTAACTTCCTTTGATTTGAGCTCAAAGGCTTCCTTGGAAAAGATTCTGTCCAAAGTGAGGCTTCACAGAGTTAGGGAGGGATGTGGAAAGATGGAATGGGCAGAGGTTGGCTGATCCAAAGGCTTGAGAGGTGTGGGTAAGGAGGTAGAGGTGGGGGCCTTTTATAAGAGGAGAGGAGGGGCACTCTTGGAAAGTAAGCAAATGTTACATTATTTGTAAATGGGTTTCATATTTAAAAGGTCCCACATTGATATAATTTGTGGAAAAGGTGATAAGGGTTATAAATACAACCATACAATTGGTATTGGACATGTGTAGGTCTTAGATATTACATTATCGTTCCATTTTATTTAAATTGTTAAATAATGAGGTGATAGCTGCATCATAATGATGTCATAAATAATTTAATTTATTTAATGTCTAAAAATTATAAAAAAATAATGTGATGTAGGAAATCTATTTTCCTTTCCAATGACTATTTATAGTCAAAAATATGACTTGTATAACCCCATGTAGAAATTTTTTTAGTAAAACATCCAAAGTTTGTGTCATTTTTACTTTATCATTAAATAAAAAGGTATTTATGTCATTTTCAAACCAAAGTGGCTCCATGGGGTCCCCAAGTTGACCCATGGATTTTCTTGGTCGGCCATGACACATCCAATTAGGGTAGGACATTTTTCTAGGTCATTTCATTTTATTAAAACATTATTCTTACCTTAAACTACACTAATTACCTCTAATTGCAATTAAAAACTTAATAAGTTACTATTCACCAGAAAATTATTTTAATCCCATTGAACCACATCTTACTTCTTAATGACAACCATTTATGTCATATTTTTGAAATTCAAAACACAAAGGTGGCAAAATTTCATTTAATCATAATATCCGTTTTTATAAGTACCACTTAGTGGTTTCAGTATTCATCAAAAATTGAAGTTTTTCAGAAAATCACCAAAAATTCACCCTATGCTATATTTGATATTCCGAATTCAAGAATGATTTATATTTTAAAAAATTCAAAACATATAAGTTTCATTAATTAATTTATTAATTAATTCCCGCTTTCAAAAAAATAGCATGTTTTTATGAAACAAAATTTATCAAAAGATGGACACTAGTTTAAGTTCGATTTCAAAGTGAAATTAATTCCATCGACCACTATTGGATAAAATGGTAAAAATATATTATAATTTACCTTTAAAACCAATTAAAAAGATAATATAATCATATAACTTAATTAGATTAAAAAGAGGTTTTGAATTAAAATACAACATTATTCACTATTCATTAAAAATTGAACTTTTTCGGAAAAATAACCAAAATTTACACAATGTAAATTTTGATGTCCTGATTCTAAATAAGAATTTTATTTTGTCAAATATAACTCATAAAATTGTCAAAAAGTGGATTTAAAAGTGGTTCGCCATCAAAAGGCGGTTAATCGACCTTTTAAAGAATATTAGAATGTTTACGCTTAAAATTGGATTCATTCGCATTTTTAATACTCTAACATTTATTGTAAAAATTAAAAATATTTTACAAACATATATATTCATTTTGTAGTTAGTTCTGTTCATTCATGCCATTACAATGGCTAGGCATTAACTACTATTTAAAATAATATTATTTTATTATTAGAGTGCAACGTAAGATTCCCAAGAAACATGTTGTTGCGTATTGGGTACGCCATCTAGCATAGCATCCCCTTTAAAGTAATATTAATTTTTGATTCACAAATATGGATAAATATAAAGATGTCATATTCTTTATTTACCTGGGGTGTTACAAAAACGATCCAAATTCTTTAATTCGACTTATTTAATATTTTTTTATTTTTTATCCCATTTTATTATATGTAATTTTGATGGGTATATTTTTCCTTTAAATATAATTTTATACAATATTATAAAAATTAATTGACATATTTATTTTTAGGATCATGTTATTTATAATATATTAAAAAATATGAAATTTATTCATATGTCCAATTCTGTATAAAAAAATAATTTGTCATTAAAATCTCTATTCATATAAATATTTAGGTATTATAGATAGTCATATGTGATTATACCGATTTTTTTGTGGGTTTTCCAAAATATTGGAGGGTCCTATAGTGATAGGAAATTATTTTTCAAATCCATATGGTGGTGACAAAAATGTACTATCAGGGATCCAACATGGTATTTTAATGGATTTTTATTTCTAACTATGATCATAATTCCAAGGTCGTTGGTGTCTATTTTTTTATCCAAATTCAAAAAATATATCCCATTTATAGAATTTCATTGTGGAGAAATCCAAGACTCAAAACGTTCTTCACACAATTTATGACATACCATGTTATTACTAACCACTTTGAATTGAATTTGATCATTCTAAAAAAAGATCATAAATATATTAATCATATATTAAAACCAAAATAAAATTGAATTTTAAATTCATGATTTTTCATAAGTTAATTTATACCTTAATAAAACATAGTTCTGAAACTCTGTAATGATAATGGAAAAATGAATAAAATTTTGTAAAATAATAATGAAAATATTTAAGAAGATTTTATAGATACTTAAAATCTCTAAATTTCATTATAATAATTATATTTATTGTTAAATAAGGTTATAAAAATGTATCATGTTTAATATATATCACACATGACATAACTAATGGATGAATTACATAAGTTTTTAGAATATAATATATTTCTCATATGATATATTTTGTGGGAATCTAAAGTAATAATAGTATTGGGATTATAATATCCTCATAATGTATAATAATTCATAAAAATAATTATCTAATATAATATTTTTTTCATTCTATAATTTTTTGTTCAAAAACAATTTGTTGTCATATTTCATTTCTCCAAAAAAAATTATTTAAATTTATTTTAAATGTTAATTGTAAAAATATTGTGTGTTTGGAAATTTTATATTAATATTTTAATTCAAAAATTTGGGCCTTCCTATGATGGTCTATTATTATTCTAGGCATATGTTTTCGTGAATTTAATTATCAATTTTTTTTGTCAACATTATCCTATAAATCAAACATTATTTCTAATCTATAATCTTTTGTAATCTATTTTCGGCTATAATCCACTTTAGGATTCTATTGTATTTTCCGAGTGTGGTCTGATGTGGTAATATATATTTTTTCATTTGGTTTTCCTTTAGGCTCACTATTTTTTATTCATATCCCACCATATCATCCAAAACTATTGTTCATTCGTTTTTATTGAATTATGTTGATTCCATAGATTTAGTTTGAATAGGTGATCTGCTAGTTCAATGAAACATGTATTTTCAACTTCATCTTCCATGGGTTTTGATATTGTTTAATATATAAAGAGGAGTTGCATAGTTTTTTATAAATGTATCAATCATTCATGTTACTTTTTACATCACTTATAGTGGATAGAATGTTAATGTTTTTGTGTGAAGGTGGTGTATGATGCCCGGAAGAGTCGTTTTATAGCACTGATAGAACCAAATTAATCTTTCAAAGGAAAAAATTTATGTCCTTGGGGTAGTTCCTATTTTTTCCCTATCTTCATTTTGTTATTTGGTTCTATAGAAATTTCATTTGGTTGTCTTTAATTCACCTAGAATTTCATGATTTAGTCTGTCTAGTTCTGTGGTATTTTTTCATATCCTCAAACTCTGAGTGACGATGTGATACTATGGTGAAAAGAGCCTCATACTCAGATAGATTATTTAATCATGGTTTTCAAACTCTTCTTTCTTTCATATCCTTGATATATTCATACTATCATTTTGACATTGAATAACAAAAATATCATTTTTATTGATCATTCCATGTATATATGGCCAATTTTGTTGGAATTGCAATAGAAATTTGTGTACTTTTTCACTATATAGTTTCATTATTTCTTTCTAATTATGTTTTTTAGAATTCTTATGTTGCATTTTTTCCACTACTTCTCAAATGACATCCATAAACCCAATCATTCATACATCCCTTTTGGGTGTGTTTTTTGTTTTTTTGGACCTACCACTACCGTAAATAATTGGTATAGTGTCAGGAATATTGGATTTAGTTATTTTGACTGCAAACATTAAGGATGATAAGTTTGATAGTGATAATTATTTATATTTGGGGATAGTTAATATGAGATCTATTATTGTATAAAATATAAATATTTATTCACTATAAAGAAGCCTGAAACCTAATTTCACAATGCCTAATAAAAATTAGTGTTTTTCTACATATATATTTTTTAACCATATCATTACTCATAAAATTCATTATGTGTTATATTTTTCACCGTAGAAGATACTGACATATATGAATTTACTTAAGAGAAAAATATTAAGGACATTTGGATGATCATAAAATGCCTATTTATGAGTCTATGTTTTATTGATTATTATTAATAAAATGTGATGTTATTACTTTAAATTAATTATATATCCTCTATCTAGGCACACATTATTTTTTTCAACTATGAAATTATTGATATGGCTAATATAAATGTTTTTTTACACTATAATAACAAGGATATTATTTGGTTGATCTCCCATGATGTTTCATTTAATTTATTAAAACATTCCATGATATAAATTAAGGATACTGTGACATTAGAAAATTTTAACACTACCATTCTATCAAGGGATACTAAGACTTATAGATTGAAAGAAGATTCTTGAGAGGTCAATATTATTCCCTAGTTGTTGAAATTTATATTTCATCCTAAAAATATAAATGATAAGAAAAATGTGACCTGGTTAATTGTTTTTAATAATATGTGTGTGGTATGACCGTAAAAATTAGAAGATACTTCCACAGGATTAAACATAGGTACATTATAACTGAGAAAATTTATAATATTTCCTATTTTTTACAATGTTGATTTCATGTAGGAGTCTATTTTTCATCCCATATAGCAGTGTTAGATATATTTGTAAGATGTATTTATATAGAGTTACTAATAATATATCGTTATATATTTGTAGGGTCCTATAGAAGATATGGTTATGATAGGTATAATTTTTTAGAATATTTGGGCTTCATAGAGGTATTTCTCTTTTCATCCTACTGAGAATTATTATTGTGTTTTTATAAAACTATACTACATTGAAATTTGTATATTTAATTTTCCTAGTTTCATGATTAATTATTTCAATCTTCATGGAAGGTTTAGGTCTATTTTTATTTGTGGTTGGTGTTTGATTACCTTATTGAATATCGTGGAATGTATTTAGGTAGAGTCTTGGGATTATATGGTAAGGTATATTTTTAATCTTTTTGTTAGATTTTTTATATTTTTCTATGAATCCCATGTAATATATAAACATATATGAGAGGGTATAGAAAATAATTGGACACCTCAAATCATGCTGAAAGAAAATTATAATATGATTATTATGTATAAACATAGGGTTTTTGATGCACGTCTGTTGTAGGGTGTGGTGAATGTAATTTAATTTTCCAAGTATAGCATAGAGACGAACTAGGGTTGTCTCTCTTGAGGAGATTTTTTAGACATTGACTCAATTAATCGAATTTATCTAAAAAAATTATTTTTTTAAATCAAGGAATAGAATGATATTTATGTTAAATAAAAGATAAAACTATCATGAAATGACAATATGCAACTAATTTAGAATGAACATTGACTTTATGGGTTGTTTTGTGGGTTCCATCATTCTTCTTATTTGTATTTAAATTATGGTTGATAATTAAATTATGATATATCATCCATTAATTACTATTATTTTATTTATTGGTGTGAAATCTTAAATTCATTTAACAATCTTAACTTCATCTCCTCCTATAATCTAGGTTAATGGTCAACCTCGATCGAGAGTGTTACATCATCCTAGACCTAGCTCTATCGTATTCCATTTTAACCACTGAATAGATCAAATCTATAGTATTAAGATATTTTATCCAGTATAATGCAGGGAAATTATTTAACAAAATAATATAAATGAGTATGTGATCAGTGCCATGGTGGACGATTGCCACACCCGTGCACATCACTGTTTCTCTTAAAAAAATTAATAAAAAATAGGAATTTATGTACAGAATAAATGAAATGTCCACATAGCTTCCCCATGGAAAATACTGAGTTAACCCCTCATTTATTAGAGTAAGAGGTCACGATGGATAATATGATAAGAATAAACGAATAAAAGAAGGATAAAAGATGAAGAAGAAAACATGGTGGATGGGCCGACATATAAATAAAAACTATACATTACTTTATTAAAAATCAAAATTACAATTGAAAAAAAAATTAAATTAAAGAAAATAAACTAATTATACAGAAAGGGGGAAGATTTATAGCCAGCCTCCCTTGGTGGATATCTCCTCCTTGGTGCCTTGAAAGAATGGATGGATAATGGGATGATTTGGGAAGGAGTTGTGGGCCTCCTTTTATAGGTATAATTATGAACTCTGAATATTTGTGCATTTTATCCTAATAAATGGCCGATTCACGCATGGACCCCTCATTAAAAGTTTCTACTTGATGTGTTTTCAGTTCATCTGAAAAATTTCAACTCATTTTCACTTTGGATATATGAGTTATTAATTTCTCATTGGAGGTTTCTTTCTATGGATGAAGCTTCTAGGATGGTTACTCTAAATGTATAACATTGAATGGAAGCCTTAATAACTTCAAAACCCCTACAAATTTGTTTTAGAGACGGCCCTATTTTTCCCCATTTTATCCTAAGTGTACAAATATCCCTTGGATTTGTATAGGAAGAGTCATGGTTCTTTTACGGTTGTGGGTTCCACTATGTTATCCCATAAAAGTCATTAACATCATTGATTATTAATCCATTTAGATGGATAAATAATCTCTTGGTCCAGAAGACAAAGATGGAGGAAATAAAATAAGGATTCCAAAAAAAAATATTCACTCAATTTGAAATTATATTTTAAAATTAATGAATAAACTACCCTAGTGATAAAAATATTTCATAATTTTAGATTAAGCCGCTTTTTGCATTTAGGCCCTAATTACCACAAAAACCTAAATACATGACAATTACCCATACAATAACACTATTTTGGGATTATAAACAATGATTTACAATATAAAATATATGAAAATGTGATCTTCATCACTCCCTCAAACATAAACATTGAACTCCTGGCCATTCATCTTACATTCAAATCTAAATACACTCTACAATCAAAAATCGGAAAAATATCAATGATCTTATCCAAAATATAATTACATCATGTATCATCTATGAAAAAAAAATTATCTTATTCTCATTTCAAACATTCAAATTTTTTCAACAACATAAATCAATCCATGACCCAATCAAAACATACCTCGCATTGAAATTTATGTCACTCTTCACTCAAGGGCAATTGAATATAGAGTTATGCTCATACTTGGGAATCACATGTATTCCCATAGTCTTGGGAAAATTTGAATTTATCTAAAGAGTGAAACATGACAATGAATTCAATCATGTGGGATTTAATTAAAGGTTCAAACAATTTTTTGGCTTAGGGTTGGTGGGAAAATTATTGATACATTTTCTGGCTAGAAATAGGAGGTTGGACTCTTTATTAAAATGATTGATTAATTAAAGTGAAATCATAAAAAATTACTCTCTCAATCCTTCTTGAAAATGTGAAAAAAAACACCAACCCTTCTTATGATATTTAACTTGAGCCAATTAGTTATTTTAATGAATGATATCATCAAATTCTCCATTTTTTTAAAAGCTCCAGAAAGGAACAACATTATTTTCTTTTCTTATATTAATTTTTTATGGAGGATGAGCTGAAAATTTAATACAATGAATGAATGAAAATTAATTCCCTTGATTTTAAATAGGTACATGAGTCGTAAATGAATGTAGAATGAGGAATTCAAGATCATATTTTTTTCATTTTTAAATGAGCAATGGATGAATGAAAAAGCATAATGAAAAGACGACACATGCCCAATTCTCTTATTATGAACTACCCAAAGTATTTACACAAACCATTCACCAATAATAAATGATACATATACCAATGTAGACTAACTAAAGGCCCTTTCCTGACAATCAAACTTGAAATACCCATGAAAAAAATACTAAAAGTGAGGGTTAGTGAAGAAATTTTGTCTTGTAATGTGGCTTAAACCTATAAGGTAATTCATGGAATCTAAGAGAATAAGATGGATAAATTTAAAGGGGGGACTCAAGAAAAAAGGTGGCTATCAAAATAAATTTATTGATCATTTCAAATACATTCAATGAAATCCAAAACTTCCAAATAGAATATTCACAAATTATGGTTCTCATACAAAATTCATGTTTCCCTCACGAAAGTCTGGGTACTAGGAATAATATATAAAAGTGGTATAGAATACCTCGTAGGATCGGAAAAATATTTTGAGTCAGTGTTTCATGGGAATGTATTACAAAAATCATTCAAACTCATAAATATTCTTGAAAATACATTTCAAGGAAAAATAATTCACATCATCCATACATTAAAATTCATTATTTCAAAAACCATGTCAACACTTTCAAAATCAATTAATGTGGGAAAAGTGATCAGAATATTCACTAAAGCATAAAAATCCAAAAAAAAAATATAAACAAAAATGAAAATCAGACAAGAATAACTATGTTGGTTGACACTCTTCTGCACATAAATCTTACTACCCCCTTATTTCAATTCAACAAAATATAAATATAAATGTTAAAAAACTAGGGGAAGGAACGATACAACCAGAAATTATTTTTGAATTAGATTCCATGAGATAAGCTCTTAAAATATAACACCTTAAAACTACACGAATATAATAAAAATACATAAGAAAAATAAATAAAAATAAATTTAATTGGAATAGAAAAGAGATAATTCATGGTTTAGACCTCCAAGATGGTGCTAGGTTTTTACTGCCCCTATTCTACCAGTTTTAGTGGATTATACCCACTCATAATGTGGTTGTGGTTTTGTTGAGATGAACCAACACATGTGAATTTTTACAATGTCCTTGAGTATAAACATAATGTTGAGAACTCCAATTTATATAAGATAGTTCCCAACCCCAAGAAAGAATAAAGATGAAATTTGAGGTTTGGAGAGGGAGGGAATAGAATATAGGGGTACTCCCTACTTACTTTCATGGTCTCCTTATCTATATGGTTTGAATTTTTTTGTTGAGGAGGTAGTCACACCACCATGTTATCCAACTCTTCTTCTATAGTCACCATTAGTTCAGTAGTCTCTTCTTTAACATCCACAATCTGCTCTATTTGTGTTGAATCAAAAATTTCAAAGAAACAGAAGTCAAAAAACAATTTATCTTGAATAATATTAAAACATGATGAATAAATAAAAAAATATTCAATTTCATGTAATTCATCTTTGTAATTGATCTCTTCAGGCATGACCATTGAAAACTCAATATCAATAGGTGAATCTTCTTCATTAGCTTCCAAAGGAAGAGAGAGACAGAAATTGTCTAATGCTTCATTATCATGGATCAGAATATCATGTTTCCAGTTACCTTCAACAAATTTATTGCAATATTCTTCCAAAAAATATTGATCTCACATCACTGTATCACATAGATTGTGTACATTCGAGACATCCTTGAGTACATGTTGAATGTGGGATGATGTGATTAGTTACTTTAATGGTCATTCTCACTCACCAAATGTTTTTTAACTTAAAAATGATGGGTGAAATCTCTTCCACCCCTCATTCTGGTTCAGCTTCCAGTTCAGGTTTTGGTTATTCTAGGGATGTGCGTACATATTCACTAACCAATTCGATTTGTCTCTCCAAGTTTTTCACATTTTCGCTAATACTTTAAAATGGAGGATCAAGATTATTGTAAAAATAATCCTGTATTTAGATTGGTTAGTCCAGGTTTAATAATCAAAATTTGAATACATCATGAACAAAAAAGTTTTTTTAAGTATTTTAAAATTTTATGATTTTTTTGTTTTTTAAAGAAATCCATAAAGAATGCGAAAATTGATAACGATAAGTATACTAATGATTAGCTCCATGGAAATAGAAACAGTTTTGACACAAGCATGTCGTAGGGCATGGCAAAAGCAATTTAACTTTCCTAGTGTAGCATTGAATCTGGCCATATTTTCCTTTCTTGAGGATCTTTTTCAGTCGTTCACTCACATAATCTTATTTAACTCAACGTATTTTTTTAAATTTAATCTAGGAATATAATACAATTTAATTTAAATTTCATATTAGACTTACATGAAATAACAAAATGACACTAATTCTGAAAGAACATGGCCTTTATGGGTTGGTTTATGGGTTCCATCATTCTCCTTGTTGGTATTTAAATTATGTTTGATAATTATATTATGATATCTCATTCATGAATTTCTATTAATTTATTTATCGGTGTGAAATCCTGAATGCATTTAGAAATCTTAACTTCACCTCCTTCTATAATCAATGTTGATGGAACACCTCGATCGAGATTTTGACTTCTTCTAAGAACTGACTACATCATATGTCATTTCGACCATGAAATGGCTCAACTCCAACATATGAAGAGCTCGTATACAGTATAATGGAGGAAAATTTTTTATAAAATAATATAGATGAGATTGAGATCAGTGTCGTGTTGGACGATTACCATACCCGTGAACATCACTCTTTCTCATCACAAACATAATATAACAAATGAATTTAAGTATAGAATAAATGAAATTGCCACATACCTCCCCCAAGACAAATCATGGGTTGACACCTATTTTTTTTGGGTAAGTGGTCACAATGGATAATATGAGAATATTAAAAGAAGAAAAGAAGGATAAAAAATGAGGAAGAAAAATGGGTGAATGGGTGGACACAAAAATAAAAAACAATAAATTAATCTATTAGAAATCTAAATTAAAATTGAAGACAAAAAATAAACAAATTTAAAAAAAAGGGGAGATTTGTGGCTGACCTCTTTTGGAGGGGATATCTTCATTGATGCTTTGATGGAATAGATGGAGAATGGGATGATTTGGGAAAGGGGTGAGGACCTCCTTTTATAGTCATAATTCTGTACTCTGATAGTTTTCTCATTGTTGTCACAATAAATGGCTGATTCACGCATCGACCTCACATAAAGGATGTTCCATAATGTGTTGAATGCTAACCTTAAATATTTCAGCTCATTTTGACACAGGATGAATGCGTTATTAATTTTTCATTGGAGGATTATTTTTATGGACATTTCTTCTATAAAGGTTCATCCAAATGTACAACATTTAATGAAACCCCTAATGACTTCAAAACTTCCCCAAATTTGTTGTAGATCCGGCCCTAGCTTTTCTCGTGTTATCCCATGTGAATACACATCAATTGGATTTGTATATCCTTAGTTGTGGTTTGTCATGAACCGAATCCGGTCTCCATAAAAACCGGCACTCGAACTTGACCTCCACATGTCTCAAAGGGCATTACCAATCCTCATGGGCTGTCAGAAGTACCTGGGTATCATAAAATGAATATTTTGAACAATTTACCCGATTTTATAACCTTAAAACAACAAAGGAATCCAATAAAACGAATCTGGATTTTTCAATACAAATATTCTTTTACAAATAAATCAGAATTAAATTACATATTTTAAAACAACTGAAGAAGACTATAACAATGGTAAAAAAATGAAAAGGGCACATCCCAAGAACCCTTAGGAAAAGGGGCATTGCCCTCAAGCCATCTCCACAAGACTTCACCACGAAGGACCTACTAGAAACCCGAACTACTAGAATTAATAATGTACCCAACATGCGACAACAAAAATAACCAAGTATACTTACACCCAAGGGTGTAAGTATGGTGTGATCCAAACACAAATAGGATACCCCCACTAATAGATTCCATGTGATAAACATTTAATTATGAAAAGCAAGCAAGTTTTCGAAAACATGAAATGCTAGTTACAATTTCTAAAAGATGCAACATAAAATAAAAACAGTTTTCCAGTGGGATAATTTAAAGAATAAACACTTTTAAAATAAATTCCAATGCTACTGAATTTTCCAGCCACTCATACCGTATTACAAAGGTAAGTACAAAATATCTAGTGAGGACAAGCAATGGGAAATAACCCCTGGGCACTAACTAGCTTTGGGTCCAAGGAACCTCGTATCTCAGTGAGAGTAACCCTCAAAAATATATGTTATCATGCATGAACCACTAGTAGGGAACATACCCATAACCTAGTGGTCCCCAATTATCATCATTATAGATTAGTAATAGTTGTCAGCGTCAATATTTCTATGATAAACAGATGCCAAACCCCATGGATTCACTAGCATACTAGTACATGTCCACCCACCTAGATACCCAAGTTTTCCCTTTCGGTTCAAACATGTTAAACAAGTCAATGTATATAATCTTCACATTCAATTATCTTTTCCATATCATAGATTCACCAAACAGCCCACATGTATAAAAAAAGACAAAAAAATTTCACCTTTTATTCAAATTGATTTTGAAATCCGACTCACACTAAAATAGCCCACAACACATTTCACATTTTTAACAATTCGTTATATCAATTAAAAAAATTATAAAACAATTCCAATATATTATAAATCTCATAAAATCCCACTCACCTGTTATATAATACCCTTTTTACCTTCAAAATAATTTAATCATCAAACTTACACAAAATAACCCACAAACAATTTTCGCTCTGACATCACAATTTAATAAACCATTTCAGTAATTTACAAAACATTATAAAAATGATTGACATCTTAAAACCTCAGTTCACCTTTCAAAACCCCATAATAGGTAAAACACACATACCAAACAGTACATATTCACCTTTTCTATCTTATTTTTACCAACTAAAACCCTTACAATTTTCCTAAAAATAACCCAAGTGGTGTAAATATGTTTGGCACACAAAACCCATTTCAAAACCCCCATTTAAGACCAAAAACCATACTAATTCCTATCCAAAACATAATTTTAATCCCTAGAGACATTTAAAAAACCAATTTCTTGTTTTATAAAATCACCATGAATAATAATACAAAAGATCCAAATGAAAACACACATTTTCATAAAATACTCTCAAGAAGTATAACAATTTTTTACACATAAAACATATTCAAAACCCCTATTTTTAGCCCCAAATGACAATAACACATTGAAAAACAATAATTTTCATGCGAAAAAAGATTTTGTAAACAAATTTCATATGTTATAAAATTCACCCAAATATTACCCCACGTGTAAAACATGAAAACACCCAATTTCATGTTGAAATGAAACTATAAAATTAATCACATAACCAAATCAATCATAAACATTTTTTCGCACCACACCAATATATGAGGAATATGGAAAATGACTAAATATAGAAAGTTAACTCATCAATAATTGTTTACACATGGAACCACCTACCGAAAGTGTCGAATCCATCAAAACATGGTGTGAATCATCAACCACAACACCGCCACATCACAAGGAAGATAAATCCAGCCTTATACCACAATATTTAACCAAACATACACCAAATTAAACCATAGGTTCAAACCCTAACTTCTGGACATTTTAGAACACAATTAAAGTGGGTGGAAACCCTAAGGAGAAGGAAGAAATTGAAGAGGGGAACACTTACTGAAAACAATATTGAATAAAATGACCGAAAATCCACCAGTATATGAATTTGAAAACATACAAACATTGTACGAAAGTTATAACAAGGATGAAGAGATCATGTAGGAACAATAGTGGGTGATATAGAGTAAATATAGATGTAATCTTGAAAGGATCAATTTAACTCTCCAAATCTGAGTGATTTCTGAAATACAGAGATGTTTTGACCAATTTTGAAATTCTATTGGGATCTAAATTGTGGGAGGAGAAAATGAGGGTGCGCCTTAGGTATGTGGGATCTGGTGAGAGTTGGAATCACCGAAAAAAACGTAAATATTAATGGAGATATTAAAGAATTAAAATTAATTTTTAATGTAGAAAATGGGCATTCGGGCATGCCCAATCCCTTAAATAAAAACCCATATCCACCATGATTATGGATTTTTAAATGGTCAAAATTAATATGGTTGTGTAAATAGGCCAATGGATGAAAATTATGAATTTAAATGGGCAAAAAATGTGGAAAAATGAAGCAGTTATAATGGAATCAATTTTTTTTAAAATCTGGAATTGTGCTCACGGTTTGGCCCAATTAATGAAAACTCACTAATTCCTCCTTAAAATCTAGGGAAACCCCCAAAAAAATAAAAAAAATGGAATTTAATCGGAATTTAACTTTAAAATAAGTCATGTATGTGACAATTATCCCCGCCATGGAAACTTTCAGCCTCAGAAAGTCACATCAAGGCCAAAGTAACAACCAAACCCAATTGAGAAACCGAGAGGTACTCCCTTTCCTGGTTTCACCCCCAAAGGCAAACACACCTCCACTGATCAATTAATGAATTATTACTATCACAACCAAAACATACACCACTTTAATGAAATTATCAATCACATTCATACGTATGACCAAAATAAAACTCCTTGTACACTATCAGAACAAGACTCAATAAATTCACCCAAACGAACAACAACATCGAACAAGGTTACACTTACCTAGCTATAACTAAACCATTGGGAACTCTCAAATCTCAAAATATACCCAAGGATTCTGTAGGTAGGTTGATAGCTCCAAACGAGCCTACCTACCACCAATTCATGTCCATGGATAACTCTGAGTTACTAGTACGGGGGAAAAAAAATATGCTCCCCACCAATAAAGACAACCTATATTTTTTCCGACACAGAATCTGGACACTAACAGGGGGCCTGAATGGACTCCCTAGTACAAAGGGTATACATCCATAAAAAATTACAAACTAACTTATATAATACTCATAGTGGGTCTCACCACCATAAGAACAAACCATCTTAACTGACCAGCAAGAGCTGGTACAGAAAGACCCCAAAATATAAAGAGTTAGGATGACCACATGGTTAGTCTCCACAGTTTGAGAAACAATGCACTAACAGTGGGGGTCATTCTATATACATGGTTTTCTAAGGCATGGTCACTACTAACCAAGCACAAACCATGTGCTCAACCTATCTATACAAACTTCAATCCTTTCTCCAAAGACTCAATGGAAACCAAAGGGGGAGGGAATAACATTGGGCGATGACATGGGTACAAGGACCTCCACCTATTTCCACCGAACAAGAACAACAACAAAAAGATGATGAAACCACATGTTTAATCTCTTCCTATCTTTCATACTTAGAATAGGACATTGTACAAGGGGTTAAAAAACCATGTGATTTCCCCTGAATATGATCCAGCTTCTCTCTGAGACATATGGCTGGAGATCAACTGATTGAAGCATCTTCGGCCTTCAGTTAGGCTTTGGAAACCCCCCTGAATGAGAAATATGCATTCGGTGCAACCAACAACTACACTGAAATCCCCGATAAGTTTTCCAATACATAACACATTCCAAACTCACTTTACACCAACCCGATAAATCACTGAAATAATGGCTTAGAAGATGCACCCACATTACACCTTGTTTGTTCAGGTGAGAAACAATAGAAGTAAAAAACATATATACTCACCATCCCCTAAAATGGAATATTTTAATATTTTTTCCAAGGGAGACATTCTTCTAACATAAAAGAGACTCTCAGATTATTTCCCAACATTCACATTTACGGTCAATCGAGCACATTAAATCATAAGGCATCACTGAACATTACCATTTCGACTGATATAAGCAATCCATGGAGAGTGACCTTATACAAAATCCCCGAACAACACAAAATTCTAGAAAGTTCCCACAATATCTTTTCGTGACCATATTTCCAACAATGGTGGTTTAACATGAACTCATTATTCAAATAAACTATGAAGAACCCAAAGGCCCTCTTGGAGACCATCAAGACACTCATCCCCACTAACAACCCTAGACCACTTCGAAATTCGACGAATTAGGAAAAGTAAGAAACTAAGGTCTCTTTCAACCTTCCACTAGAACTCTCCCTCTACAAGAGGATCTAAAAAAAATAAAAGAATGGGTGTAGACTCAATAAAAAAATATCGATTAAAGAATCCATATATTGATCAACTAGATGATTTTAAAATAGTGAAACAGTCAGGGTTTCACTTCAATTAGGAATTTACCCTTAATGGGAGAATACCTTATCCAATAAGAGAACCAAAGGACCCAAACAATCTGGTCCATTGCTAAAAAATCCATAAACCAGATGCAAACACATGATGGGAACCACCATAAAGGTATCCCGAAACATTTCTCAGAGGAGACTACTAACCGGTCCTTCTACCCAACTTACCGACCAAACATAAACCCAAAACACAATTCAAACAAGAGGGGTTCATGGACAAAAAACATCCCACAAAATCAAAATTTTCCAAAAACACATAATATAAGTCATACCAAACAATTCAATAGGACATCATGTTTTTCTTTAAAAACATTTCATGAAAACAAATGGTTCAGCGGTAAGCTTATCCAGCAATGGTACCCCATCGGCCATACACATGAATGTTTCTGTGCCACACCAGGCACCCTCCTCATATCCATCCCGACACTCATCAAGATGATCCATAAACCATCCATCATCCCATATAACATCATGCATATGGTTTCTTGGGGAAATATCAATGGTTAAAATGAAAAATTCATTCCACTTTTCCAAACCAAAACAGTCAACAAACACATCCTTTTTCTCCAAACTACTAACCACAGGATCAAAATCCCAATTCACATCTTAAAAACATTTTAGAAAGACACAACTATTTAGAAAATAAATCACTTTAAATACATTCACATAAATTTCAAAAACTCTCATCCCTTTAAAACGTCGTTTGATTGTTTAGAAAACCATATTGGAAACTCTTTTCAAAACCAACGTCAATATAGTTCCTACATTCAAAAGATGTATAAGCACACCATTTTCCATTACAAAAAAATTATGAAAATTCAGTTCCACCATTTCATAAATCTAAGCATTCCCTATTTATTTTAAAATCATTTCAAAAAAACATTACGCTTCATATATCAAAAGTGCCTTGTTTACAAAACTAAAGCACAAAACAATGCGAGAGGAAACTAGTTTCATTGGGTGAATCGGACATATTCTTGGAGGCCATATTCCAATCACTTCACTATCACAGAGAGTGTTATTGGGAATATCCTTAGCTCAAAATGGCTTTCCAGGCCCTAAAATCTTACTAAGACAATAAAACCAACTCTCTTTTCATTTCCCCTAATCATCATCGAACCACGAAAACCAAAGGATATAGATAAATACCGACATCTCCTGTAATCATGAATCTCATATTGAGGCGTGGTGATCAGCAACACTACCCAAAACTATAATTCCAATTCCCAAAATCCTAACTCTAGAATATCCTAACTCTTCCCCAAATAACATGACCCAAAGTGTTAACCTGAACCTCCGTTGATACAATTTTATCTCGAATATAATCTGGTCGCCATCAAAACAGGCACTCAACCCATCCCACAACAAGTACCAAAGGGTGTTCTTGACCCCCACAGTCTGGAACAAGTTTGTGGTTATCATAAAATAAAAATTGGGATTGATTTAATTGAGTTTATAAACAATTTACTACAAAAGAATCCAATAAAATGAATCTGGTTTTTTCAGTCAAAATAATATTTTACAAAAAATCAGAACTGAATTACATATTTTAAAACAACTCAAAAAGTATATAAAAAAGGTACAAAACCAAAAGGGAAGAACGCAATAATCCTCATGTAAATGGGCACCACCCTCAAGCCATGTCCACAAAACTTCACCACCAAGGACCTGCTAGAAACTCGAAACACTAGAACTAATAACTATACCCAACCTATGACAAAAAAACCATGTTACATACACCCTAGGGAGTAAGTATTTTGTGATAAAAATCCAATTAGGATACCACCACTAATAGATTCCATTTGATAAACAATTAATGAAGAAATGCATTAACGTTTTGAAAAACATGCAATGCTAGTTACAATTTCTAAAAGATGAAACATTAAATAAAAATAGTTTTTTGGTGGGATAATTTAAATAATAAACACTTTTAAAATAAATACAAAATATATATAATTATAATTCCACTAATACTATATGCCGATGGTAAGCACAAAAAAATTATTGACCACAATCAATGGGAAATAACCTCTAGGCACTAGATAGCTGTGGGTCCCAGGTACCTCTTATCTCGGTGAGAGTAACCATCATAAATATCTATTCTTGTGCACAATCCACTAGTAGGGAACATAAAAATAACCTAGTTTTCCCAAATCATCATTATAATAGTTTATTTAGAGTTATAAACATAAATCTTTCTATGTGAAACTGAGGCCAAACCCCACAGATTCAGAAGCATACTTGTACACGTCCACCCACTTAGATACCTGGGATTTCCATTTGTGCTCAAACAAGTTCAACTAGTCAATGAATATACTTTTCACATTCAAATATAATTTACATATCATAATTTCACCAAAAATCCCACATGTATAAAAAACAAGTCACAAAAGTCCTTTTTTCATTCAAATTGATTTTGAAAATCCGACTCACACCAAAATAGCCCACAACAATTTTAACATTTCTTTAACACTTCAAAAAATCCATTAAACAATTTTATAAAACAATAACAATATATTAGAACTCTCATAAAATCCCAATCACTATTTACATAATACCTTTTTTACCATTAAAATCATTTTATCATCAAACTTACATAAAACAACCCACAAACAAGGTTCGCTCCAACAACACAATTTAATAAAACAATTCCGAAATTTACAAAACATTCTAAACATTTTTGACATCATAAACCCACAATTCAACTTTAAAAACCCCATAATAGTTGGAAACACCTACCAAAAATAAATATTCACCAGTATCCCACATCATTTAACCAACCAAAACATTTAAAATTTTCATAAAAAGAACACACGTTGTGTAAATATAGATTGCACACAAAACCAATTCCAAAACCCCAATTTAAGACCAAAAGCCATTAAAATTCATATACAAAACATAATTGGAATACCTAGAGACATTTATAAACCCACTTTCATGTTTTATAAAACACCTTGTATAATACTACAAAAGATCCAAATGAAAACACACATTTTCATAAAATGCTCTCAGGAAGTATAACAATGTTTTAAACATAGAACCTATTAGAAAACCATATTTTTCGGCCTGCATGACACTAATACATTACCAAACAAGAATTGGCATGCAAAAATAGATTTAGTAAACTAATTTCATATGTTATAAAATACACCCAAATAATACTCGAGGAGTAACACATGAAAACAACCAATTTCAAGTTAAAATGAAACTATAAAATAAAAAACATAACCAAATCAATCATAAACAGTTTTTTCTCCACTCCCAACATATGATGAATATGAAAAATTATTAAATACAGCATGATAACTCAACACTAATTGTTTACACATGGAACCACCTACCGAAAGTGTCGAATCCCTCAAAACATTGTGCGAAACATCAACCGCACCACCGCCGCATCACAAAGAATACAAATCCAGCCCTAGAAAATAATATTTATCCAAAAAGAAATCAAATGAAACCATACGTTAAAACCCTAACTTATAGACATTTTATAACATAATGAAAGAGGGAGGAAACCCTAAGGAGAAGGATGAAATTGAAGAGAGAAACACATACTCAAAGCAATCTTAAATAAAATGACCCAAAATCTACTAGTATCTGAATTTGAAAAGCTACAAACATTAAACGGAGGTTCGAAAAAGTATGAGGATATAATTTATGAACTATAATGGGGGAAAAAGAGCAAAAATATAAGGATTTATGGAAGGATCAATTTACCTCTCTTAATCTGGGTGATTTCTAAAATCCAGAGAAGTTTAGACAAATTTCTCGATTCTATTGATCTATGAATATTAGGAGGAGAGAAAATGGGCACTATTTAGGTACGTAGGCTTGGGTGAGAGATGGAATCACCTAAAAACTCAAATATTGAAAGAGATATTAAAGCATTAAAAAAATTTAATGCCGAAAATGGGCTTTCGTGTAGGCCCAATCCCTTAAATAAAAACCCTTATCCCCCATGATTATAGATTACTAAATGGACCAAATTACTATGGTAGTGTTAATAGGTTTGGGGATGGAAATTATGAATTGGAATGAATGAAAAATGTTGAAAACTTAAGGAGTTATAAAGGAAAAAAAATTTATATTTAATTTCTTGAATTGGGCTCACGGTTTGGCCTGATTAATGAAAACTCACCCATTTGTCCATTAAACCTTTGGGAACCCCAAAAACAAATAATTAATGAAAATTAAATGAAATTTAAAATTAAAAGAACTCATGTTTGTGACATGGTTTCTTTACTGTGGTGGGGTCTATTTAGTCCGTCTGAAAAAATCATAAATTTCATTGATTTGTTAAGCCCTTTAGATTACCAAATCAGATCCTGGTCCAGAAAAAATTGTTGAAGGAAATAAAATAAGAATTCAAAAAATAAGTTCCAATCAATTTAGAATTATATTTTAAAATTAATGAAAAAACTACCCATAGGATAAAAATCTATCAATATTCCAGATTTAACTGCTTTCGGCATTTAAGATCAAATTCCCACTATTACCTAAAAATGTGAAAATTAACCATCCAATAACACTATGGTGGGATTATAAACCATTATTTATAGTATAAAATAAATGAACATGTCAGCTTTATCAGTTTCTTCTTAGTGATAATTTCTATTGCTAGATTAATGTTTATTATAGTATAGGTGTTAAAGAAAATTTTATAATATAGATCACATTTTATTTATAAGGAAAATATTTGCGGATATGTAGGTTTTTTATATTGAAAATAAAATGGTTCATTCGGTTTCCCCAATTTCATTTTATTTTTTAGCTACCTTTCTTTAGAAAAAAAATTTAATTTACCTACAATTTGAAACTATTAATCTATTTTGGTTTTTGGTTTTTTTATAGTATTTTACTTCATATTTTTTGGAATATCCTTGATTATAAAAGGTTTGACTGATATTGTATTTACCATTCCTACATGATCAAGTTTTTTTGGATCACTACTTCTTCTGGCTCGATCCACAATGCTCTTACTGTTTTTATCAATATACATTGATTAAGGATGATTTGGTTGACATAAGGGTGAAATATTTTGTTTCTTAGTTTTCTTATTCACTCTTAGTTTTAAAATATGATATATGATCCCTTGTATACAAATATTCAGTACATTAACATGCCCTTGTTGTGCTTCAAATTGTTTACACAAGCCTAGGGTTCATTTTTCTATTTCCAATGATATTCTATACAAATTTCTATCCTCAAAATTCATACCTACTTCCAAATCACTATTATTAAGGCATTATGATTTCCCATGCCATTATTAAGTGATTATTTTACTTTTTTTCATGACTCATATAATTTATGGAATTTATTTCATTGGGATATGGGTATGATATTAATAGATATTGAGAAGTTTGAGAGGATTTTTTGTTGAAATCATTCACAGATGTTCCTCCAATCATCTATTTTGTTGTATTACCTATAAATTTAGCAAGTATTTGATCAATTATGTTATTTAAAGAATTAATTTACTCTAAATGCGTCAAAATATTCTTTCTCTAGTAGTTTTTATTTTACCTCTTTTGTCCTAGTTTTATAAGTGTTTTTGACTTGGTTAATTTATTGTGTGACAAATTATTTTTCTTTTTTTCATATTCATGTGGGTGAGTTTAGAAGTATATGTATTTTAGAGTTGTATTTTACCATCCTCATTCTCATATTGAGCGTGGATTCCATGAGTGACATGTTCATCATACATGGATGCCTTATATGGTCATTTTTATTCATTTATATTTTTGGATCATCTCCTTTTTTATCTATAGTTTATTTGTTTCAGTAGGATAATAATATCCATAGTGGTGTTCATCATATAAATATGGGATAATGTGGTCTAAATAGCATAAATACTATGTGTATTTTACCTTTACATGTTTTCATTATCATTTCTTTTTTATATTTTTAAATAATTTCATCTATTTTATTCATTTAAATCTTCTTTGTGAGTTTTGTAACTAAAATATATATTTACTTTAGCACTGATGTGAGAGATTAACATTTTATTGAATACCGCCACCTTAAAAATTGATATCATATATAGTTTATATGTCTATTAATGTATTCTACTATGTCTTATTTTGATTATTTCATTGGTCAAAATGTTTCTCCTTTATAAATAGTTAAGAGAATTAAATTTCATATAAACAATGTACATTTATATTTTCATAGGGCCCAATAAACTCATTATTAACATGTATACTAGAATATTTATAGTCAACTCTTTTATAAATATTCATTGTGTCATTTTTTATAAATCAAATTACTTTTTAATTTATACTTTATTTAAAAGGTCTATCATGATATAAAATATATAACCACTTAAAAGGTATTTTTCATAAATCATCAACACCTATAGATGGTATTGTCGCTTTTTAGTCTTCTATATATGAAAATGAGACATTATTCCATAAAAAACACTCATTGAACCTATTTTCATGTTCACACTGATGATTTAGAAAATTTCTTCCATTATTTATTCTAGATGGATATTGTTATAAGTGATGTGGAACAAGAAAATATATTACTAAAATATATTAATGATTTTTTAATACTTCGATATATTCAATGATATATAAACTTTTTATATAAACATAGATTATTTTTATGTTGTTTTTAATTTTTTGTAATTTCTAAAACTTAGGGAATATATGGGCCAAAAAATAGAATATACCATGGTATTAATACTATCAATGGCCTATAGGTGTCTCTTTAACATCTCATATATTATATTTTGGAAATTATTTTATTGGTATTTACTAAAAATAGTATTGAAATGATTTATATTCAATTTTAACTGACACAATTCAAAGGTAGGGTGTGTATTGGGTGTTTTCGTAGATTTTTTGGATTGTGTGGGGATATATATCTTGAAATCTGGATTTGATTTCTTAAAAAAGTTATCTAAATACATACTAAATAAATTTTTTATCTCTGTGTTTTATGAGTTTCATGATTTCAAATATTAACTAACATGGATAGATTATCTAATATTTAATTATGTTCAAGATTTCAATACCATTAGTGAATTATTATTTTTCTATTTCGGTGGATAATTTTGATTTAATGTTACAATATAATTAAACAAAATTCATATAAATTTTTTATAATTATTTGATCATGAAATGTAGTCGATAATTATTTATAAGAGGGTATGAGAAAACATGTTTCAATGTGGAACATTCTAAGTGTTAATTATATTTGGATGATGGTATTTATACTTAGGGATTTATATAGTAAAAATTATACAAACTGCATGACATGTTAGACGTTTATTGGACAATAAGATCATCTGATGTTTCAGATTAGATTTTATTTTTATTTTGAAGATTCATAAATATATTCAATACATTTATTAAAAATAAAAATATATTTTTTTATTTATATATTTTTTATAGTTTAATTGTTTCCTTTCTTCATATGAATTTTTTTTAATTTCATTTTAATTATTTGATATGAATTTTTTATTTTAATTTATTTGGTATTTTATTTCCTCAATGTGGTTACTTCTATGATGGAATATTTTTTTCTGGTATTGTATTTATTGGAAATGAGTTGGTTAGTTTGTTTGGCACACTTCAAACTAGGGCTTGATCTTATGCGATCTTTATGGTTTGATCCTTTTCTATAAAATATGGTCAATTGTTTGTCTTTAGGGGTTTTTGGGTAGTGTACATATTTTCAAGGACTATTTCACCATGATTCATTTTACCCTATTCTCCCTATTAATTCATTACATGATAATCACGTGTGAATTTATGTTATTATGCCATCATATTCATTGATTTCCCTTTGTTCATTATTAATAGTAATTATACCCCTCCTCCCTCCCTATATTACATGATAGATCCCACATTACATTTTATAAGGAGTGATGATTGCCTTGTCCTATTTTCAGTGAGGCATTTCTTAGGTTCCATGACTCTTGGGATTTTCATCTTCCATTTTATTACTATTTATGAGATATTTTGAAATAAATAAATGTGGATATATGATTTTTTTGGTATCCTCTATCATGAAAGTTCAATCAGCCACCTCTTCTAGTTGAGTGCTTATCTCATGTTATCGTAGAGTTGTAATATTATACTTATAAATGGATTTTAAATCCTTAATAGTGTCAAATTATATCATTTGGTCTATAATCATTTCTATCTTAGTTCATCTGTTCTAGACTATATTTATTTTTTTCCCATATTGGGTCATGTGAGAGAGTTCATATAGTTTGGATGTGTGAGTCACCGTCCTCAAACTAGTATGACATTGGATTCTGAGAGTAGTGGAGAGATCAAACTTGGATATGTTGAATGTTAATATTTGTGATTTCCAACTTTATTTTTCATATTTATTGTAACCTTGTTATTTTTTTATTTTATAACAAAAATATGTGTTATTCTGTTTATTTCAATAATTTAGGACCAATCTAGTATAAATTACATATATAATTTTTTTTCATTATCTTTCCATATATTTTTTGATTTACTATATTAGTTTCCCTAAATTTGAATATGTTTTTTCATTTTATTATTATTAATTAATCGCGTCACTAAACATGACCTTTCTTTTTTTCAGTGATGTTTGATGATGTGGTCATTAATACACACATCCTACCAACCATAATAGTATTTGTCCTGATTTACTCATTGTGATTCAGTCACCTAAGAACCTGTAATGCTGATTTCCCATAAGAATACCACATATTCATTCCTAAACATCTTTTAAATAATGAATTTATAAAAATGATGAACATCAAAATCCTTAAAAATTATTAAAAAATTTGTGAATTTATAAATATAAGTAATTATTAAAATATATAAAATCTTTTTTACATTTTTTAATTACTTAGGGGGAATATGAATCAAAAATATATAGATGATAATTATATAACCAGATAATATGATTTTGGTGTCAAATATTTCTTAAAAATTATAATACACAATATTATAGTCCATTATCAAAATATTTACCTATGTAAATATTATTGTTACTCAAAATAAATTGGTACATACTTAATGTAATAATACTACATATATTATGAAGGTAATAAAAATTTATAATATGGGGAAAACCATATTGAATAAGTAGACATATCTTGTAAATGGATTGATAAAATATTTTATGAATCACATTATATTAGTATATATATATTGAACAATGTAGATAATATTGGTGAAACCTAAATATGGTTAAATAAAAACCTAGATATTTCCCAAACATATTTTATATATTGTTGAAATAAACATTGATACCATTATTTAGATTATTGTGTGAAGTTTATAAAATTATCTATATTATTAAAACAATATTATATTAAAGTGTTCAATTAAGTGGAAGAATATCAACAATGTTATTTTCATTTATTAAGTATACATATCTTGATAACAATATTCTTCCTTGTCAAAGATAAAAAAGATAAATGATTTCAATATTTTACGAAAATGACATCTGAAAACAAATATTCGAATACCCAATAGCAATATTATTTTGAAAATATTTTGATTCTGTTCTATAAATTCTATATGTTTTATATATCTTCATATAAAAATAAATTAAATCTATCATAATTTTTATGTTTATTTTTATTTATTCATTCATTTTAATGATAGTATTTAATTTTAGAGGAATCAGGTTTGTGTCTCACATATATAATAAATTCAAAAGGTAAAATGTAACACAGAGTTATTTATACTTAGTCTAAGTAATAGAAAAAATTTAATATCAAATTTGAAATGGGTAATGAAAAATTCATCCAGAATTATCATTACATATTAGTTATAAATAGGGTTTAGCTTGTATCACATGTAGAACATATCCATTTTGGATATTAAATGAGTTTTTCCCACCATTTTTATGTTTTATTCAAATTTTCATTAGGTTTTAATTACTTTTTCATTAGTGGAAGATCTTGATAATGAAATTGATATTTAATTTTATTCACAAAATGAATATTTAATATTTTTATGGGATGTAGATGTTGAATTTTAAGATGATCATGATAAATTTAAATTCTCACTAGAATCCGTATTATTAGAAATGAATAATGAATTATCTACATATAGTTATTTTTCTGGTAATGGTATTAATTATATTTGAGGTTATCTTTTTTGGGATGAAGGTATAATCTCAATAAGGATGATACATAGTTTAATTACTATGATCTTGCTTTATTAATGATCTATCTTCAAAGACGTTGATACAATTTATGGATGAAAACATTCAATGATAACTTGGATGGATGTATCTCACATTATTCATTAATATAAAATGAATTATTTGATATTTTATATGATATTTTCACTTTTATGGAATGATTTAGTTAAAAACAATATTATAGTGAGTTTAAAAAAAGAATAATTTTTTTTCAAAAAATACACCAAATTAGTTTATATGATCGGAAATTTATAGAAATCCTAAAAATTTTAAAAATATATATTTTATATATTAATAAGAAAGTTAATATATATAAATGATAGAACCATGATGGAATTTTTAAAATTTCAGTCATAATTAAAATTGGGATTTAGGATGATTCCATTGCAATAAATATTATGTGGAGAAATTTTCTTCCTCGAGTTCCTCACTCTATTTTTATGAAATAATATAATTATTTTTCCAACTATTTAGATGGATTAATATCCGAGGGGGGATTTTATGAACTATCTATTATATGTAATTGATGAATGATATAATTATAATGGGATTAAAATTACATGATTTTTATATTTTGATTCATGTTTATTGTATGTGAGAAATGACGAATAACACTGGAAAAATTTTAACACACATTTTTTAAGTTGGGTATCTTTTTCAATTAAATATACAATAATGTTTTTAACTTTTATAACCTTCCAAAAATGGAATTATAAAATTCATTCACTTTATGTTAATTAATAATATTGTCCTGTCGATCAATCATTTATACTAGGATTCACTAGTGGATTTATTTGGTGATAGAGATACAACTTTTTATTCACTTGATTTTTATATTGATGTACCCAATTGAATATTATTTTAATTCATTGAATGAGTTAATCAAAAATAAATTTTTATCATAATGATGTATTTTAATGAATTATATTATTGAAGAATATAAAAATTCCATACTATAAATATATCTAATTTGTATATCATTATTCGTCAAAGAAATATTTACAATTGGAATTTCAATGGTTAATGACTCTCCTATTGATATTTCACTATAATAATTATAATATATTTAGAGTTCTCATATATATATATATACATGTTTTCCATAATATAAATGACGTTTTTCTCTATGTTCACAGTAGTACTAGGTGTGTAGTGGAAGAAAAAAATATAAAAAAATTAACATGTTCACCATAAATAATGTCAATATTTTTATATTATGAGGGAAACCCATTTCACAACACCATATAATAAGTTTATTTTGTTAACCATGATACATGAAAATCACAATAATACATCGATTAGTTTTTGTTGAACTCATGTTTTGATCTTTTAAGGGGATCATAATTTGAAAAAACAAAACTAAATCCCTCTAAATCATCAAAAAATGATTCAAGATCCTATCGTGACATCAATAATTCTAATATTGATTCTATCATGGAGAATAAATGAGTATTTAAATGTCTTAGTGATCACTACATCATTGATTCTTTGATCCTAAATGAGTAACTTATATCAATTATCTCATATATCCTCTTTATATCTCATGAATTTTGGATAGATGAATGCAAGCCAATAAAATTCATGGGAATAAATTTTCCCATGAATTTTTACTTCTCATTGATTAAATAAGATAGTTTCTATTTACAAATAATTCTCATTATTCCTTCATCATATTTAACATTATAATTAATCCCTAAAATACCATAAGTGATTTAATAATAATTTTGTAAATGTCACATATTTTATTTCCAATTACATGAATCATTTAAAAAATTATATATTAAAAACTACAAGATTTTAACTTGACTCATAACTCTCATAAATATTAAATAATAATTTAATATAAAATATATTTTTTAATAATATTTTTCATGTGTTCCTTACCCACTATTGAACACAGTTCTATAATGAATTAAATTACTATTCTTGAACACTAAACTAAATTACATTTGTTTATTTAGTATAGATCTCATAATAAAAAATATCAATTGAACTAATTAGGGGATTCCACCGTATACAAAAATATTATTCACTACAATATTCTATTCTTCTAAATGAAACTATTATGTCATAATCCTGGATTTTATATTGATATTAATGGACGATACTCAATGAAGAGGAGCTGTGTTGGAACATATAAAGGGACCTAAGGATATGATGTTTATTCATAAAAAAAACAACTGATCCTATTGAAATACACAATGTAATATAATAAATATATCATGATATCTCATAAATAATTATAAATAAATTGTGTAACTATACTTATGATGTTTATTTATTCTATTATGAACAAACTGGACAGACAAACCCTCATAAATCATGGACATGAACTAAGTAAAATTACTACCATCTTGGTCAATTCAGCATGAAGTTTCTATTCCACTTCTCAGAACAATCAAATTCTATCCTAATCATTAAACCAATGCCATACCACTAATGACATACTCAATTAAATATAATTCAACAATATAAATAATTCTACCATTTTTATATTACTTTACAATTTGTGATAAAATGGTATACTATGATAATTATATCATGTTTAGAGACTAATTCACATGCTTGAAGATATGAAAATCTAATGAAACCCAATAAAAGTGGTGTTTATATTGGGAGATTATTCCTTGTAATGTTTTATAATTATGATCACCTTATTCTACATTTATTGGAATATGATTAAAATAATATGATCCCCTACAACCTAATATCCAAATATCATTTGTTTCATGTTAGCATGATGAATCTAGATTAAAGGAAATAAATTTGTAACTTCTATAACATTATCTCAAGGTTTCCTATATAGATGGGAATGACTATAACCATTTGATAAAATATTTAATCAATGGGAATTATAGTTTATATTCTATATAATTAATTAATGTTACAACCATGGTAAATGAAAACTCAAATAAATAACTAAATATATATATATATATATTTCTGGAAATACTTATTTTGTTATAGAATATCTCAGTTTTTATGGGACACAATGATTCAAAAAATACACAATTTTAATATAATTTGTGTACATTATGTTTTTTATATTATATTTTTTTACGAGATATGATAGATTTTAGTCAAATAATTTTATTACAGACTAATGTTTTGTAATTATATTACATTGAGTGAAGTGATCAATCTTAAAAAATTGTTTTTTATCATACAAAAATCTAATTTTGAATGATTATCTTCCCTTTTCTTTGGGATAGGAAACTCTTTTATTAAAATTTGTTTTATTTTTTTATATATTATCTTATGAAGATAATATATTATCTACCATATGTTTAGAATTGGGTATTTCCTCTAAAGAGTAGTTATAAAAATTCATTGGCTTACACAAAGGATATTTGATTAAATGTTATCTTGCAATAACCAAGATAAGATGTGAATTTTATGTTTAACTCCTCTATAACATATTTTCCTTCCACAAAAAAATTATTTTATATTATGTTAATTTCAATTTATCTTATGAATATTGGAATTCATCGATATGTTTTATCTTAGGAAGCTTCATAAGAATTTATTTTACAAGGATTTTGCTACCAGTTCCAACCACCTATTTTGAATATCATAATGAATTCTTTGATATTATTTTCATATTATATATATATGTTGTTTTATGATATTAAGAAAACTAAAAGAAGAGATTTAAAATTATGGAGTGGATTAATTTTATAATTTGTTGATTTCAAGGAATAAAAAAACTAAATAATAATATTTCTGACATCATCAATGTTGAATGGTATTACATTTTTTAGAGGAATAGAAACATGTCATTAAGAGAATATCACATCAAATTTTTTTATGGATTTTTCACTAAAACATTATGATTATATAATATTAATATATTTATAATAAAAGAGGAGATATGAATTGAGGGATTCATTCAATATAAGGATATATATAATGAAAAATATATTGACACACATATACATAAAAATACTCTTCTAATGCTAACAAAAAATTATTCTATATATAAAATATCTCATACAATGATTTCATATTTTGCTTAAAATTCTATCAGTATCAACCAATTATTCTACAATGTTGTCATTTTAATATTATAATCTTCATAGGACACCCAATTAACTATATTATTTTGTTTCTTGAAAATTTTTTATTTAAAAAATAATTATTGTTCATACATAAATATACAATAAACACACATTCTAAGTGATTGTGGTATAAATATTGATAATACCTGTAAAAGGATATCTTATTTAAAAGTTATTTTATTTTTGAAACATGTAAGAGCTTCTTGTAATTAGTAGGGATCCCTTGGAAAAAGGGATTTTTGGGTGAAAATAACCAAAATCAAGTAGTCTAGTTTAGGTGGAGTAATATAAGGGATTTCTTTTTCCAAAAGAAAAATATTTTTTTTCGTTCAATCTATTTATTTTATGATTTTATATTTACATTTTCTTATTTTATAAAGGAAAATATATTTACATATATAAATTAGATATGCTGAATTTGAAGTTATATTTTAGGAACAAAATTCACTGACATCTTCGATTCTCATCAAGCCATTATTTAGAAAAAAACTTGTATTAGAGCTTGAGACTGTTGTGATCATAGATTTTGAAGGTTGAATTCCAAATATCTTATATTAAATTGATTTTTTCGTTAATAACTTAGAGGTTTTGTAAATGTTTAGTGTTCTATTAATTAATAGTGAATCCAATAGTTTGTGTAAGACATGAATAAAAAACTACTTAAAGATCATAGGCTTAATGGATTAACATAAAACAATAAGGCCATATGAATTTAATAAAACAAAACCAAAAACATGGGATGTCGATATTGGATCAATATTATTTTTGAATTCCTATTTCATTAATGATACAATATATTTTTTTATGTCTTGATTTATTTAATCTTTTTTCTTAATTTCAAATTGGCCATAATATGTAGAATACTATCGAAGCATGTTATATGGGTATAGATAATGTGAAGGGCCTTAGATTTTATTCTTAAAAACCTACATTTGACATCATAAAATGGATGAAGGAAAAATCATTACTCAGTTGACTTGAATAGTCTATGATATTAGGAATAATATTTTTACTCTTAAAACACAAATTTATGATCTTGATTAGGCATTGATTTTTTTATGATTTTCATAACATCAACTTATTTGAATATCAGCTTTAGTTTGAAAGTCTACATAGGTAAATAATAATAAAATAAAATATCTCATTGGAACTCTTATATTGAATGAAGAAAAATTGTAATCTAAAGCTAGAGAATGTAAAATTATTAAAAAAGAAAATATTTAACTGATGGTTTGAAATTATAAATATTTGAAAAATAAAAATTTATAATTGTCATTAAATCATCATATTAATAAGATTCATCAATCTATTTAGGATCAAATGATTTACTTGCATAAATTTCCTGTAAGATCATAATGTTATATAATTAGGGAAGTGGTTTTGGAGGACCCGTAAAAAGGTACATGATGAATGATAAAATCCCTAAAAAATTACTATTATACGAGTCCATGAAGAAAATAAATTTCTTGATAGACTATCCAAAATATAATAAAATTACAAACTCAAAAAAAAAATATTCTTCCATACCATTAGATACAAGAAAAAAACCATGATGCCTAGAAAGCCCACATGGATTTGTTCTAAAGACCCAATAAAATGTACATCATCAGAATTGGTAGCTGAAAAAAATAATAAAAAGGACAATAAGTGTTTCATTCTACATTTAAATGATGCAGATTGTTAATATTTTTCAAATCATGAGTGTGAATTGGAAAATAATAATTTCCCAATTGTATAAATAAATGAATACTACACCATTTTAGAGACAATGTATGAAACCATAAAAAAATAAATAATATATTAAAAATTCCTATAAAATTTTTTATAATGGGGATGAATTAAAAAAATTTAGATTTGAATTATTAATTAGAAAATTATACAGCATCCTTAACTGAATAGGTTAACATAACATAGAACCTATAGAATGTGGTTAAAAACACAAATTATTTTTCATGTGTTTTATTTATGGTGGACGATACAATAGAAATAAATTTTTTCAAATTCAACATAAAAGGGAAATATATGGAATATGAAGTTAGTGTGAACGAAAAAAAATAAGAAACAGTATTTTATTTTTAGTAGTAAAAACAAAGACTCTATATGATTCTTTTTTTTCTATGGAGAAGTAGGGAATTATGATAATATATATTTCATAAATCCACAAATATTTATTAATTAAAAATGTTGTTATTAAAAAATAATCTAAAAATATTATATTAATTTTTATAGAATGGAATATATTTTGATCATCATGCATTTTTTAGCTCACAGAATCGGACCTGAGAGCATTTGGGTACCGAAAAATATTAATTTTTAATTTTTTCATATAGGTAAAAAACCTCATGATCAAAAATTCATTATTATAAATGGATTGTGGGTATTTAAGAAATATGATTGGATATTTCTATTAATTTCACTCACTATCCATGATTTATAGAGGTTATCTCAAATTTTTTGAAAATATAAAGGGAAAAACGTTTTTGGAATTAGATCAGTTAGAAATTGAGAATTTATCCTCATCAACAATGTAATATATGTTGATGGTTTAAATCAGAACCTAAAAAGTTATTCTAAACATTATGATAATGGTTATGTAATTTATTTTTATAAAAATGAATTTTCAGTTTTCAAATAAAACTATCTTATATTTAATATTCATATAATATAAAATTTTCATACATTAGATATTAATTCTTTTTGTAGATAAAACATACAATTTTTTAATGTTAAATTTGATGAATAATTGATTTGGTATATAAGGTATATAAATTATAGTTTTTATTCTTTGAATAAGATATCATAAATAAGATTAATTTATAACTTTACATGGGTTATAGAAACGGTGTGATTCCTATAAATTGTTAAAATAACAGTATATATATATTTTCTACTAATTAAACAAGTTATTGTTCCGTAGTTTGGTAGGTAAAACAACTCTATTGGATTTTGGATTCAAAGTTAATTTGTTCGAATTAAATTTGATAACCAGAGTGATATAAAGAAATATATGAATCTAATAAACCATTCTATAAAAAATATATATTTAAGGCATCATTTCATAAGAGATTTTAAAAAATAAGGTGATATATCTCAATTATAATTTTTATAGAAAATAAATTTGTATAAATTTTTAATAATCTATTTCCTTCTTATAGATTTTATTTTTTTCAAAACCAAAATAGTATTTCTTAACCATTAATAATGTTTTAAAATATTATTCATTTAGTATCTTGAATTTATAATAATTTAAATATTTTATTTACATTATTTAATTTCAAACATGGTGTTTTTGTTTTTCAAGGTTATTTGGATAAAAAAGGACACGTCATCTAGTTTTTTTACGATTAATCTACATGTCACACTACATAACCCTTCTATTACAATAAACCGAAAATTATAAGTCATTACTATAGATAAAACTATTGAAAACCTCTAAATCACCATTTGTTTTCTATATGAACCTCTATATCATAACCCTCAAATCATATAAACATCATTTAATACTTTAAAAATCACAAATAACTAGTGGCAGTACCACTAAAAAATAATATGTAAAAGGACATCCAATTTTTTTAATATAAGATCCAAATATATCAGTTGGTTAGACACGATTCATCTTTTCTCACATTGGATATTGTTTTTGAGAAATTGTTGATGCTCGTATTCGAACCACACATGTAACTATTGAGGAGACAAAATCATTCAAAATACCCCCTCTAAAAAATATTCATCACCATAAAATTGTCATATGATAAATACCTATTTTAGTTGAATGGACATTTAGAAACATTTTAATGGTGTTTCAAACACAATTAAATAGTTTCATACTTATACTTTATATTTATTTATTTATTTATTTCATTATTATTACTTTTTTACGTGGCTATTTTTATCTATATTATTAATATTTTTCAATATTCATCTTATAATTTATTGAGTATTAATTATTTATGTTACATTATTTATTTTTTATTTTACTTAAAATTAAATGCATTTTATTAATTTTCCCAAAAAAACTTCATTCCAAATATTGTTCATCTTTAGTAGTGTTAACTATTTAAACTTGTTCAAGTTACAAGTTTTTTTATTCTTTTTTCATTATAATAATTATTTTCTATATAAAAAAATGTGGTAGATGAAAAAGTAGAATTAAAAAATTAAAATCTATTTTATTTTTTTTAAAAAAAAAATATTATTAAATAAGTCATGCGATAATAAAAATGGTGGAAATTGTTGGAATGTATTATGTTGTTCCAACATTTTTTAGTTCATATTTTTTTAAGATTCAAGGAATAATATTTTTATTATCACGAAATTATATTAAGTGTTTCATATTGTATTCTGTGATATGGTATGAGCTATTCATTTAAAATGGGTATATTATATGCAGAATATAATTTATTATAACACACAAGGGATGCTTTCAATTCTGAAAAAAAGTATTTCATCCAATGGAAAAATATTTGTAACGGTTTAAAATCCTTTTTCTAAGAGAAAGGAAAATCAATTTTGAAAATTCATCATACTATATCATCTATTATTAAATGCAGAGAATATATTTATTAATACGTGTTAACAAAAAAATACATCAATCAGATATTAGTTGTAAAAATTACTTATCTTATGTAAAAGATATTTTAAAAAAAATCTATCATAACCAAGATATATTGTAAAAGTCATATAATAAACTTTAGAAAGAAAGTTATCTTATTCCAAAAAAATTTCTACATTGTATAAACCTTAGATTATCATTGTCATAGTTGAAGTCAATAACTTTTTTTATCAAACAGATCCTCTTAGAAATTAATTTGATGATGATAGTGATATCATTTAAAAAATGTAACTGTCAAAATAATCGTGATTAATTTAATAATATTTGAATAATCTCTCGATATACAATTTCATTCTTTTAATCATATCATTCAAATAGTTTTATAATTTAGAAAAAATTTATTTCTATAATGTGAAATTATTTTATTAATGTAATGATCTAAAGAGGAATATGTAGAACAACATATTTACAGATATGGATTACTTTTTAGAATGTAATCGAAAAATTGTATTATGTTCTATTCATTTTAACTTCTTAATGGATTATTCACAAAAATATTGGTATTCAATCATAACTGTATCATAAAACTAAAAGATTATATATAAATAGAAATATATAGCCACTTCATGGATGCACATATAAAGAAATTTAGAGACACACTCATACATATGAATACTTGTATAATTATAACATGGAACACTCGAACAAAGAAAAAAACCATACAATGCTCATGTGGAGTTATTAAACATATATTAGTTACAATCTAATATCCTCTAGATATGTCTATTGATTATTATAATCCTCTAAGAATGCATATTTTTCTTCTATTATTTGATTCTTAAAACAATGTGTTGCAAAAATTTATTGAATTTCATTCATAACAATAATTTTATGTACTAATTGTAAGTGATTTTATGCAGTGTTCAGATAATTATTATGAAGGGAGATCCTGGTAAAAATATCTTATAACCATGAACCATTTATGATATTATTATACTTTGCTTTTACCCCTATAAAAATGGTTTTTATAGTTGACATCACAAATCTTGTTAAATTGAGGGTTGCTGGAGTTTACTAGGGGATTTATGTTTACTAAATCAATATGAATTTCATCTTTTCCATATCACTTCACTTTGATTTTTTTTCACACCATAATATTAATAAATAAAAACTAGAAGTCCCATAACATGGATAAGGTGGTTTTAATGTAAATTTATAGGAATTCAATTAACATATTCTTGATTTTTTATTAATCAATTATATGGAACAACATATCATATTTTATGCATGAAATGTATATTAAACTACACATCTAAGTTGGGACTAGGGAACCCACTCTAACAAATCTATAATTGAACTAGATCCAACTCCTAATTACTCTATACTCATTTAATCTCACAAAATATTAATTTTTTTGAAGGGATATGTTATTATCTAGGGGTGTCGATATTTTACACTATGGTAACTCAAGAAGTTGAAATTTAACCTCAATAAGAAATCTCACAAAACATATTAAACGTCTAATGTATATTTCCCTTTATTGTAACCGGGTATCCTTCGAATATACAACTAATATAGTATCAAGATAGTAATATTTAAAATATTATGCACTACTAGGTACAATTACAATATCTATGTCAAACATATGTATCCATAATAGTTCCACAGTTTCATAATATACCATTATATACATGGTTGTTTCCATATAAATTCCATCCATGGGTTTCATTGACATAATGTAACTCAGTTCACAACCATCTAAGAAAAAAACATAAATTAACAACAATATATTATCATAGTGATATTTCTAGATGTTTTCATCAACATATCACCCCACTTCTCCTTCCTTGGATACACTATACCCAAAAACATGCCCATTATATATCTCAAGTAAATTAGAATAGTTTTTAAAAATATTTAATGAAACCCTTCCGAATTATCTTCGTATCTTTACACCATGCATAAATTAATGGAAATACTAAATTTAGTACCTACCATTTCCCACATGGTATATTCCACAATAAAAACCTAGTGGATTATACTCATTATTTTAATCACATCATATGTTTTTAGATACATTTTTTAGGGATATGAATTCCAAATGATGGTCAAAGTAGTTATATAAAAGATTTCTTCATGTTAAACTATTTAAATAATATATAAATATATATAATTTCACTATGAACAAGATAACCTTTATATATATCATAGTAGATCTTGATATGTTGAATTTATTTTTATTCAATAAAGTATTTCATGGATAATAATTCATTTATACATGTATTTATTGAGTGCAACATTGAAACTTTTTTTCTTGTTAATAATATGTCACCAACATATTATTCATCAAATATGATGGAATACCCATTAACCATTCTCTATCCACATGTATTACATTCATTCCGTAAAAGAAATGTTATTTTATATACTCCACAAAAAATGACTGGGTTATTATGATTCCCCCTTCAATCCATAAATGGTTATTTGTAACATCCATACTTTATTATAAATCTCTAAAATTATAATCCTTTTAGGTCATGTATTGTATATGTTTTCCTGAAACGTCCCATTTAAACAATTATTTTTACTAATATATTCCAAATTTCATATTCTTGTATTGATTTTATTAAATGTAATATTTGGATTGATATTAGTATCATTGATAATGAGAAGGTCTGGTAATAGATTATGACATAAGGTTTCCTAAAAAAAATTATACAATTTTTATAGATGATTTAATTAACATTCATTCCAATATTTTTTTTAATACTCATTTACACCCATTTATATTTTCATCAAATGGAGGGTCTAATAAAGTTCATAAATGATTTTAGAACATGGAACCCATCTTAGAATGAATGGTTTCATACATTTAGAAATATCATTTTTTAATGATATACTAATACCTTGCCCAGAGAAGCAAGATCCATTTATTAGAAAAAATAATATCTTACACCAACATAAAACTAAATTATTTACATTGATCCCTCCTCATGATAGGAAGAAGATCACTTGGCACTTGACCTCCCGAATAATTATTAGAGCCATTATCACCTATTTTAGGAAGACTATCTGCCAATGTATTTGTTCTCTATAGGAATGAGTAATAATGTGTTCCTTTGAATAAAGAAGATCCAAACATTTTTTCCAATTATTAGTCAGTTTCCAAGATAGATAAAGATAACTTGTCATGAGAGCTAACACTAAGTGCATTTAATCACATTCAATCCATATCTTATTCCATCCTCTTCTATCAGCCTGTTCAACTGCCTTAATAACTCCACACATATATGCTTCAAGAGTATAGGCAAATACGCACGAACTATAATGGAAAACAATAACACACCCTTTGTGATCCCTAAAAATTGCACCAAATCCTGAGTCGCCTGCATTACCACACAAAGCACTATCTAGATTCACCATGATCCAGTGATGAATGGGTTCCTACCCTAGCACTTCAATTGTACCATGTGGGGGTGGGAAATTTCCCTTGACACCAACCCTAGATAGGAAAGATTGATGCTGAATGGAGTTCCAACAGTATTTTCCATTCGGGATGGCAGGCTCACGGGAAGAATTTAGTATTCTATAAATAACATCACTTGTAGAAAAATTCTACTTCTCATGAATAAGATTTTTCCTAGAGTTCCAAAAAAGATAGATAAACTCTACTACAGTAGTGAGAAATAGAGATATGAGTTGTGCTAAGAGATTAATATTTGGACAACTCATTATAAATTCAGCCATATAATTCATCAGAGGAAGGCACACTTCAAAAATAATGGAGATAGCCGCCGACATTGTTGATGTTCCTTCACAAATTTGAAAAATATAGTCGAAGTATTCCATGTGTTGATAAAATTGGAAACCCCTTGAACATAGGTATATCCTGGATTTTTTAGGATATTCATTTTTTGGAAGCCTCTTGTGTGGTAATCTCCAAGAAAAAATAGCCTGAGAAAATTTTAGAAATACCTTTTTCAAGTTCCCCATCCACTGAATACTGGAGACATTTCCAACAATGTTCTTATAAAATCCTTCAGTGAACAAGACCCATTATAGGCTGGCTCCCATGACCAGAAGTCCCCTCTGGATGAGAATTAGTACTTCCTTATAATATAGATAACCTAATTCAGAAGACCTTCCATGTAGCCAAGTTGATTCTTAATTGGAAAATCAAAGTCAAGATTAAAATTAACACCATGATCTATGTCATACAAGTAAATTACAGTCCAATTACGTTTCCAAAAATGAAGAGATGATTCATTTAAAACTAAAAAATGAGAATCTACATCAATTCTAAAAAAATCATAAAGAAGGACAAACATGAGAATTAATGTCATTTATATTGACTAATTGGAGTCTGTGAATGAACCTACCTCTATGAAAAGATAGTGATTTTGATTTCATGTTTACAAGTCTCCATATAAAGCCTACCTACAAGGAATCATTAAAACAACCTGGATTCTTGACACCCAAGCACCCATCATCAAAAGTCTTTCACACTGAATTTCAAGGGATTATTGCAGGGCAATTTTAAGTGATACTTCCACTAAAAATTATGTTCTTGATAGATACATTGGTGTTCTTGATTTTATAAATTTTCCAATTGTCAAACATGAACGAGTAGACAAATTTTTAGATAATGTCGGACTTCACAAGACACACTCTACCACACAGGGTTAATGATTTACCCTTCCAAGAGGAACGTGTTCTTCGAATCAAACCAACAATGCTAGAAAAATAGCAAGCCTTTTATAAGGCCCCAGCCTTAAACATTACTTAATATTGAATTAAATGAATAATTCACATTTAGGATCTTTCCAGGTTTAGAGTTTTAGAAAATTAGGACATAACTGTTACATCTCAAAAGATTACAATGTAGACACTTCTACTAAGTTTCTATAGAATAAAAAAACTCTTTAAAAGAGACATGTCTAGTTCCATGTTTTATATATCATGACTTTCCCTTGATCCCATACTTGACCCTATTCCACATTAAGTCATGTGAAAAACATTTCAAAAAAACTTGGGGTAAGCATAAAGATCTCGGTAAGGGATACACAAAGAATGAAAACTGTTAGTTTATCAAAACAACAAGTAAACCATGTATACTTTATCAAAGTAATAATTTTCACCTTTATGAAGTAGTAAAAACTCTTCACTGAATAAAAGATCATTACTTACATTTTGTAACCAAAAAATTACCATAAAACCCATAATAAGATCACATAACATATAAAGGTAACTTGGGACATAAACATATTAAGTGTAATAACCATGCGTTCGACTTCCACACATATCACATAATGGAATAGCCATACGGCCAACTTCCATACGTACTTAATGGAATAGCCATACGGCTGACTTACATACCCAATGCATTGGAGGTTATAACGTAACCACCCGTCCTGGTATTCACGGCACAACCCGTTATATGGTTTATCACGTAACCACCCATCAAATTTCCAAGTACCATTATAAAATCATAAGACATAAAAGAAATATAATGGAAAGAAAACATTACCACACATTGATCACAATATATCACTTAAATATATTGACATAAAAAATCCATTATAAAAACCATTTTCAATACCAAAATACATAAAAGAGTATATGGAATTTATATCATTTAAAAAAAACATTTCGGCTTGTTCAGGAAGCCAAAGACCAAATAATACTCACCGCGGCGAAAAAGGTCGTTGTCACCGCATACGTTAAAAGAAACATTCATTTTTGTGGTTTTGTAAAATGATTCGTAGAAAAATATTCCTTTTTTATTAAAGTAAATGTCAAAGGGGTTTATACACCATATAAAAGAATGTTGTGTATAAAATGAAATTCGCCTCAATAAAAGGAGATAGAGACGAAGTCCCTTACCTCAGGTCCGACTTGACTCAATTGTTCTTTAACGTCCTAAATAATAAACTTGAGTTAATTTATATTTGCTTAAAAACCTTTTTTGAGTTCATTATTCTTTTTATATCACTTATTTCCATGTTATAAACATTATATAATTATTTAAGTTAATAATGTTTGTTTAGTCGATATTTGGTACTTAAGTCGAAAGTGGATTTCTTATAATTACATGTTATTCGTGTGGTCAAAGGTTCATTATATCCAGAATGACATTCCTTATTTGGATATCATATATATCATATATATCTAGCATATACATGTATTTCTAATATCACATAATCATTTAGAGGTAAGAAATGAAATGCACCGTTCATGGAGATGGTAAGCCGTACGTACGCATGAACGCTACTTTAATTTCTATGTCATATTATTGGAATTAAAACTAAATTAGAGGTATATATATTTTAATTCCAGAATTATATTAATCATTTAGTTGTAACATACATCATATATATCCATTATATACATGAATTTATAATATTACATAATCATTTAGAGGTAAGAAATGAAATGCACCCTTCATGGAGACGGTATGCCGTAAGTACGCATGAACGCTACTTTCATTTCTATTTCGTATTTCTTATGGAATGGAATCATAATGATATAAAGTTATATTATAATTCAAGTATAATATCATATATATTACCATTAATTATATCCTTTATACATCCCACATATGGCATTAACAAATCACATCACTTTGAGGGGGCGGTAGTCCGCACTTCAAAAAATAAAATTATAATGTTTACCCACAATGGAAACCATAAAGGTATAAAAAAAATAAAAAATAAAGAATCATTAGGAAAACATAAACATAATATATATCATATATAAATAGAGTGTCATCTTAATGGCCACCATTAAAGGTGTTTAAAAAGAATATTGAACAATCATCGTTTCGTGAGGCAGAAATACGCCATCAACAGAAACAGTATGTTCTTTAGGCATTAGATGTAGATGTGTGTAAGTGTAGCTTCAAATATTCTTATAAGAACATCATATTATATTGAATATACTGTTTTAGTTACAAAATAAATTAATAAAAAGTGTTTAGGGGGTTGTATAAGCTAAATAAAACAAAAGAACACAAGTGAAGACATCACCTTAAAATCGGGTAACTCTCTTAGATTTGATCTCAAAGGCTTCCTTGGGAAGACTTCTTCCCAAAGTGAGGATTCATGGAGTAATAGAGGGATGTGTAGAGACAAAATGGGTAGGGGTTGGCCGATCCAAAGGCTTTGGAAGTGTGGGTAATGAGGTATATGTGGGGGCCTTTTATAATAGGAGAGGAGGGGCACTCTTGGAAAGTAAAGAAATGTTCCATTATTTTAAAATGAGTTTCGGATTTAAAAGGTCCCAAATTGATATAATTCTAGGATAAGGTGATAAGGGTTCGAAATATACCCATCAAATAGGTTTTTTACATGTTTAGGACATATATTTTACATTACATTTTCATTTTATTTAAATACTTTATTAATGAGGTAATCGCTGCATCATCATGATGTCATTAATAATTTAATATATTTAATGTCTAAAAATTATAAAAAAAATATCATGATGTAGGAAATATTTTTATATTTCTAATGAATATTTATAGTCAAAAATATGACTTTTATAACCACATGTAAAAAATTGTTTTAGTAAAACATCTCATGTTTGTGTCATTTTTATTTTAACTTTAAATAAAAGGAATAAATGTCATTATCATACCCAAGTGGCTCCATGGGGTACCAAAAATCGACCCATGGGTTGTCTTGGTCGTCCATAACTCATCCAATAGGGTTAGGAAAAGTGTCAAGATATTTTAATTTTATTATAATATCATTTTTACCTTAAATTACACTAGTTACCTTTAATCGCGATTAATAAAACATAAAAGTTACTATTCACCAAAAATATTATTTTAACCCCATTAAACCAAATTTTACATAATAAGAAAAATAATTTAAATTGGATTTTTGAGATTCAAATCACAGAAGTGGTAAAGTCCCATTTAAACAAAAAATCAAATTTTGTAACAACCACTTTGCATTTTCACTATTCATCAAAAATTTAAGTTTTTCAGAAAAAAAACAAAAAATTCACCCTAATATATATTTGATATTCCGAATTCATAAATGATGTCTATTTTAAAAAATTCAAAACATATAATTTCCATTAATTAATTTAATAATTAATTCCTGCAGTCAAAACAAATAGCGTGTTTTTATGAAACAATAAGTATCAAAAGATTAACACCAGTTTAAGTCCAATTTCAAAGTGAAATTAATTCCAACGACCACTATTAGATTAATTGGTAAAAATATATTCTAATTGCACTTAAAAAGAAATTAAAAATATTATCTAATCATCTTAATAAATTAGATTAAAAGGAGGTTTTGAATTAAAATACAACATTTTCAACTATTCATTAAAAAAATGAACTTTTTCGGAAAAATACCAAAAAATTACACAAAGTAAAATTTGATGTCCCGATTATAAAGAAGAGTTTAATTTTTTCCAATAGAATGTATAAGAGTGACCAAAACTTTATTTAATGACGGTTCACCATCAAAAGTTTATAAGTGGACCTTTCGTGAAAATTAGAGTAATTAAGCCTAAAATTGAATTATTTTCGTATTTTAAGCCTTTATCCTTTATTAGATAAATGTAAAAACATTTAACAGACATATATAATCATATTTTAGTTATTTCTATCCATTTCCGCTGTTACAACGACTATGTGTTAACTAACATTTAAAATAATATTATTTTATTACTAGTGTGCAACGTACGATTTCAAAGAAACTCTTTGTTGCGTATCGGGTATGCTATCGAACATAGCAACCCCTTTAAAGTAAAATTAATATTTAATTCACAGATAATAATAAATATGAAAATGTATCATTCTTTATTTACCTAGGATGTTACATCCTTCCCCCCTTTTGGGAATTGCGTCCTCGCAATTTTATTCACTTATCGAAATAAGTGGGGGTATTTATCCATCATAGCATTTTCAGATTCCCACGTTGCCTCTTCAACCATATGGTTTTTCCACAAAACCATTACCTAGTGAATTACCTTATTTCGCAATACATTCTCTATTCGGTCAAGAATCTGGACTGGTTTTTCTTCATAAGAGAGATTCTCTTCCAACTGAACAACCTCTGGGCACAAAACATGAGATGGATCTGGCATATACATTCTCAAAATAGAAACATGAATAACATTGTGTATCTGAGATAAACTCGGAGGTAAAGCCACCCGTTATGCAACTGATCCAACTCTCTCCAGAATTTCATATGGTCCAATGAACCTTGGACTCAGCTTTCCTTTCTTACAAAATCGAATCACACTCTTCCATGGTGAGATTTTGAGAAAAACATGATCACCTGCCTCAAAAGATAGATCCTTCATCCGGTTATCTGCATAACTTTTCTATCTGCTCTGAGTTGTTCTCATGTGTTTTTGAATCAACTGAACTTTTTCTACCATCTCTTCTACCAATTCTGGTCCCATCAGCTTCCTTTCAACCACTTCATCCCAAAATGATGGAGTTCGACATCACTTCCCATATAATGCCTCAAATGTTTCCATCTGTATACTGGAATGAAAACTGTTATTATAAGAAAACTAAAACAATGAAATATATTGGTCCCAACTTCCCTGATAATCCATCGAACAATCTCGTAGCATATCCTCCTAGGTCTGAATTGTTCGGTCTAACTTCCCATCTGATTACGGATGAAAATCTATACTAAAATTTAATTCAGTACCCAATGACTTTTGAAGGCCTTTCCAAAAGTTAGAAGTAAACCTAGGATCATAGTCAGATACAATGGAGAGAGGAAATCCATGTAACCTGACTATCTCTTTAAGATACAAACGGGAAAGTTGAACTAGGGAAAAATTATCTTGTATAGGAAGGAAATGAGAAGATTTAGTCAAGCGATCAACAATAACCCAGATTGCATTATTACCTCGAGATGTCTTTGGTAATCCCACAACAAAGTCCATGGATATATTCTCCCATTTCCACTCTGGCACTGGTAGTGGATGATGCATCACTTTCGGTAACTGCCTCTCTGCTTTAACCTGCTGACAAGTCAAACACTTCACAGTAAAATCAGCAATATCTCTTTTCATTCAATCCCACTAGCAATACTCCCACAAATCTCTGTACATCTTAGTACTGCCAGGAAGAACTAAAAACGGAGAACTATGAGATTCACATAACAACTCTCTCTTCAACTGTGAATCACAAGGCACACACAATATCTTCCCAAATCTCAAAACACAATCACTATCAATGTTGAATTCATGAAACTTACCTTTCTGAACCAGCTCTACCTTTTTCTGCAACTCACTGTCTTTCTTCTGTGTTTTCTTGATTTTTTCTGATAGAGGTGATCTCACTGATACCTGAAACAAAACAGAAGGACATCCTGCACCAACAAATTCTATGCCAAAGTTTATCAAATCTGTATCCAAAGGATCAAGTTCCAAACGCATCATCGTTAATGAAGCATTACATTTTTGACTCAAAACATCAACAACTTTATTGGATTTTCCTGGATGGTAGTGAATTGTACAATCATAATCCTTGATTAATTCTAGCCATCTCCTCTATCTCATGCTCAATTCTTTTTGAGTGAAAATATACTTTAAACTTTTGTGATCAGTATATATTTCACACTTTACTCCATATAAATGATGCCTCCAGTTTTTTAAAGCAAAAACAATAGAAGATAATTCAAAATCATGTGTAGGGTAATTTAGCTCATGAGTTTTCAACGGACGTGAAGAATATGCAATAACCTGACCATTCTTCATATGGACACAGCCAAGTCCCTTCAACGATGCATCACTGTATATAACAAACTCACCACTCCTGGAAGAAAGTGCCAAAACTAGATCATTCACCAATCTTCTTTTCAACTCCTGAAAACAAACATCACATTATTTTGTCCAGATAAACATAACACCCTTCCGAGTTAGCTTAGTCATTGGACTAGATAACCGTGAAAAATGTTTAACAAACCTTCGGTATTAACCTCCCAAACCAAGGAAACTATGAATCTCAGTTACATTTGTGGGTCTCGGCCATTCTTCAACAACTTTTGTTTTACCAGGATCAACAGTTATTCCATCTTTTGAAACAATGTGCCCCAGGAAAGAAATTTGTTGTCACCAAAACTCACACATGCTGAATTTTCCATAGAGTTTCTTTTCTTTTAAGGTTTTCAAGATTACCCTTAAATGACTTTCATGCTCCTATTTACTTTTAGAAAACACCAAAATATCATCGATGAAAACAACCACAAACTTATCCAAGAACTCATTGAAAATTCTATTCATAAGGTCCATGAATACAGCTGTAGAATTAGTTAACCCAAAAGGAATAACTACAAATTCATAATGTCCATATCTAGTATGGAATGCAGTCTTCGGAACGTCTGATTCTTTTACATTCAACTAATGGTACCCCAACCTCATTTCAATCTTCGAAAAATACTGAGCTCCCTAGAGTTGATCAAAAAAATCATCAATATGAGGCAAAGGATACTTTTTCTTAACAGTAATATTATTCAAGGCTCTATAATCAATGCAAAGTCTCATTGAGCCATATTTCTTTTTAACAAACAAGACAGGATCACCCCATGGTGATGTGCTAGGTCGAATAAAACCTTTATCTAATAACAGCTGCAATTGATTATTTAACTCCAAAAGTTCAACTTGAGCCATTCGATAAGGGGGTTTTGAAATTGGATTAGAATCATGAACTAAGTCAACAGTAAATTCAACATCCTGATCTTGAATAATAGTTGGCAAATCATCAGGAAAAACATCAAGATACTCATTTACCACTGGAACATCATTAATCTAAAAATTTCCTTTAATTTCAACAATATGTGAAAGGTAACATTCATTTCCTTCTTTTACTAGTTTCTCAACTTCCTGATATGTTATCAAAAGAAAGGGTTCATTCTTGTACACAAACTGAAAATCTATCTGAAAAGAAACTTCTTTATCTCTACATTCAATCTTAGCATGATAAACAGAAAGCCAATCCATGCCCAAAATAACATCAAACTCTACTAGAGGAAAAACAATAAGGTTTTCTGGTAGATTCTTTCCACACACAATGATCGGAAGGTTCTTATAATTCCTTTTTGTCTCAATGTTCCCTCCGGGTGTTTTTACCATTAGTTCAGGGTTCACATCTTGAGATGGAATTTCCAATTTACTAGAAATCATCTTAAAAATGAAAGAATGTGTAGACCTTGAATCAAAAAACACATTGACATAATCTGAACAATCAAACAGTGTACCTGATACTACTTCATTCGATAGACCAACATCTGCTGAAGTTGTTGCAATGGATTTCACCACCCCTTTCTACTTCTAGTCTGGCTGCTTTCCCCCAGTTGAGTTCTTCGTTAGACACTCATTTGCATAATGACCCATTTCATTACCCTTAAAACAACTTACTGCTGGCTTTTCATTGCCTGCTTGATCATCTTCCTTACAGTTATGAGCAATACGACCAGACTTACCACACAGAAAGCACATACCAGAACTAGATGAACATTCTCCAGGATGCATTTTACCACACTTCTCATAGGATGGATATTTGGTTTTCTTACCTCCTTGCTACATTGATGAATTCTTCCCCTTTGCCTGCCAACTGGACCTTTTATTCTCATGTTTGTCATAGAACACCTGATCATCGGCAAACTCCATTTCCACCTTCTTCGCACATCGAACAAGTTTTTCATAATTTTTGAAGTCATGAGAATCTAAAGCCCTTTGATACTTTGGATTTATCCCTGAGTAAAAATGGTTTATTTTACTATCAAGATCTCATATGAAGTTTGGAGCATATCTTGCCAATCGAGTGAACTTTGCTTCATAAGCAGCCACAGAATCATCCTCCTACCTCAATTATAGGAACTGCTTTTCCATCCTAAGAAGAACCACCTTAGGAAAATATTTCTCATGAAACATACCTTTGAATTATTCCTAGTGAAGATCCTCAATCTCATCACTATCCCTGATATTTTTTACCATCGACCACCAATGATCAGCTTCTCCTTCAAAATGTTAAACAGCAAGACTATCCTTTTGATCTTCCGTACACCCCATGACATCAAAAATCATCTCTAGTGCTTTAATCCACCCTTCAGCTAGCACAGGGTCAGATGATCCTCTAAATGATGGGGGATGTTGCATCATGAAATGTTCAACCACTAACATGTTCCTCTACGGTTGATCTGGATGATATCATGCATGGATACCACCACCATTTATAGCATGAGTCAACTGTTCCATCACTGCAACAAACTGTTCAGTTCCAATTCTGACCATCTCAGGTTGCTGATTTGGAAGGTTTTTATCCTCCTAATGTCATCCCAACATAGCTGCTTTGTTTCTTCTGCGGAAAACCATTCTGAACAGAGAAATATCTTAGGCGAAGCAACATGGTAATCATTAAATGCTATATCATTTCAGTCATACCATACATTAACTTATAATTTACCAATTTTTTAACTCCGCAAGTTGTCTAAATCGATCTCTGATAACAACTATAAGGCCCCAGCCATAAACATTACTTAATATTGAATTAAATGAATAATTCACATTGAAGATCTTTCCAGGTTTGGAGTTTTAGATAATTAGGACATAACTGTTAAATCTCAAAAGATTACAAAGTAGACACTTCTACTAAGTTTCCATTGAATAAAAAAACTCTTAAAAAGAGACATGTCTAGTTCCATGTTTTATATAGCATGACATTCCCTTGATCCCATCCTTGACCCTATTCCACATTAAGTCCTATGAAAAACATTTCAAAAAAACTTGGGGTGAGCATAAAGAGCTCAGTAAGGGATACACAAAGAATGAAAACTGTTAGTTTATCAAAATAATAAGTAAACCATGTATACTTTATCAAAGTAATAATTTTCACCTTTATGAAGTTGTAAAAACTCTTCACTGAATAAAAGATCATTACTTCCCCTTTTGTAACCAATAGATTACTATAAAACCCATAATAAGATCACATAACATATAAAGGTATCTTGGGACATAAACATACTTAAGTAGAATAACCATACGGTCAAATTCCACACATATAACTTAATGGAATAGCCATACGGCCAGCTTCCATACATACTTAATGGAATAGCCATACGACCAACTTCCATACCCAATGCATTGGAGGTTATAACGTAACCACCCGTCCTGGTATTCGCGGCACCACCCGTCATATGGTTTATCACGTAACTACCCGTCAAATTTCCAATTACCATTATAAAATCATAAGACATAAAACAAATATAATGGAAAGAAAACATTTCCACACATTGATCACAATATATCACTTAAATATATTGACATAACAAATCCATTATAAAAACCATTTTCAATACCAAAATAAATAAAAGAGTATATGGTATTTATTTCATTTTAAAAAAACATTACGGATTGTTCAGGAAGCCAAAGACCAAATAATACTCGTGGCGGCGGAAAAGGTCGTTGCCACCGTGTACGTTAAAAGAAACATTCCTTTTTGCCGTTTTGTAAAATGCTTCGTAGAAAAATATTCCTTTTGTATAAAAGTAAATGTCAAAGGGGTTTATACACCGTATAAAAGAATGTTGTGTATAAAAAGAAATATGACTCAATGAAAGGAGATTGAGACGAAGTCCCTTACCTCGGGTCCGACTTGACTCGATCGTTCTTTAACGTCCTGAATAATAAACTTGAGTTAATTTATTTTTTCTTAGGAACCTTTTTCGAGTTCATTATTCCATTTATATCACTTATTGTCATGTTATAAACATTATGTAATCATTTAAGTTAATAATGTTTGTTTTGTTGCTATTTGGTCCTTAAGTCGAATGTGGACTTCTTACAATTTCTTGTTGTTCGTGTGGTCAAAGGTTCGTTATATCCAGAATGACATTCCTGATTTAGATATCATATATATCATATATATCTAGAATATACATGTATTTATAATATCACATAATCATTTAGAGGTAATAAATGAAATGCACCGTTCATGGAGATGGTAAGCCGTACGTACGCATGAACACTACTTTCATTTTATGTCATATTTATGGAATTAAAACAAAATGAGAGGTATGTATATTTTAATTCCAGAATTATATTAATCATTTAGATGTAACATACATCATATATATCCATTATATACATGCATTTATAATATTACATTATCATTTAGAGGTAAGCAATGAAATGCACCATTCATGGAGACGTTAAGCCGTACGTACGCATGAACGCTACTTTCATTTCTATTTAGTATTCTTTTATGGAATGGAATCATAATGATATAAAAGGTATATTATAATTCTAGTATAATATCATATATATTACCATTAATTAAATACTTTATATTTCCCACATATGTAATTAACGAATCATATCACTTTGAGGGGGTGGTAGTCCACACTTCCTAAAATGAAATTATCGTGTTTACCCACAATAGAAACCATAAAGGTATACCACAAATGAAAAATAAAGAAGCATAAGAAAAACATAAAAATAATATATATCATATATAAATATAGTGACATCTTAATGGCCACCATTAAAGGTGTTTAAAAAGAATATTGAACAATCATCGTTTCGTGAGGCCGAAATACGCCAACCACAGAAACAATATGTTCTTTAACCATTAGATGTAGATGTGTGTAAGTGTAGCTTGAAATATTCTTATAAAAACATCCTAGTATATTGAAGATACTGGATTTTTTACAAATGAAATTAATAAAAAGTGTTTAGGGGGTTGGAGAAGCCAAATAAAACAAAAGAACACAAGTGAAGACATATCCTTTAAATCAGTTAACTCTCTTAGATTTGAGCTCAAAGGCTTACTTGGGGAGACTTCTGCCCAAAGTGAGGCTTCAAGGAGTAATATAAGGATGTGGAGAGACAAAATGATCAGGGTTTGTCCGAGCCAAAGGCTTTGGAAGTGTGGGTAATGAGGTAGAGGTGGGGGCCTTTTATAAGAGGAGAGGAGGGGCACTCTTTGAAAGTAAAGAAATGTACCATTATTTTAAAATGAGTTTTATATTTAAATGGTTCTACATTGATATAATTCGAGACTAAGGTGATTAGGGTTCGAAATATACCCATAAAATAGGTTTTGGACATGTGTAGGTCATAGATTTTACATTATCTTTTCATTTTATTTAAATCCATTATTAATGAGGTAATCGCTGCATCATCATGATGTCATAAATAATTTAATATATTTAATGTATAAAAATTATAAGAAAATATCATGATTTAGGAAATATTTTTATCTTTCTAATGAATATTTATAGTCAATAATATTACTTGTATTACCCCATGTAAAAATTGTTTTAGTAAAACATTTCATGTTTGTGTCATTTTTATTTTAACTTTAAATAAAAGGCATAAATGTCATTATCATACCCAAGTGGCTCCATGGGGTACCAAAAATAGACCCATGGGTTGTCTTGGTCGGCCATAACTCATCAAATAGGGTTAGGACAAGTGTCAAGATATTTTCATTTTATTATAATATCATTTTCACCTTAAATTACACTAATTACCTTCAATCGCGATTAATAAAACATAAAAGTTACTATTCCCAAAAAAAATTATTTTAATCCTGTTAAACCACATTTTACTTAATAATGAAAATCATTTAAATTGTATTTTTAAAATTAAAGAAACAAAAGTGGTAAAGTCCCATTTAAACGAAAAATCAAATTTTGTAACCACCACTTGGTAGTTTCACTATTCATCAAAAATTGAAGTTTTTTAGAAAAAAACCAATACTTCACCCAAAGCTATATTTGATATTCCGAATTCAAAAATGATGTCTATTTTAAAAAATTCAAAACATATAAGTTGCATTAATTAATTTAATAATTAATTCCCGCTGTCAAAACAAATAGCAAGTTTTTATGAAACAATAAGTATCAAAAGATTGACACCAGTTTAAGTCCAATTTCAAAGTGAAATTAATTCCAATGGACACTATTGGATTAAATAGTAAAAATATATTCTAATTGCACTTAAAAAACAATTAAAATTATTATATAATTGTCTTAATAAATTATATTAAAAATAGGTTTTGAATTAAAATACATCATTTTCCACTATTCATTAAAAAAATGAACTTTATCGGAAAAATACCAAAAAATTACACAAAGTAGAATTTGATGTCCCGATTCTAAAGAAGAGTTTTATTTGGTCCAATAGAATGTATAAGAGTGACCAAAACTATATTTAATGACGGTTCACCATCAAATGTTGATAAGTGGACCTTTCGTGAAAATTAGAGTATATAAGCCTAAAATTGAATTCTTTTCATATTTTTAGCCTTTATCCTTTATTAGATAAATGTAAAAACATTTAACAGACATATATAATCATATTTTTGTGATTTCTATCCATTCCCTCCAGTACAATGGCTATGTGTTAACTAACATTTAAAAGAATATTATTTTATTACTAGTGTGCAATGTACGATTTCAAAGAAACTCTTTGTTGCGTATTGGGTACGCTATCGAACATACCAACCCCTTTAAAGTAAAATTAATATTTAATTCACAAATATTAATAAATATGAATATGTATTATTATTTATTTACATGGGATGTTACACCTTCAGTCTCTCCCAAAACAAAGGTACCCCCAAGTAGTTTAGGGGAATATCTGCTTCATGAATACCCAACTCTCTTATTATGTAATTCTTATTTGTGGAAGAAAAAATCCTTCCAATGTACACAAAAGACTTGCTCCAAATAAACTCCTATCCCAATAATATCTCATAGCGCAAAAATGTATTTCTTGATGTTCTTGATATTTCTTGTGTCCCCTTGAGTGAAGAGGATAATGACCTCAGCGTATAGAAGATGCGATGGACCGACCAACCCTCTTCCCACTTCAATGGGTTTCAACATTCCCTTTCCAGCCATGATAGATATGACCATACTGAGGTAATCCTCAGCAATTGAGAAAATGATTTCTGAAAAAGGATCACCCTTCCTAAAACCACGTGATCATTCATAGTATCCTTTAGGAGATCCATTTATAAGAACAAAAATGAGATCCGATCTTAAAAAAGACTTGATCCAATTAATGAAATCATCATCAAAGAAATACATGGAAAGGATCTTACAGATGAATCCCCAATCGATTATCTCAAAGGCCTTCCGGATGTCAGGATTGAGGGAGATATTACAACCTATGATGGGACTTTTGAGAAGAATCACATATTCTGAGGTAGTTATAAGGAATTCATGGATCGATCTCCCCTTGATAAATTCAAAATGATTGGCAGAGGAAATATTTCAAGAAATGAGTGATACCCTGCTAGCAAGAATATTGAAAATAATATTGTGAGTAGTGTTGACCAAGGAAAATTTCATGAATAAATTAATTTCATTTAAATTATCCACTTTCGGAATAAGGGCATGGAACTGAGCATTCAATCCACTAGGGATTATCCCACGTTTAAAAAAAATAAATACCAACCTACAGACAACTTCATGAATTATATCCCAGAAAGATTGAAAGAAGAAATTACCGAAGCAATTCGGACTAGGAGAACTCTCAGAATTGAGGCTCAAAATAACCTCCTTGATTTCCAACTCAAGACCAATAACAATAAGGTTGGATTTATCCTCCTCATTGACAAGCCTTGGAAGTACACAATTAGAACGATTAATAGTAGAATGTGATCCATTAATGATAACCTTTAATAAAGGTATGATGTGCTTCACAAGATCCTTTTTATTATCAATTAGGTTATCCCTATTTTTGATCAAGTAAAAAGGCATAAAGTTTATTTTGGATTTTTAGAAGAGCATCAAAAAATTTAGAGATCTTATCACCATACTTTAGCCATTTGGACTTGATGGAACCCCTTTACAAGGAATCATTATGTTTGAGAATATTGTTGAGATTTTGGATATCTTGGATTTAACCAAGAACCCAATAGAGAAATCATTATTCTAATTGAACTCTTGAGTATTCTAACGAAATTACTAAAGAGATAAAATATATGAATCAAGGGTGGTAAATCTTTCATTTATCTAGGATTTTAGATTTATTTTGAGAGTTTTTAGCTTGGTGACACAAGAAAACTCATCATTACTAAAATTCACAAAGTCCGAGGTCTTTTGTACAATGACCCTACAATCCAGTTGAGTGACCCATGCTTTATTGAACCAAAAAATGGAGGGGGTTCATGGGCTCTTTATCATCATGTTTTACACGAATTGAGTGATGAATTGAATTAAATATAGCAAGGGTTGGACATGAGATAGATATCCATGTATCTAAAGAAGAACCATTTATGAAATCCCTATGAATTTTTCTAGAAACATAAATATTAAGGTTCCTCCTATGGTATGTATATTTGGAACCAACCAATTTGACCTCAACCAATTAATTTTAGTTGATGCAGGTCTGAATTATCTTGAAGAAATGGAATTAATGACACCTCCCATTTATTCAACCAGATTAAGGATGGAATTTAAATACAACAAAATGATCTAGAGGGCTAGAGATACAGTATTTCGAGGACCCCATTTCCACCCATAGGCTCTTTCGATCCTGATAAATATTATTGGCATATATAAAGGTAAAAAAAATTAGACCCAAGGTAATTGAAGGAACTTGTGACATGCTGATCACTTGAAACAACCATAGATTTACTAGTCAGAGAAGAATGAGCCAACACCCAGAGCCTTTTGACATCATTTTAACACCTATTAGTGTCAATTTAAGAGAAACCCATCTTCTGTAAGCTAGAAATATTAGGTAGGAAGATCCTTTTATGATCGAACAAGCCTATGAGAACATATTTGTGCTTCTGGATGAGCATATGATGGATCTGGAGGTTTCCATATTTGCAACAATATGAAAATTACAATACAACATCCTCATTTGAAATGAAATCAGTGGCAAGGACCCCTTATGTTTTTTACCCCCAGTTTATTGGAAGGCCACCATCCTTCTTTTTTGGAGTTGTGGAGCCTTCTAGTAGATCAAAGACATCAACTGTGTTGTTCAACACAACTTTTACTTTTTCATGCAGTTCTATTTCCCCCATTCCCGTTAGAGTGACTGAATTAGGATTGATATTAGCCTCAATGACCTCATTACAACCTCCAATTTGATCAACTCAACAAATATGAAGTCATACTATACCACCGGGTTCTTTATTACCTGTAGATTCAAATCCATTAAATTACTTTCCAATATGTTCCTCTATCTATGAATTCAGTGTAGAGTTAAAGAAACTATGGATTAATGAACTTGCAACGTCTGAAATATTTCCAGAATCAGAAAACTTGGTTGATAGAAGTGCATTAATTTGTCAATAACATCCTAGGAGGTTCTATCTAGAATGGGGAGTATGACCAACATTGTAATTTGAAACATCAAAGTGAGGTGTTTCCTTTTGTGCTTCAACAATTGGATTATAATCATCTCTTAATGAGTAGACCTGGTTGTATATGACATTAAACAGTTCCAAGGAAATGAATTCACGATCCATTTCGTGTAGAAATTTCAATACCAGATTGAAAATTTCATTTGATAACTGAGAATTCAGAAGTTGTACAACATCTTAAGCCTCCTCCTCATCAACTATGCCTTCCTAGGTCTGCTTCCTAGTGGATGTTCCTGGATGGCCTTTTTCAGGGATATCATATTTGATCTATTCATGATTGATAATATAATTGCCTGATTAAATCCTCATAGGGGAATGCGATAGACCATCTTGATCCTTGATGACTCATGTCTTCTTGACATGATCATTTTTGATCTTTTACTCTTGTTGTATCACTATATTATGGGGATTTGGGAACAATGACCTTCTTTTTTAGAACACTACATTTTGTAGCCGAGTGGCCCACCATCTTGAGAGCCTCACAAAAAGGAGGAACATTCTTGTATTCAATTTTAACATTTGTTATGTTACCCTTATCATGGTAAGATATGTAGTTGCGGTTCTTCAATTCCCGATTGAAATCAATAAGAATTTGAGCAAAGAACCCAAGTTCTCTCTCCATAGTCCTTTAATCCAACCTTATCGGAGTACCAATAGAAGAGGATACATCATTTAAAATCATTGGATTCCAATACACCAAGTTTAGACTATGAAACATAATCTAGATCTTTCTATTATATTTCATGAGATTGAATGGATTGAAATTGACATCCCATTTAGGTATCCTTAGAATTATAGGCTTCAACTACAAATTTATAATATTCCATTCCAAATTCAAATCATCCCTTGATTGTAGTATGATAGGAAAAAACCTCCCCCAATGGGAATTAGACTCCAATACATATTTCCCCAGCCATGACAAATTTTATTCTTAATCTCATCATATGAACAGGGTATATCACCCTTTTAGATTATTCTTTTACCAAATCTGTTTCACACAAATAATTTTCTTAATTTATATAAATCCTTATCACATTGTTTACAATATAAATTTTTCTTCATAAAAAAATATAGAATTATTTACCAAATTTTTTTTCCAGGTTATATCATTTTTCATTTTATGATAACAAATAAAGATACACATAGTGCTACAAGATTATAGCCTTTTATTAGATATTTACTTGAAAATCATTTTTTTAGGGAATCTATTTTCTATATAGTGTATATACCCATGTAGTTAATGTTAGTAATTCAAGACTCATCAATAATCTAGGCTTATCAAGAAATATGGGATTCCCCATTTCAGTTATACCATTCAGATGATGTGTATATGGAGTATTGAGTTTAGAGACTACCTTACACACCTTTAACTGATAAATTAATTCATTATTTAAAAATTATCTATCCCATTATGATTGTATATTCTTAAATATCATTTCTAGATAATTCTTTACCTCTTTATGATGTTATTTATATAAAATTAATTGAATCATAATTTTTTTTTATTTAGATATATTTATATATACTATTGTAATCAATAAATGTAATCATGTAATAAAACCCACCCATTCACATTATTAAAAATAGTCCACATACATCAGTATAAATCTATGTCATTAATTGTGTTAATCTATCTCTCTTCCCAGTGAATGGTGACTTTTTTCAATAGAAACAGGTTGAACATGTATCTATGTGTTGGAAATCAACATAAAAAATACACAAATTGATACAGTTTATTTAAATTATTTTCAATTACATGAAAAAGCTGATGTTCATAGGAAGAGAGGATATGAATTTTTCATTAAATATTTTTCAATTATTTTAAAAATATGATTCTTCTAGTTCTTTTATATATAAATTATTATTAAGAATCATCAAATCATAACATATTTAATACATTTAAAATAGATAAAAATTATTTCTAAATATGAAATAAACACACCATATTGTCTAGAATCAAAAAAAATTAGTTTTCTAGTAATAGATGGTATATAATAATAATTATTTTATATAAAAACAATTTAACTAGGAATTGTAAGATGATAATTAACAACTACCATTGTTTCCAGTCATGCAATTTTCTACGTAGCGATCCACCTCACCCTATAAAATCATCGTGATTCTATTTAGATTCAACATTTTAAAAAAAATTAATGAGTTACATGAATTTTCAAATACCCAATATCTATAAATAAATAGATTTAATTAAAGTAAAATAATTCTTGAAGCCTTACTATCCGCTTCATTATTTTTCTCAACCAAGAAATTCTTCTAGCAGTTTACTTTATAATCACATGAAAATAAGGATTCCTTATAATATTTTCTCTATGAATGTATATTTTTATTATTGAATGTGTTATGTGTTAGTAACATTGGATAATGTTTAACCACTTATGATTTATCCTTTCCCTTCATCCTCTAATTCAGCGTAAATGCTTTCAAGTTGGTTTTATTCGCATCTTTATCATGAGAGAAAAATCTAGTATGTCTCAGAAAAAAATGATCATGTTATTTGAATTATAAATTAAAATGAAATTTGATAAGGTACTCCAAAATGAAGAAATAATGAGATATGATACATGTTATAGATTCAATATTGACCCAAGAAACTCTGATCTTTCAATGTGAGTAATTATTTTCACAACATGTGGAAATTTCTTGCTCATTTCTAATATCATGTTGCTCAATAGTAAACTAGATACCCAATATTTTTCATATTGAGATATCTCAATTTATAAGTATATAAGATGAGTCTAAGTATTCATTTCATATTTTTTCAAGTTCATTTACTTCAATTGAGTAGATATATATCAAAACATGATACATTATACATCTAGTGAATCACTCATTTGCTTCTTATATTTTATATGAATTCATTTATCCTAGAACGAATATTAGGATTCTAAGACTCTAGAATATATATTTTCATTCGTGGTGCGGTAATTTCAAAAATCTCTTTTTTACTATCATAAAATCTATTTTCATTTAGGATATTTTCATAATCCAATATAGATCTTAGTGAGTTTTCTATTGAAATTGATCATTCAAAACCTCTCATAAAATTCCATGTTATGGATACATTACTACCTAGAGATTCTCAATGTAGGATTTTTATCTAATCACATTTATTCTTAAAAACACAATATATTGTGTAAAGTCCCATATTCTGAAAATTTTTACCTTGATTAATTCAACAACTTTCCTCAAATGTTATAATATAATAGCTAGATATATTAATCAGTATCAAATAAAGTTAATTAAAGTCCACATTCCATGGTATCCACCCAGTAGTAGGAGGAAGGCTCATATATGGATAACCAGAAACTCATACATATGGTTTTATTCATAATTAAATGATGGAGGAATTTTGAATAATATATATTTAATGGATTTATGAATTATTCTTGCTGAATATAACAATTTTTTATTTAACATTAATGTTCTATGAGATCTCACCGACAACCAAACCAATATTAAATATAAATCATTCATCATGAATTAATTAAATTTTTTATATAATATTTATTGGTATTCCATTTGATCACATAAACCACATAGATAAATAATAATTAATCATTCAAACATAAATAAACAATGTGACAATACTCATTTCTGAACGATTATTCCACTGTATCAGAGATGGATTAATCAAAGACCTCTGGGTATTATATTGATTCTAACATACATTAGTCACAATACACACCATGTAAAATGATTCAAACTATTTCCTAGTTTTTATCCATGTATCATAGCATAATACATGCTATTTATCTTCCACATTATATGTTAATACTCACATGAAATTTAGAGGGATTTAGGAATGATGGTTAAACATTAATTACTCACTCATAGATATGATGTATCTTTAATATAAAATTTATTTGAGGGATGATATATAAACCATTGTTTATCAATTAATTATAACAAAAAAACACATTATTATATTTTAATAGATAAATAAATAAACCCGAAATTCATTAGTTAATTTAAGGTCATAGAAAATCATCATGCATTAAATCATCATAACAAAATTAAATTTTTAAATAATTCAAATAGAAGTATTTATTTATGAAATAAATTGAATTAAAATAATTTTAATTCATAAATTTTTTTGTGGTTTTTGAAACAATTTTATTAAATAAAAAATATTTAATTAAAATTATGAATGTTTAGATATTTTCCACGAACAAATGGTATTATTAACCTACATACCCCCCCAACCTGGAGGGGTTCTATGTGTAATCTGGGAAAGGGTGTGTGGGGTGGGTAGGGTAGGACCCAACACAGTTCATCATATATTGGAGAGACCTAAATGAATGTTATTTTTCATGATGAACTATTCATAATGGTCAATATAGGGCTTTTTTGGGATGATGAAAAATATAAACTCTTTAAATAGATTGAGAAACATTTATTGTCACACATGGTTTTTCATTTTTTTGTTTTTGGTCTTCATATTTGATAATCCTAATCGTTTTCATGGGTCTCAGGTGTGAAGGGGGTTGATTTTTGAAGTGTTTCCATTTTACAAAATTTCACTCTTGGATTTCTTTGGTTTATGTTAGGATAAAGTGTATTGTGGAAGAGGTTTGGACAACCATGTTGTCACCTTTTTGTGTTCAAATCATTCAAGAATCATTGTGTGGGGTTCCCTAGTGTTTGGGTTGTCAATTGAGGGTTTTAATCCAATTTTTAAGCCCATATGGTTTGACAACGGTTTTCCCAAACCATGAAACCTAACCATGTGATGTTGCAGTTTCATTCCAGTATCCCTAGAATGGATTCCATATAGTTTTACCAACTGTTCCATAAATTAGTGTATCCACTTACAGGTTTAATAAAATTCACGCTACAAATATGATTTGGGTGATTCCTCTGCCCAATTGAATAAATACCCCTTGGTTATTGACCATAGGCTGACTTACCTTCACTATACATCGTTTTGGGACATTTTTTTGATGATTTCACACCAGTGTTTTGTAGTTCTTCCTCAAATCGATCAATTTCCTCTTCTCTTCTCCTCTCTCTTCCATTATCTTCCAGTTTTTCATGGTTTTCTCCTCTCCAATGGTCATGCTCAACCTTGGGTAATGTTTTAACATTGTGTTAATTGGGGTTTTATTCTATTAGGACTATTCTTTTTAGATCTAGGGTTTTGGAAACTGTGGTGGGAGTTTTCGGGTGTGCATTTCCTTTTCACCATAGTTTTGAGGTAGGATTCCCTTTACAGTTGTCTTTTTAATTAAATATTCATCAATTTAAATATATTCAATCCAAATTTGATTAATAAGAATTGATTTATGATCCTTGGATTTATTGTTTGTTGTGAAATGTGGTGTTTTATATATAGATATGTAATAAATAGACTTTTCTAGTTAAATATTTCACACCAAGTGTTTGATAAAATGCCCGGTTGGATTTATTGAGTAATTTATGGTATGTAAAGAATGTTTTGGACATGTTATTTTATTATGTTGAATATGAAATGATTATTTTGGGTTTCAAGAAAAACTTTTGAATGGTTTTTAGTTTTGTGAAATGTGTAGTTGTCTTTGGAAAAGATTTTGGGTGGGTGACGAGGAATTATGACATGATTGGAACATTCGTAGAAAAAATGGTTTTGGTTTGAAAGTGCGATGAAAGGTATTTGAAGGTGTTTTAT